>QEPC01006817.1:3896690-3940983 GCA_003113815.1 Sphenodon punctatus
CCCCCCCCCCCCCTCCAAATTTCCTAAAGGAAAAGCAGGAGTGTCTAAATTAGTGATCAGTACCTCCAGTGGGGTCACTGTATAGCCAAGGGTGTCCTGATAAAACAGAATCTGCAGAATTTAATATGCAAAGTTTGGGGTTGCAAAAATGTGCAGGTCCTATGAAAAACTTAAGATGTGATAGTTTAAAACTTTTTTTAAAAATAGTATTTATATAGAACCAGCAATGTGTCTAGCACAGAACGGTCATGATTAGAGACCAGTCCTTGTCCCAAGGAGCTGACAATCTAGGATGGACAAGGGAAGGGAACACAGGGAGAGGCAGGGATATATTTAAGCAGTTGAGAAGCTGAGAACGTATAGTTTGGTTACAAGGAGAGGAGCGAGATCCTGAAAGGGCAGGATGAGGAGCTATACTACTACTACTCATTTCTATAGCGCTACTAGGCATATGCAGCACTGTACAATCACAGCTTTTGGAGGTAGGTCTCTGCCCAGTGGGTTTACAATCTAAGGTGGACAAGGGTGAGGGGAACACAGGAAGAGACTGATGGAAAGAAGAAGGGTTTTAGGAAGGAGAGAGCACAGCATATGTTCTCAGGGAGGGAGTTCTGGCACAGAAGAGACTGGGACAGGTAAAAGTGGTGGCAGAGGAAGAGTGAAGTTCTCAGGTGGGAAATGATGGCAAAAGATAGGGAGGAGCAAGGCCATAAAGAGCCTTTGTGCTGGATGCAAAAGGTCCAATGCCTGATTTTTAGAGAGAAGGAGAAGCAGCACTTAAAAATAAAGAAATAAAATCTTCAAATCAACCATAGTTAAGTACTCCAAAATAGTTCCTTGCAATCTTACAGGGGAAATAAAGTAGTTCCAGCTGCAATGCTGAAGGATTACACCCGATTGATTTTCCTGGCATTGTGCAATTCAGAAAGAAATGTCCTTGAAGGATGGGTTCCTTCTTAAGCCATTTCAGTCCTTGTTTGTTTTTTCAATGGAAATTAGTTTCTCAGAGTCATTGCATGCAAGGAAGTGAGTGTTGATAAGCAAGACAAAAATGAGAAATTCCAGCCTGTTAAACTGAGACACAGTCTGTTCTTAAGTTAAAGCAAGAAGCTTCAGGAATGTGTTTGAGCATTCTTGCATTTATCTTGATCTATAAAGTAAGCTTCTAGTCATTCCTAAACTGGTTGGAAGGAAACCCAGAAAGCTTTTTTTGCTACTAGCAGATGATCTAGTTATGCCTTACTGCATTTTGAGTTCATAGTGTTTAGAGCTGAAATATGTACCCACAAAAACAGGGCTATACCTGTTGAAATTGTGGTACTTGACCCAACTCGGTAACATTTGCTACCCGATAGGTACCAGTGGATGAACCGATGCAGCAATTTACCATTTTCCATCTCAATTTTCTTACTTCCTGTATAGATTTTTTTACTTACTGACTACAACTTGGTAGTGGTAATTCCCAGTGTTTTAAGGGTATCAGGTGACTGACTGGTTCATGGGTAACCCATCTGACACCCAGTGCAGTACTCAAAATTGCAGGTATTACCCGCAGTTAGCAAATAAGCTATCCATTTCTGATCTGATGCAGAGACCGTTTGATAGATTTCACAAAGCTTGGCCAAGCCCTTACTTAACTGATCAATTCTCATTCAGGCAACTGCAAGTAGTCTCAGTGACTAGCCTCAGGGAAGTCAATGCAACCACTCCTATGAGTTATAATTACTCCATGCGTAAGCATTGCAGAGTTGGGCCCTGTGCTTTCCTAAAGAAGAGTTTTATTATCTAGGCCAGCAATGGACAATCCATGGTTTGTAGATGACGTATCTGCTCTCACCCTTTGGAGTCAATCTGAAGCCCTGTCAGGTTCCAGGCAACACAACTTCATTCAAGCCAGGTGACTAGGACACCCTTTCTGTGGAGCTGCCCTTGAAAACAGGCCCTGCAAAGTAGAAGAATGAATGCCAATGAGCTTCCTCTGTGGCTGTCAATAAGGAATTTTCCTTCTCCGGCCTCTCACCAACAATAAATCTCAGAACTAGAGAGCATCCTTGTGGGATGGCCAAGGTCTTATGGGATGAGGAAACTCAAAACTTCTCCAGAACAAGTAGAAGTCACCTTTAAATTTATGCCAAGCTCTATAGAAGGCCTCCAAACCAACACCATTCCAGCATTTAAAAGCTTTACATCCAGAGTCCCACCTTAACATCATTTCCTATGGGTTGGAGCTGGCCCAACCTCCACTCTGCTATATAAGGGAGCTCGGAGATAAACTAGTGGTTATACTACAGTTCTCTACAAGTGGGATGGGGGTAAGAACCAAAAAAAGTTCATTGTGGGCACAGAAAAGCAGGGTGCTACGGGTGGACACATGAACTAGTTTTAGGTTTAATTGTAATCTGATATGGTAATACAATGTATGGTAGTTTGATCTCTGCTGTAGTGCTGCTGTCTCTGCTTGAAATGATAGGCTGGACAATTTTGTTGTCTAGTCTCAAATCATCAGAAGAATTTACCTCCAGTTTAACTGTTCTGGCATTAGCACTTGTCATGATTTGGTGTCTTAAGCCTAAATAAACATTCCCGCAGTACTCGGCAGAGTTAAAATCATAGAGCTGGGATAAAGGTACACAATCCTTTCTCCAAGCCCTGCTCTATGTAATTAAAAGTCTGTTCTTACAAAATTGCTGACTGACATGACCTCCATTGCTGAAGGTTTTCAAAAAGAGGCTTGACAGCCATTGTCAGGGATCTTGTAGCTGTAGATTTCCCACAGCAACACATCCGTAGGGTTGCCACCTTCAGTCACTTTTTACCTGACACTTCCATTTTGGCAGTCCATTTTGGGAGTGTCAGGTAAAAAATCACCCTAAGTGGGTGTTGGACCTAGATGACCTTTCTACTCTGCGATTCCTCTTGGCGTTTTACTGGTCACCTCTCTGCAGCTGAACTTGCTGCCTGTCCTCAATTCTCTCCCCTCTGAATTTCAAGAAAGTTCTGCACCTGCTTGGACCTCTTCAGTTAACCCTTTGCATAATGTGAAGTTGTCCTATGATGTAAATGTCACTGTGTGGGCTTTGCTGATAGTTTGCGTTTGTGTCTTTGGGAAAACATTGCTCGTTCTGCTTTCCAAATAACTCTTGTCTTTTTCATCTGTAAGCTCCTTGGGGCAGGGATGACCTTACGTTGCGTTTATACAGTGCCTACTGCAATAAGCACGAATGATAATGCTGTAGTGATGTTTTTATATTTAGAACTCACCCTTTTCTAAATGCTCAAGACAGGTAGCAACATAAAAAGATATATCTATATTCAGTATTCAAAAATAAAACCCATAAAACAGCAGCAGAGTTGAGTTGGAATGGGCCCTACTGCAGAAAATGAAATGCCCCTCAGCCCTGCCTCCCAGACACAGGCGGTGCAGCTGTGCTAGGGAACATGGGCCCTCCAGACTTATGGGCCCTGGTGCAGCTGCACCTCCTGCCCCCGATCTAGCTATATATATCTCTGCATAAAGATATAAAGTATACAGACATATAAGATTCCCATTAAAACAACTCTCCAAACCTTATCCTTGTCTGCTAAACATTTGACCAAATAAATAGGTCTCATGGTGCCTTCGGAAGATACTCAAACTTGCGTTTGGTGAACCTCTAGGGGAAGGGATTTCCAGAGCTGGGGAGTTGCCACAAACAATACCCAACTCTGTGCCCTTGCTTTGGTGCCATGATGGAACTTGCAAGAGAGCATCCCCAGCTGCCCTTGGGAATCACATTGGACTGTAGGGGAGAAGGTGTTCCTTTAGTTATATGATGTACAAGTGCTTTTAGTCCGCTTCAGGGAGCAGGAACATGACTGCACTAAGAAGGAAAGTCCCAATGGGCAGCTGGGCAGCACAAGGCCTATGCACCTCTGAAGTCACTGCTCTTGTCAGTTTATCACCCCGCTGGACAGCACTTGGATATTATGGTCAGGGCTCCATGTATTCTGCTTTAATAATTATTATAGGATCAAAAATACTTTGTTTTAAGAGAAGAGTTAAGGCTCTTACAAATTCAACCATGCTCCAAAAACCATGGAAATTGTAAGTTAATGCTCCTTCCTTAACTTGCATGCCACATAAGCAGTAAGACATTGTACAGTCTCACATAGTGTGCTTGCTTACAACTTTGACTCCATGCATCCACACTTTGTCTTGGTCTTTCAGCCCAAATCCTCTTCCTCTGCAGGTTGGGGGCAATGCTGAAGCTAGGGACAGCAATTTCCTCCCTGCCCTAATATTGTGGGCTTGATCCCTACCCTGCCTCCACTGTAGCCCAAACAGTAACACACAGTTCCCATCCACTCCTGGCTTCTCCCTGAATACACATTACCTGTCTCTAAGCCTACTCCCCCCATTTATTCCCCCCCCCCCCCAGCATCTGGGTGCTCCTCCCCATAAACACACTGCTCCCCACCCTTGACTGACTGAGTCTTGTCCCCTCCATATACACCTTCCCAGCATGTGGCTGCCTGTTGCCCATACACACACTGCTCCCCACCCCGGCTGTCCTTGGTCTTGCCTCCCGGTATACAACCTGTACCTATATACGCTCCCCCCTCCCTAGTACTTGGATGTTCCATTGTCCCCAACCCAACTGAAAGCACATACATACATTTTGCCCCCATCCCTAGCTGTCCCCCAAACGTTCTCCCTGAATACACACCAGCCATCTCTTAGCCTTCTCCCACCCATATATAACCTCTCCACCTGGGTGCTCCCTCCCCATTGATGTCCCTCCTAACATTGTTTTAAAAGCTCATTCTTTCTATTGGATGACATGGGAACTTAAAAACATAACTTAAAAAATACATAACACATTTTCAAAATCTAAACTTAAGAATGGACTGGAATGCACACTTTAATTTTCTGACACCTCTACACTTCCACACGAATAACTTAAAACATGCCCATGAGATGGTAGAAGATTCAATTCACTATATATTAGAATGTCCCCCTTTTTTCTGATATCAGGAAAACTCTCCTTTTCCCTATACTATTGCAAAATAAATTTTTCTCCAATAAGGAAAAATTAATCCAGTTGCATCAACATACTGAACAAGATGTAATTAATAGACTGATGGCCTTTGCATTTTAGGGCAGCTGCTATTAAAAATACATATCCTCTACTCTGTGGTCACAATGTGTAAATTGCCTAGGGTACTTGACTCTAGGGGTGAGGATGTAACAGATTACAGCCTAGTGGGGCTGTTACCATAACAGAGGTAACGGGGGCAAAAGAGCAGGTTACCAGTCTGCAAAAGGCAAAATGGCAGAAGCCAGCCTGAAAGAGGCAGACAGCCTCAGAACTGTGGTAGCTGAAAGCAGCAGCAGAGACTTACTGAGCTTAAGTAGAAAATAGCTTGCTCATTAGCTAATTGGCTTCAGCTGAGCACCGGGGTACTCATCTGAGAGGAAGTTGCTCAGACACAGGAAGAGGAAGTAGCTGGGCATGGCTAGTTCAGCCCAGCCATAAAGCTGAGCAAGCAGGAGCGGGAGTTAGTCTGTGTTTGGACTTAGTAGAGGAAGGGCTTCTTTGCTGTGGCTGGTAGTTAACTTTGAGTTTGTAAGGCAGTGGAGGTCTGTTGCTGGTTCCAGCAAGAGCCTGGTTCTAATTGTTGGGAATTTTTATTAATGGTTAGAAAAATCAAAACCCCAAAAGCAGCTTGAATTGTTAGTCGCAACAGCTTAGTAGTAATCAACACCTTGGAGATTGTTTCTAGGTTAAAGTAAACTACTTTATTGAGAAGTACATTGTGATAGGAAAGGCCTATCCCTAGTCTTACTAGCTAGGTGCCACCAGCATGGTGGCCAGACATGTTGAAGGTCAGAGAGAGAAGTTAGGAATGATGGAGAATGGTCAGGAAGAAGGAGGAAGTCCAAATAGGAACTTCCTGGGCACATCCCACCTGGGAGGGGGGCTTAGAAGCAGAGATCAGGAAAGGTTAAAGTGACACACACACTAACTCACTATCTCTACTCCCAAATGCCCCTAGTGGTCATTAGGGTTTGTTGGTGCAAAAGGTGATGTCATCTGGAGCTGTTTTTCCAACACCCCTTCTCATCGCCTGTCGCACCGGCTCACGACTCCCATTCGCTCACGTAGCATCTGGAATCGATTCCTTGGTAGTGGCTTGGTCAGTCCATCTGCCACCATTTCTTCAGTTGGGCAATACTTCAACTCAATTAGCCCTTCTTCCTGTGCCTCTCGAACATAGTGGTACTTTATGTCAATGTGCTTCGTTCGAGACTTGGACTTCTCCATTTGTGAGAGCTTAATGCAACTCTGGTTGTCCTCAAACATCGTGGTAGGCTTTGGCTCTTCAATTCCAAAGTCCAACAGCAGCTTGTGTATCCACACAGCTTCCCTGCATGCTTCACTAGCTGATATGTATTCTGCTTCTGTTGATGAGAGTGTAACAAGTGACTGCTTCCTGCTAGTCCAACTTATGGCTCCATCTCCATAGAGAAACAGGTGTCCACTGGTGGACTTGCGATCAGCTATGTCTTCAGCCCAATCTGCATCCATGTATCCCACCAGTCTAGGGTTGCTGCTTACTGGAATCTTCAATGCGTAGTGCGCGGTACCCTTCAGGTATCTCCCCAGTCTCTTGACTGCAGTCCAGTCATTCTTGGTTGGGGCACTTACTTTCCTGCTTAAGATTCCCACCGCTGTGGCAATATCTGGCCTTGTCACTGTGGCTATGTACAAAAGCTTGCCAATCGCTTTTCTGTACTGGTTGTTGCCTGCCAGAGGCTCATCATCTTCCCTTTGTTTCAGGAAATTGACATCCATTGGTGTTCTGGCCTCATTGGCATCTGTCAGTCCCAGACATTCCAAAAGATCCTTGATCTTTGCTTTCTGGTTGAGAAGATAACTTCCATCTTCTTCTTTTTCTATTTGAATGCCAAGGTAGTGTGAGATGCTTCCAAGTTCCTTCACCTCTACTTCCTTGTTTAGGTGCTCAACAATCTCGTGACTGTCTTGCTCCTGTTCACAACAGATGATCAGATCATCAACATAAGTCAGGATATAAGTCCACTTATTGTCTCTGAATCTTGAGTACAGGCAGGGGTCAGCTTTTCCTTGCGTGAACCCTTCCTTAAGCAGTAGCTGATTCAGTTTCTCATTCCAAGCTCTAGCTGCTTGCTTCAAGCCATAAATGCTCTTCTGGAGTTTGCATACAAGCTTCTCCCTTCCAGGTTGCTCGAAGCCTGGTGGCTGCTGCATATAGATGTCTTCCTCAAGTTCTCCATTCAGGAATGCAGTTTTGACATCTAAATGGTTAACATGCATCTTTCTGGAAGCTGCTATGCTAAGTAGTGTTCTGATGGAAGTGTGCTTGACAACTGGTGCAAATGTTTCATCATAGTCTTCTCCATATATTTGGGAGTATCCCTTGGCTACTAGTCTGGCTTTGTAGCGCTGTACATCCCCTTCTGCATCTTGCTTGATTTTGAAGACCCATTTGCAACCTACAGGTTTTCTTCCAGCAGGTAGTTCCATAAGTGTCCAGGTTTTGTTCTTGTGTAGAGATTCAATCTCTTCCTTTGCTGCTTTCCTCCATTTTTCAGCTTCATGGGTTGGCATCCTGTCAACATCCTTCCATGTGCTGGGTTCTTGCAGCTCTGCACTTGTGGTGAGGTAGGAGTATTTCAAGGGTGGAACTCCTTTGTTGGACCTCTGTGAGCGCCTGGGTTCTGGCTCAGCTTCTGTGACCCCTTCTGAATCTGCAGCTTCTGTAACCCCTTCTGAATCTGCAGCTGGTTCTGGTTCACAGATTGGCATTTGGTAGCTGAAGGCCTGCTCACTTGGTTCCTCTTGCATCTGGATCCTTGGCTCCAGGTCTGGTAATTCACCTTTGGTTGGTCTGTGTCTTTCATCAAAGTACACAACATTGCAAATTTCAATATTACCAGTTTCAACATCAAGAATTCTGTATCCTTTGCCTCCTAAAACATATCCACATAAAACTCCTTTCTTGCTTCTGCAATTCAACTTGTTTCTCTTTGCCTTTGGTATATATGCATACACATCACAACCAAAAACTCTGATGTGATTTAGGCTAGGCTTGTGTCCAAACCACAGTTCAAATGGAGTTTTCTCTATGGCTTTAGTTGGCAATCTGTTCTGCAGATAGCTGGCAGTCATCACTGCTTCTCCCCAGAACTTGCTTGGCAAACTTGCATCTTTCAACATACATCTTGCCATCTCCATTAGGGTTCTATTTTTCCTTTCTGCAACACCATTCTGCTCAGGAGAGTATGGGGCTGTAGTCTCATGCTCAATTCCCTGTTCTCTCAGAAAGGATTTCATTTCGTTTGAGGTGTATTCGCCTCCATTGTCTGACCTTAGTCTCTGAGGCTTTCTCCCAAACTTGTTGCTGACCAATGCAACATACTCTTTAAACTTTTCAAACACTTGACTTTTCTCTCTCAAAGTGTAAACATAGGCAAATCTTGAGAAATCATCAATAAAAGTAACTATGTACAGGTTTCCTCCAATGCTCCTTTGCAGAGGACCTGATACATCACTGTGAATCAACTCTAGAGGGCGCTGAGACTTTCTCTCCTCTAGCTTGTGGAAAGCTGGCTTAACACTTTTTGCAGAAATGCAACATCCACATTTGTCTAAGTTCTCAGTACACAGTTTCAGTTTAAAGTCTTTAATTAAATTCCTCTTCTCAAGTTGGCGAATTGAATTAACATCTCTATGTCCCATTCTGCGATGCCAAGTTTTATCACAGTCTCTGTGGGTGCACTTGAGATTGCTTGCTAAATTTGCATTTTCACTGACACTATGGACTTCAAAGAGCTCACTATCTCCCAGAGATGCATACAGGATTGAGTCACCATCTCTTGTTACAAGGCAATGATCATCCATGAATTCAAACTTGCAGCCATTTTTCACTCCATATTTCACAGAAATTAAATTGTTTTTCAACGAGGGCACATACAGAGCCTTATGTATGATTACTTGTTCAATTTCACCATCTGGGAGCTTACAAAATATTTTTGCTTGACCACGCCCTTCTGAAAAGACCTTTCTCCCATCTGCTAGAGAAATAGGTACTTTGTGATCCAATTCAATTTCTGAAAACATTTCTATATCCTTGAGGAGATTTTCAGTTGCTCCAGAATCAATATAGATCACATCATCTTTTACTTTTGACATGGCGTTAAAACCTTTAATTTTCTCTTTCTCCTTCTGTTTAGAGCTAGCAGTTTTCTCCAGGCTCTCTGTCTGGCTCTTAATGGGTGCTTTAGATTTCCCCATTGTCTTGGCACTTGGGCAATTAACACGTAGGTGTGTTTCACTACCACAGGAAAAACATCCTTTCTTTACTCCTTTCTTTGAGCTAAAGGCTGTAACTTGATCTGTAGAGGTTTGCTTTGCCCTTTTGATAAAGCATTCATGCAACTTGCTAGATAGATAGTCCAATTCAATAACTTTATCTGAAATATCTATAGCAGTTTTCAAATATTCATAAGAAGCTGGTAAAGAGTTCAAGACAAAAGCCACAATCCCAGTGTCTCCAATATCTATTCCCAAAACCTTCAGTCTTCTTGCTAGGCATTGTATTTCACTTATATGCTCAGTAGGATTTTCATTTTCTCTGAGTTTCATATTGCACAGTCTCTGTATTATAGAGATGGCTTCGCTGGGGCTCTTTCTGTTATAAAGAGTTTCCAGCCTTTTCCAGATTTCACTGGCTAAAGTAACATTTTCAAAATGTATAAACAGCTTAGGACTTACATTGATTCCTAGAATCCCAAGAGCTTTTTCATTTTGTCTGTCCCAATGCTTTTGTTCAGCTCCTGCAGCCGTTGGTCTTTCTGTTGTTAGCACCTCATAAAGACCTTGACTCTTCAAGCAAGATTGCATGAGGAAACTCCACTCTTTGAAATTCGCTCCTTCCAGCTTTGGAATGTTGAAGTTCCCTTGAGTTTTCTCCATGCTGCTTGTCTTGTTCCAAAACAAAAACCAGGTACAAAAATAAGCTGTGCTTTTCTCCAACGAGATTCAATTCGAATTCCAAAAAATCTGTTAGGATCTTCAGGAGGATTCTGGGCCCATAACCCTATGTTGGGAATTTTTATTAATGGTTAGAAAAACAAAACCCCAAAAGCAGCTTGAATTGTTAGTAGCAACAGCTTAGTAGTAATCAACACCTTGGAGATTGTTTCTAGGTTAAAGTAAACTACTTTATTGAGAAGTACATTGTGATAGGAAAGGCCTATCCCTAGTCTTACTAGCTAGGTGCCACCAGCATGGTGGCCAGACATGTTGAAGGTCAGAGAGAGAATTTAGGAATGATGGAGAATGGTCAGGAAGAAGGAGGAAGTCCAAATAGGAACTTCCTGGGCACATCCCACCTGGGAGGGGGGGCTTAGAAGCAGAGATCAGGAAAGGTTAAAGTGACACACACACTAACTCACTATCTCTACTCCCAAATGCCCCTAGTGGTCATTAGGGTTTGTTGGTGCAAAAGGTGATGTCATCTGGAACTGTTTTTCCAACACTAATCTGCCAAATCTGAAGGCTGGGGACAAGCAAGGAGCTGTGGAGTAACCGACTGGAAGGAAACCCCTGGACAAGGAAAAGATCAGCTTTCAAGAACTATAGGCAAGCTGGGACATTGGAAGGGGTGTGAATACAGCTAGAAGCTGAACTCCTGGCTGCAAGGACTTTGGGGGGTTGTTGTGTCAGAGACTGACATCGAGTATGGACCAGAGGTTGATGACTTAGCCATACTAGCCTGATACCAGACTGTGTAATAAAGCACTGTTTTAAAGTAATTCCCTGGACTAAGGTTTGATGCCGGGGGGTTGATCCTGACAACACTTACCCACATCACTGCTAAGCTGTTAGAAGCTATCAGAATTTTTTTATTCTTAGTATTATATGTAAATTGTAATTAATATGGAACTTATACATAAATATGGGATTTGTACATATGTAATTCTTGCCTGCTGTTGGGAGTCTTGGTATGGATTCTAGGCTATGGTGTGAACTGATGCCAATAAATAAAAATAACTTAACAAACCTTTTATGCATCGACAGAAAATGAGTTTTGGAGGCAGAACTATTTTTTTCTCCCTTTTGCAACAAAGTCCTATAACACAGCTGTTTCCCAACTGATCTGTCTGAAATTTGGGCAGTTTCTCCTCAGCTAAGTGACCCTCCCTACACAATCTCAAGCTGGTAGGATAAATCATCTTGATTTTTGAGTAGATTTTTCATGGCTTTAACAGTGTAAGCCACCTTAACTATAGAGCTGCTCCTGTGTGCCTTATACGTAAGAATAATTGCAAATTCTACAACCAGAAAACCCTAACTTTGTGAAGAAATAAATAATGCACATAAACTGAATTTTTTTAATTGTGCAAATTGGCTTTCTGGCACACCATTCCATTAATTTTGGACACCTTGTATCTTAAAGCCCACAACCTATTACACAGACTGCTCAGGAGGAAGCTTGCCTCTCCAGCGGGAAGTTGTGGGTGTGAGGATGGTATTCCTGGTAAGATGGGTGTGCTGTTGAGGTCGGTGTGCGCCCTTTCCCATGGACCCACGCCCATCTCCACCTATGGAGCCTCCTCTGTTTTTCCGGATGGCTCGGTGGGTGGGTGATGGGTGGAGATGGGGGTGCGTTGGGAGTGCACGCACACCCCCACCCATTGCCCATGCTGTTTGCATGGACAAACACCCACCTACTGCCGTGGTGTATATGGATGCCCACCCCCTGCATCGCACACTGGAGGGGGGGCGGGGTGAGGTGTCTGTGCATATTAAAGGCTGGTTTTACAGAAACAGGATCCCCAAGGCATCCAACACGAAAGCTTCTACCATATATAAGTACCATAAATAAAAAGTGTAATGTAAAATAGAAGTTATAGAGGGTGTAGAAGCCCCGGCTTGTTCAATTTTGTGGGATCACTTTCAGTCTGTGACACCCGCTGACATGGTGGGGGTGCTTGGGGCGGTCCGAGCCACTTCTTGTGAATTAGATCCATGCCCATTCTGGCTGGTTAAGAGCTTCCGGGAGACAATGGGGCTGTTGCTGGCCGAGGTGGTCAATGCCTCCCTGTGGGAGGGCAGAGTGCTGGGCTGCCTCGAGGTGGTGGTGCAGCCTCTGCTCAAGAAACCATCACTTGACGCTGATTCCCCTGCCAGCTATCGGCCTGTTATTGAACAGGTGGTGACTCAGCAGCTCCAGGGGCATCTTGACCGCGTCGGTTATCTTGATCCCTCTGTCTGGCTTTTGTCCAGGCCCTGACACTGAGACAGAACTTCTGACTTTGGTGGATGATCTCCGCTGTGAAAAGGACCAGGGTCGTTCAACCCTATTGGACCTGTTAGATCTTTTGGCAGCTTTTGATACCTTGACCATGGTGCCTTGACCATGAGATGTTGGTGACGCGCCTGCGGGTCAGTGCGGGGGTGGGCAGGATCGTTCTTTAATGGTTCCCTCATTCCTGATGGGGAACTCAGTGAGTGGTACTTGGTGATTGTTTTTCATCTTACCAAGACCTTTCGTGTGGGTTTCAGCAGGGTTCTGTCTTGTCCCCTCTCCTGTTCAACATGTATATGCAGCCGCTTGGTGAGGTGATCAGAGGGTTCAGGGTGAGGTGTCATCAGTATGCGGATGACAGTCAACTGTATCTCTCATTTTCGACCGACCCAGGCCCGCCTGTCTCGGTGCTTACCCGGTGTTTGGCAGTTGTGGTGGACCGGATGAGGGCTAATCGACTGCAACTGAATCCTGACAAGATGGAGGTGATCTTAATGGGTAAGACGGTGGAGATGATGGCTGCCTCGATTGGTGGGAACTGTCCTCTGCTGACTTCCCAGTTACGGAACCTGGGGGTGCTCCTCGATGCACGGCTCTGCCTGGATCTCTAGGTGGAGGCTGTGGTGAGGAGTGCCTTCCGCCAGCTACATCTGGTGCAGCGGCTTTGGCCGCTGGTTTCGGTTCCTGACCTGGCCACGATCATCCATGCTTTTATTACCTCTCGGTTAGACTACTGTAATGCGCTCTATGTGGGGCTACCTATGGTGACAGCTTAGAAGCTGCAGCTGGTACAGAATATGGCGGCCTGGCTCTTGGTGGGACTGGGCCGCCAGAAGCACATTACACCAGTGCTTCAATCTCTGTACTGGCTTCCAATAGTCTTCGGGGCTCGATTCAAAGTGTTGGTTTTGACCTATAAAGCCTTACATGGCCTGGGCCCTACCTATTTGCGAGATTGCCTCACTCCCCGGGTTCTGGATCAGCCCCTGCAGTCGGCCGGGGGCACCGTGTTGGAGGTCCCCTGGGTTTCCCCGGGGGCCACGCAGAATGGGGCATTCAGTGGCCGCACCGCGCCTTTGGAATTTCCTCCCGGACCTCCCAGCCTTTTGTAGGAACTGTAAGACCTGTCTGTTCCGTCAGGCATTTGGTAAGGGGGGGTGGGGGAAGAGTGGTGAATGTGAGGGGCTTCTTTTTTATTTTTTTATTATTGTGTTTATGATGATGATTTAATGTGTTATAATATTATTTTTATTGATGTTGTCAGCCTCTCCAAGCTGCCTGTGGCAGGAGGTGGCGGGGTATAAATTCTTAAAATAAATAATAATAATAAATTAATAATAATAAAAAGAGATGCACTATTTCTAGATATCAGTAGATGGCACTGTGGTTTTAAAATCAAGACCAATGAGTTATATACTGCATTTTCCTGAAAATACCATGTGGTTGTGGACCTCACTGGAAATTGCATTAATTAGAAAAAGAATCATTATAGGACTGGAAGAGTCCTCAAGAGACATGTATCTGGAGCCTAGTTATTGTTTTGTTTAATATATTATACTTATTTACTTTCTTTGATATATATATAATTATTATTATTATTATTATTATTAAAAACATTTATATAGCGCCAGTCATGTGACCTGGTGCTGTACAGAACATAGAATTAGACATGGTCCCTGCCTGTGGCTTACAATCTAATAAATATATATATACACACACACACACACACACACACACACACACACACACACACACACACACACACACATTACTTTCTTCCTACCTGCTTTGTGGTGGTGTATATGTGGGGAAACTCTGGCCTATGGATTACTTTTATTTGGTCCCATTTCAATTCCTGGATCTGACCCATGGATCCAGCCATTTCCCTCAAGCACTGAGTGAACATATGGGTGAAAATGGAGGTGAAAAAATGCACTCAAAAATAGGGGATAGATCCAAGGCACCGATCCATGATCTGAACCTTCCTCTTCCTCCCCCATCCTGGGCACACCCTTTAAATACCCCATCTCAATTCCTAGGTGGCCTATGGAGCTTGAACTAATTTTCAAAGTGGCCCTTGGTAGGGGAAATGTTTCCCACCACTCAGGTAGCCTGTGAGAAAATCTGTCCCAAGCACTGCAGAGAGCAGGAGTGGCCAAGCTGCACCATTGGTCAGGAGCTAATTAGTAAGATATACCCAGATGAGTAAAGCAAGTTAGTCATGCTCTCTGTACTGCAGGGGAAGCTCCCCATAACCACCAGCCAATCTGAGCTGAGGGAGAATTCCTTCTCAACCTAGTCAGCCAGACCCCGTGTATGTATGCAGGGCCCACCAGTCAGGCACCGCAATAAATTATCTGTGGCACCCTCACAGTACAGCACCCAGTCCACGTCCCACCTTCATATATGCACAAACAAGGGGAGAAAATAGTAGTACACAAAACAAACTGTAAGAGAAAGCTACTATAACTGAAACGAACTTTATAAAATATATAACACGTATACAAAAGATTTTTTAAAACGACACTTCCAATAATATACAACAAAGAACCCATATAACCCAATGTGTTCTGGGTATCAAACCTTCATCAGGGGTCGAAAGAATTTGTGGTTCAACAACTTTGTGTACAAGACTATAAAAATCTTTTTTGTATTCACTCCATTATCTGGGCCAAGTCTAGCCTCCTTCACTGCTCCATGCTCCTTTTTCACTGCTCCATGGGTAAAAGAGAACTCAGGCTATAAATCCTATGTCAGATGTCCTGACAACCTTCATGCTATGACCAGCCATGGCCTCTGCTGAGAGCATACTGAAGAGGAGCCTCTTTATGCTATGCAGTAGGTTCTCAGCAGAGGCCATGGTTTGTCAAAGGTTGTCAGGATATTTGACCCAGTATTTATCAGGCTGAATTCTCTTTTACTCATGGATTGTCACATGGAGCAGTGAAGGAGAAGGGTATAGTTGGCCCAGATCATGTTGGATTTTCACATGGAGCAGGGAAGGAGAAAGGTATACTTGGCCCAGATCATGTTATCCCAGTGGGAGCGAATACAAAAAAGATTTTTATAGCCTTGTAAACAAAATTGTTGAACCACACATTCTTTTGTACCCCTGATGGAAGGGTTGATATGCAAAAACATGTTGGGTTATATGGGTTCTTCATTATATTTTATTGTATATTATTGGGAGTGTATATTTGTTACCTTTTTGTATACAGGATATATATTAAAGTTCTTTTCAGTTATACCACCTTCATATATGGTCACCTTTTCTTCTTTGTAGGAAGAAAAAACCTCAATGTTTTTAAGGGAACAAATATTCTTCATAAAACTAACCTTTTTGAATGCTAAATTTATTGACTGCCAAACACGGTTAGCACCAGCTCGAAGCATCAGTCCAAGACTCAAATTAAATGCACAGTTTGCCTTTGAGAGGTTGAACTTAAAGCTAATAGAAGCAGAGTTTATTGTTTAAAAAATAAATGTGTGCCACCTGGGGTACAATTCTCCATTTATTGGAGTTGAGCCATTGACTTGAACAGGGTGGTCAGATATGCAGGGCTCCAGTGCAGCCCTGCAACCTGTATTTCTCATAACTGTCCTGTAAAGTTTGGATAAGCCACCCTGAACTTGCATTAATGGAGGATTATGACCCGAGTCTAGTTTACAGTTCTGGATCACTTTAAAAAAATTTGATTGCAATGATGAACAATTCCAGAAGGGGTGGGAGGATGACAATCTTCATAATTATGTTAACCAAGCCCCAGGATATGGCTGCAATCCTTGGTTCTCCTATAAATTCTGCAGCCTATATGTACTACTCCTGGCTCCAAACTATTACTTTTGAACAGACAGTTCAGTCCTCAACTCCCAGTAATGGCTCATGTTCTCAAATATTGTAATTAAAATGAGAAATAACTTTACAATGAACAGGGATCTGCTTTGAATCTCCTGTTTTTCTTTTGGTTTCAAAGACATTTCCCGCCCTCTTAAAAGTCAAAGAATGTGTGTTAACTCTGTTCAATGACAAAACAATTTTATGCCACAAAGCAGGTTTTTTCTTATGTCTTTCCTACAGATAAAGATTCATAGGGTAGGAGGAGCATGACTGATGTTAGGATTTTGACTCAGTAGAACCCAAGGGGATTCTCAGAACTGTTCAAACTCTTATCCAATTCCCACGGGACACCAATCAGCAAACTGCCCAACTTCAACTAGGGGCTCAAAAGGGGGAGGTTGTCCCCCCCCCCTCCCTTTTCTCCTTCTTGACTCAGAATTTTAAACTTGAGATATGAAAAAGCCACTTAAAAGCACTCCCATTTCAGCCTTTTCTTTAAATGTTAAACTAGTTTCCTTTTTTTACAAAACTTTAATTGCTAATTTGTTAGCCCAAATTAGCACAGGATTTATTTATTTATTTAAAGGAACTCCTGTAGATTGAATATCTTCTAGGCTACATGCTTTAATAATAGGTAAGTAAATTGTCCTTCAGTCATCACCTTCATCATCATTGCTACTTTGAATTTCTTCTGTGCCCATACTAGCCTTGGCTACAAGAAACCAGAGAACAAGAGGAAACCTCACAAAGAACAACGCTGGTTTCTACAGTCAGTCATAAACTGTAGGAAAATCTACCCCGAGATAGAGATTCCTCTCTTTTGTGAATAGGGCTGAATTATAAAAAGAAAACAATTGAATCCAAATATTATAATTCATATTATTGCATCTGGAAGGAGCTTAAACCCTGGCAGCAATCCTAAATTTACTTGTGAACTTGAAAATGGTTTTAGGACTGAGGCAGGCATTACAATAACATAGATGTTAATGTAAAGTTTAGCATGTGCTTAAGTATTTGCAGTATGAGGGCCACAGAAGGCAAAATACATTCGGCCCCCAATGTCACTTTTGCAGCTTTAGTTACCTGCTACATAAAGAACAACATAATTTTGCTTACCCTTCTGGGCAAGACAACTTGTTTGTCTTCTCGATTCTGTTCATGGCAGTTTCTGCTTCAACACAAAAATAAAGTTTTGTAAAAAATAAAATAAAATGGGCTATTTAATTAAAACCCAAGAAGAGCAAAGTCATAAAAATCTACCCCTAAAAAAGTTAAAAGTCAAGTATGGAAAAGCTGGAGAACTACTGCATTCAGAGTCAAGTCACCATTCCAGTCAAAAGCTATTTCAATACAGGATTTACACTTGAGCCTGCAAAATGGAAATGAAGTGTGTTCAGTTTTTAAATCTCTGTTCATATGCCAATGACCCAAATAAGCATTCTGCATCCATTCCACACACACAACATTCATTGACGTTCTTGCTCATCTAGGGGCATGTAAAGGATGCAGGATTTGGTTCTTTGGTAGTGGGCATTTTGACACACACCTTAAAGTTCCAGATTTTTCAATCTTCTGGCTTTACAAGTCCATAAGTAAGTTCTGGATGCATTCTCCACACACACTGCCCTGAGGCAGCCTAAAATAGCCGCAGCTGTACATGCAGGCATGATGTGCACCCGAGGGCATCGGGGGCAATGCCCCTCCCATACCCTCTGCCCCACACACCCTGCACACACAACTTTACCAGTGGTGGCTGGTGGGGCAGTGAGCAGGTTCAACACACAGGTAAGGCTACGGAGTCAATGTAGGGTTTGAAGGTAAGGTGTGAGTCGAAGATGAAGCCCAAACTACGGGCTTGGGGGACAGGGAGGATGGAGACCCCATCAGTGGCAATTGACAGGGAAGAGGAAGAGGAAGGATTGGGAGGGAAGATAAGTTCAGTTTTCACCATGTTCAGTTTGAGTTGGCATTGAGACATCCAGGTGGAGATATCAGAGAGACAGTTGGTGAGACGAGCTTGAATGGGAGGGGAGAGGGAAGGAGTGGAGAGAGAGAGTTGAGTGTCATCAAGGTATAGGTGGTATTGGAAACTGTGGGAGGCAATGGGTTTGCCTAGGGATTGAGTGTGGATAGAGAAGATGAGAGGACCAAGGACAGTCTTGGGGAACCCTGACCGAGAGGGGTATGGAGGGGCGGGGGAGGACTTAGGAAGAGATACATTGAAGGAGCGGTCAGAAAGGTAGGAGAACCAGTCGAGGACAGAGTCCTGGAATCCCAGCGAGTGAAGCAATTCAAGCAGGACGAGTGGTCAACCATGTCAAAGGCAGCAAAGAGCTCAAGGAGGACAAGAACAGAGTAAAGGCGGTTGAATTTAGCCACAAGAAGATCGTTGGTGATCTTAGCCAGAGCGGTTTTAGTGGAGTGAAGGGGGTGGAAGCCAGATTGGAGGGGGTCAAGGGAGGAGTTGGAGGAGAGGAGGTCGAGGCAACAGGAGTAGACAACGCATTCAAGGAGTTTGGAAGCAAAAGGGAGGAACGAGACAGGATGGTCATTAGAGGGTTTAGAGGGATCCAGAGTGGACATTTTGAGGATGGGGGAGACAGTGGCATGTTTAAAGGCAGAGGGGAAGGAGCTGGTAGAGAGGGAGAGGCTGATGATGTGCAGGAGGGGAGGGGAGATGGTGGAAGCAATTGAGGTCAGGAGGGAATGGGGTCCGGGGGCAAGTGCAGGGGTTGGAGGAGGAGAGCAGGGAGGAGATTTCCTCAAGGAAGGTGGAAGGGAAGGAGGAAAGGAGAGAGGTGGTTATGCCATGCCACTGGCCTACCATTGCCCTGGCTCCGCCCCTAGGCCCAATGGCCCGCTGGCAGCAAAGCCGCCAGTGGCAGGTTGAACCCGTCCACTGTCCCACCTGCCTCCAAACCCACCAGCTGCCACTGTGTAGATGTGACAGGCTGCCGTGGAAACCAAGTGACCACAGCTGCCCTGAGCAAAGCAGCTTACCAGGAGAACTTTTTACACACACAAGTTCTGGGAGAAGTTCTATGCAGAAGTTCAAAGAATCAGATGTTTAAGACCTGGATGAGTCATTTAGACACACAGAAAGTTCAGACTGTAACAGCAAACATGCAGGAGAAATGTGTGTGTAAAAACACCCATTGTTTTACAGAGATGGGGAATCTCAGATCCATGGGCAGGGGGTAATGCTTTAGCTAATCAATAACTGGTTCTATAAGAGCTGAGTCACATTACCCATCCCAACTTCCCTTATGTGCTTTTTTGGGTAGGAGTTCCAACATCTGGTTCTGCCAAACTGGACCAAACTAGACTAGTAGGATAACATCCCTGCCCAACTATGGTTAATAGCCCATTGTTCTACAGCTCCTTTCTTAGATCTGGTCCATGGTTCTAGTTTTTACCTTTGAGCACACGTCAGCACCTCCCTCTCAAAGCATATCCTTACTCTGCTCTCTTTCCCCTCCCTGACTGCACTCCTTCAGTCTCTCCCTGAGTATGTCCCATCAGCCCTCCTTTCCCTCCACAGACACACACACATGGCAAGACCTCTCAGTCTCTATCTGGCCTGTAGACTTTTACGAAATGCAGAAGTGGCTCACGGTGAGAAAAAGGCTCCCGACCTCTGATTTCAGCTGTTGTGTGTATGGATTCAGTATTGGATTTGCCTGGAGAACACAAAGTCTTTGGTTTAGCCACAAATTAGGTATAGCAGTAGCAAAAACATCTCCATCAATATGTCCTAAGCTGACCAAGTCCAGAACCAACTGTAGTGTCTTTGGCTTTTGTTTGTTTGCTTCTTGGCCTTTCTTCCAGGAGACTTCTAGGCAGGTCATTGAATAATGCTGTTAGACACTTTCACTAGTAACTAGACGTGGAACCATCAACTAATTTAATGTACACCATCAAACATCCCTCATGATATTCTTTGAAACTGCTGCCGTTGGCCACATTTGAACCAGAGACCTATGGTGTGTTTAAACGAGATGCTACCCTGCATGGCCACCCATCCACCACTCATCCAAATGCCTGTGTGAAGGTGGTGTGGGGGGCTGCATACTCCACCCACTCATGACCATGCACAGAACACTGCTGAAAAATCCAAAGTGTGTCATGTGGGGGAAGAAGCCAAAATTGTGAGTGAGGACAGGTGCCCATGCATCCTCTGCCCATATGAACTGGGGTACCCATCCAGGCCAGCAGACAGGTCTGTGGATGGCCATCTCCCTGGTCTCACCCTCAGCCCTGCCAGAAGCTCTCTGGAGAGCTCTTAAAGGACACACATGCAAACTACACCACCACGTTTGCTCAAAGTACAACACACACACCCCTTGCAATACACGAGAGAAGAGTCAATGCCATGGAGGACCGCAGTTCATACTGCTACTTTCTGAGTATCCTGTCCAGTATGTGCCTCCATTGCTGTCCAGGACTGCCAGCAGCTGCAGCAGCTCATGAGCAGGAAGGGGTTAGCTGCTGTGGATTCATGTTTCCATGGTGTCCAAGGCTGTGTGTCATGGTAGGGGGTGAGCCACTTGGTGGGGCTTGGGGTGGGGGAACAGCTGCCTGTATGAGTTGTCTGCAGGGCTGGTCCATGGTAGCAGGAGTGCATGGAAGCTGCCTGCATGGCTGTGGTGGCCATCCTAGGAGCCGGCTGTTAGAATCCCTCCCCACTTACTCCATGTGCATGGCTGCGTCGCAGCTGTGGTATCCAGCAGCCACAAACACCCACACACACACATCAGCAAACACACACCTTGCTCATTTAAAAACACCCCTAGATGTGAAAGTTCTTTTAATAATCCCCTAAGTCACCAACTCTTGAGTCACCATATAAAATAAATCAATCAGAATGGGAAATATGAGTTTTCCTTGAATAAGAGCTATGGGGGAAGACGGGGTGGGTTGTTCCTCTTTGAGAATAATTAGTAAATACTAGAAACTACTATTGCAATACATCAAGGTCCTTAAATCAACGACTACCACTAAGGGCGCTTTTACACTAGACACTTTTAATGTGGTTTTGTAAATGCGCATTTAAATAATGTGCATTTTTTAAAAACTGGTTTTGGCATCCCCTGATCATCAAAGGGGCTCAAAACCAGTTTGGAATCAGACAAAACCACATTCAAAATGTTTTTGGTTTTTACACGATCATGGCAAATGCGCATTTTAAACGGTTTAGGTGTTTAAACGAGCATTAAAACATGCACATTTTTACCAATCATGCACAAAATTTGTCTCGTCTAAAAGCGGCCTACGAATTTTAGAACAAAGGGGTCCGCTTCACAGTCTGCGAAGCCTCTGTGCCCAAGTGTTACACAATACACCCCAACAACGGGTGTTTTTAAACGAGCAAGGCTTGAGGCAGGGTCCTTGGCCACTGAGTGGCAGGGCTCCAGAACACCCATGCACGTGAAGTGAGTGGGGAGCAATTCTAGCGGGTGGCTCCCAGGGTGGCCACTGCACCCATGCAGGCGGCCTCCTGCTGCCATGGACCAGCCCTGCAAACGTGATGATGATAATGATATTGTTTATTGTATCCCTGCAAACAACTCGTATGGGTAGCTATTCCTCCTCCTCTTCCTCCCCACCTGGCAACACCCCACACCTCAAACCCTGCCCAACTGCTTGCCCTCTGCCATAACACGCATCTGTGGACACCATGGAAACATGAAGCTGCAGCAGCCAGTAACCCCTTCCTGCTCATGACCTAGGGAGCTGCTGCAGCCGCTGGCAGTCCATGGGCAACAATGGACCCGGGTACATACAGAGGTGAACATGCAGGAAGCTGCTGTCTGAGCTGCTGTCAGTCCATGGAGTTGGCTCTTCTCTTGAGCATTACGGGGGGGGGAGGGGGGGTATTGTACTTTGAGCCACCATGGTGTTGTATTTTGCATATGTGACATTTAAGACCTCCCCAGAGAGCTTCTGGCAGGGCTGTGGGTGGGATTGGGGAGGCAGCCGGCTACGGACCTGTCTGTTGGTGTGGGTGGGTGCCCCGGTTCATACAGGCAGAAGATGCATGGGCACCTGTCCTCTCACACTATTTTGGCTTGCCCTGCATGGCACAGTTCAGATTTTTTGGCAGGGCCCCGTCAGTGGTCATGGGTGGGTGCCATGTGGCTCACTGGAGCACACATACCCATGCACCACCTTCAAATGAGCAGTTGGATGTGTGGTTAATGGGTGGCCATGTGTGGTAGCGTCTTGTTTAAAAACACCCATTGTTTGGTGGATAGCAACACATTAATAAGTGCTGTATTATACTTCCATCTTTGTAACAATGGGCTAGAGACTGAAAGGCAGCCGGCAGGCTCCTATGCTATAAAGTCATAGTCAACCAAGATATTTTGTATTTAATTTTCTTTTCCTTTACAGAATAGCCTCAAGGAATAATATTGGGGGGTGGGGTGGGGGGAATATGACTCCTGGCACAGATAAGAGACATTTTAAACAGACCTTTGGGAACACTGACAATGGCAGTGTGAGCATGTGAGATGGTCTTCATAGTAAAAAAAAGAAACAAAAAGGGGGGGGAGACATTTAGGTTGTTACCAGATGTTACAGTGTGTGGAAACTTTCAATAGCTCTGTTTGTAAGTTGTTATATTTGCCTGGGATTTTGGAGGGAACCGTAGGGTCTAGGCTGGGCGCAGTCAGTCTTTACTCTCTCTGAAAGGGGGTTGAAGATCGAGCTAACTTAAATAAACTATTTTATACTTTATTAAACCTGTTTTGGTTTAATACATTAAAACCTGTTTGGGTTTTAAATTGCTGGATTTTTTAAATGTTTTTTTTTTTTTCTGAATTGTAAGTCGCCTCGGGATGGCATTGGCATGAGGGGTGACTAATAAATGTATTAAATAAATAAATTACAGCCTGATTCTCTGGTTTCTGAAGAACAAACATGTAGCACATCGTTGCATCAGTAGAATAATAGAATCTTTGAGTTGGAAGGAACCTTTTAGGGTCATCTAGTCCAACCCCCTCCTTGGATGCAGGATGACTATAGCTACAACATTCCTGACAGATGGCTGCCCAGTCTCTTTTTGAAAACCTCTAGTGATGGAGAATCTACAACCTCCCTTGGTGGCTTGTTCCACTAAGTGTTTTCAGACAGACGGAGAGCAGCCTGGAGCAGTTGCGTAGGTGCCCCAAGGTGGAGCTGCACAGGTTTGACGGCCTTCACACAGACAGCCCAGCACGCAGGTGAACCGTGCATGCAGCAAACACACATTTTTCCTCCACCGGGAAAGCCCCAGGTCAAGAACAGGAGCTGGACAGGAGCTCCTGACCAGGAGGACCCAGACCCAGACAGAAGGCCAACCCCCTCCCCTCCCCCAGCCCAGTCTGCGTCAGTCTCTACCCCACACCCTGCCCAGGAGCCCACCCTGTCACAGGAGCTGCAGGTCTGGCAACCATGGCAATGGGATGTGGCAGCAGCTGTTAACCCCTTACTGCCCACAATCCTGGGAGCTGGGCCAACCCCCTGCCAAATGCCAGCACCCAACCAGCGCTGGGAACCCCCCTAACACAACGCTGATGTCTGGGAGCAAAAAGCAGACTTGATTAAGTGGCCAGAACAAACAGGGGAAAGGAGGATGGAAAGACATGGCTGAAAGGCCCCAAGAGCAGGCAGTTTAGGTTGCGAGCTGGCGGGCGCTGCTGCTCCTCTGTCCCCCCAGGGCGTCTACGGGCACTAGTGGCCCCTGTTCTCCCTTCAGGGTTCCCATGTGGGGCCAATGTGTGTTTGGATTTTGCGTGTGTTTCTTTAAGGGCTGGGGTGGGGGCAGGAGCCAAGATGGCTGCACTCACTCTGGCTGTTGGGCTCATGGGGGTCTGGCATTCAGACAGATAGTGGTTCCAAGTTTGACTGTTGTCCTGGGTTTGGCCAGCTTACGCTGCGAGGTGTGTCCCTGAATCTTCTGGAGCACCCTGTACGGGGCTGCCTGGAGCAGTCCTAGCCTCCTCCATGTTGAACATATGGCACGCACTCTTCAGACAGCTCGGTAAACCTGGGGGTAATGGGGCTTGTGTGGGCAAACATGGAGCTGCTATCTGTCTGTTTACACCCATTGTCACACAGCTCTTACGGTTAGGAAGTTTTTTCTGATATCTGACCAAAATCTACTTTCCTGTAACTTGAGCCCGTTGTTTCTAGTCCTCAGTATGTGCACACGCACACCATGCTATTTGTTTGCTATGCACTTGTTCCTTGTCTGTCACCTGAAAACTTGCAAAAAAACAAGAAGCAGATAATTGCATGTAGTTACTCTTGCATCTAGGAACACCAAGCAACCCCACACCGACGTAGCCCAGCCAAGCTCAGCTCTCCTCCTAACTTCCCTCCCTCTGTGTGCACTGTAGGGGTGGGACTTGGCTGAAAATATCGGATACCCGTTTACCAGATCTCGGATCACCGGATTATCAGATTAAAACCGGTATACTGGTACCAGATTTTTTTCCCATTGAAATCAATGGGAGAAAAAAGTAAAAACCGAAATTACCTGTAATAAAGACAACATGTAAAGATTCAATGACGGATTCACTTGTTTCCTTAACTGCTAACCACCAGACTACACTTTGTGCCCAGTAGCTCCCAGTAGCCCCCACGGCCACTACTACTTTTTTAAATTTAAAAATAGGGGTTTTTTCCACAGCACTCAGGTGGTCATCATCAAATCAATCAGAAGTCAGATCACACTATCACAGCAACTGCCAGTGGAGGCAGGGCCGACCCCAGGGTTTGTGAGGCCATGTGTGAAGTTTTGGTGTGGGGCCTAATTTGCATAATAAGGCCCCATCTAATGTGTAAATTTACATAAACTTTACTCCCTCTGCACAGGAAGGATTCCCATTCTCCACCACTCCGAGCAACCATGAAGAAGCATGGCCTCCCCATGCTTCTTCCCCCCCCTCCCCCCCCTGGTTTGGCACCCCTTGGCTGCCTTACCTGGCAGCCGAGTGGCCATAGACAAGCATGGCCTCCCAATGCTTCCTCCCCAGCCGAGCGTCTACCACCACTCCCCAGGAGTGGTTCCACTGTAGGGGCAGTCGGGTGGGCAGTGAGGCAGGCACAGAGAGACTGACTGCTTCCACTGCCTTACTGGAGGTTGGGTTAGGGGGTGAGCTTAGCCAGTCTGGCCTCCAGGGCCTGTTGCTTCTTGCTGCCGGTGCCACCTGTGCCTTGTGCCCGCATGCGGTGCAACCAGTCCAGAGGTGCTGCTATCAAAACACACCAGACACCCAAAATGCAGCTAAGTTATTAAGCGCATTATGCCATGAAAAGAGACATATATATAACCAGTTCAGTTGTGCCCCCATAATCAGTTCATGCTGCCCCCACCCCCATAACCAGTTCATTTGCATGCCTGCCACCATATAATTAATTCACGCTGCCCCCCACCCATAACCATTTAATTTGTGGGGTGGGGGCCTGGGGAGGCTAGGGGTCATCAACACCACCTCAGCCTCCTTGGAAGAGTGCGAGAGGGTGAAGGAGGGTGCCCCTGAGTGTGAGGAGGAGAGTGGGGCTCAAGGGAGGCTAGGGATTTCCACCTCAGACATGTGGGAGGAGTGCGAAGGGTGAAGGGGTGTGTGTGTGTGTGTGTGTGTGCATGCATGCACTATGCATGCCACACGCCACAGAGGAAAATGATGGGGTTCAAACAGAGGAACCCCAGTGGGGTTCTGAAACAGCTCCTAAAAGAGCTCTGAATAAAAAAAGTACCTCCTTGCCCTTCCTGGTGGAATGGGGCTGAAGGAGGGAATACAAAATCAATCCTCGGTGGCTGGCAGACACCCAAGTGGCAGAAGAATATAAAATACAAAAATAAATGTGAATGGGAAGGAAGTAGTACTACTTTACTTTTCCCTGGTGGTGTGGTTGGACTGGGAATGTTGCCATGCTGCGGTTTAAGCGTAAACCAAGGGCTGCTGCTGCTGCAAGCTCGTCAATGCCACCAGTGACTGATTTGCAGGCTGATGGAATTGCCTGAATCGTGTCAGGATGGACACAGGTGCAGGGGAGTGAAGGTAGCAGGAGATGATATCCACTGGGCTGGGCAATCAGACATCATCAGGCCCCACGTCAAGGGTATCACCCTCCATGAACCGAAGAAGGTGAAGGCTGGTCTTGAGAGAGGCCAACTGTTCCACAGTCTTCGGGTCCATCTTGTAATGATGTGGGCTAACAATGTCTCCAGCCACACTAAATACCCGCTCCGATGATACACACGTTGGAGGACACAAGATGTACCGCAATGCTACCTTTGCAAGCGGGGGCCACGCCTGCATTTTCTGGGACCAGTAGGCCAAGGGGTCGGTGTCAGCAGGTCAGGTGGGCTCGGCAAGATATTGAGACACACATGTGTCTGCCATATCCTGTTGCTCTGCAGCAGCACCGGCATCTGCATCCTCCTCTGCCACCAAGTCCACCAGCCCAGAAAACCACAAGTTGGATCGGCCCCCACTTGCAACCCCTGTAGAAACAGTACTTGCCCCTTGCAGCGGGGGCGCCTGCACCGGGCAGTACTGTCGCACCTCATTGACGAGCTCGACCCTGTAGCTTTCAAAGGATTCGATGTTGGAGGTCATGTTCTTCTTGACCCATGGGTCAAGTAGCGCAGCTATGAAATGTGGCCAATTCGCTTTCAAGGCATCGAAATACCGATTCAGCTCCTCTACCAATTTCATAGCCAGCACCCTCACAGACCCATGCAGGTCAGTGTGAGACGCCTCGCATACGTCAAAGCAGGATCAGGAAGAGCAGTATCACTATCACCTGGGTCAGAGTGGCGACCTCCGCACTAAGCTCACCAGTGGCCTGGTGAAATGGCTCCAGAACCTGCGTCAGCTGCTCCACTACTTTCCAGTCCTCCCCAGTGTGTGGTGTTGCTCCAATGCTCTGTGACAAGCAAAGGGCATGCAGCACCTCCTTCTGCTCCAGGAGATGTTCCAGCATCAAAAAGGTGGAGTTCCACCTTGTGGCCACATCCTGTACCAGCCAGTGAAGCAGTAAGGCTAACTCCTCCTGCTTCTCTCGCAGCGTCCGGCTGGCTGAAACTGACCGATGGAAGAAGCTGGCAATCTTCCTGGCAGTTTCAAGGAGTGCCTCAAAGCCCTTGGTTCCACTCAAGGCAACCTGAACTACAAGGTTCAGAAGGTGCGCGCCGCAGCAAACATGAGTATAGCCACCATGGTTAATGACTGCAATCATGTTGTTGGTGTGGTCAGTTACAAAGTAACCAACCTCGATGCTTCCTTGGCAGTGAACCCACCCATCCAGCATGCCATTCACCGCATCGAGTATATTGTCCGCCATGGGCTGGGCATGCAGCAATGTCCACCGATGCTTTCCAGTCGACACTGCTCCCCAGTGCTGCTGCTGCCCACCGCTGCGCCGGTGACAGGGACTGGTGACATCTGCCACCAGTGTGTGGTCAATGACAAATAGACGTGGACCGCACTCTGGCTAGTCCACAGGTCCGTGGTAAAATGTACCACTGACCCCTCTGCATGAGAGAACTCTGCATGGAGCCGGGACCAAACCCTCCCATACAGTGACGGGATAACCTTCAAGTGGAAGGTTTTGCGGCAGGGGACACTGTAATGGGGCTCCAGCAACTGAAGCAGCTGTTTGAATCTGACACCCTCAACCAAGTTGAACGGCCTCTCATCCAGGGCAATCACTTCCCCAATTGCCTTGGTGATGACCGCAGCCCAAGGGTGGCTGGATGCAAACGGCATCCTCCTTTCCCAGAGCGCAGTTACAGTGGGCTGGGACAAGGACCAGGAACGTGAAGGGTGGGCCAGCGGAGCAGCTAGCACTCCTCTGCAGGGGTTGGGTGGTGGGGGTAGAACCGTCACCAGGCGGCCCAGTGGTAGCAGCTTCAGTGTGAGTAGAAGAGGGTTCCTCCTCCTCTGAACTCTCATCCACACCCTCTGCAACTGGAACCTCCCCACGTTGTTGCTTGGAACGGCACTCCATAGGATCACGAATGTGCCGTTTCAAGTGAATGTGAAGGCCAGTGGTGCCATATCTCATGGGATCTGTGCCACCATGACTGACCTTGGCCTTGCAGTGCACGCACACTACCTTTTGAGGTAACTTCCACCCAGATATTGAAATGAGACCACACCCAGGATATGATCTTCTTCGTGCTGGTTCTTGGAAGGGCAGGAGCAACACGACTGGTGGTCGACCTCTCCAAGGTAGTGGTTGTAACACTAGAGGAAGGGGTGGTGGTAGCTGGCACAGCAGAGTGTGTGGGTGTGGTGGGTGGGGCCTGAGCTGGCACGCTAGGTTGCATGTCGGCAAGGGGAGAGGACTTGGAAGCAGGCACACTAGACTGCGTGTCAGAATGGGGGGAGGGCGGGGAAGCAAGCATGTACATGAGGGAAAGTCTGCGCAAGGGAGAGCTGCACACTAGGAGCAGCAGCAGCAGCACTGGAGGTAGCCGGTGGATGGTCCATTGCACTAGCAGAGGAAGAAGGAGCCCCCTTCTTCTTACCACTAGTCAGCGCCATGGAGGAGAAAACACCCTCACCCCATCCCAGCCTCTTTAGAGGCTTCAAGATATGTCCAGAGCCCGTAAGCTTGGGCATGCTTGAAGCTGGTGTGCGGGAGGTGGAGGCCACAGGTGGTCCTACCTCAGGTGTCTCCATGCCAGACTGAGTGGGCTGCCTAGGAAGAGGCTGGCCTCTCCCAGCACTCCCACTCTTGGTAGGTCTCTTCATTCCTTGACCACTCATATCAGCTGTAAAAAAGAAGAGAGGACCACTGGCAACAGAGGATGAGGGGTGGTGATGTGGGTGTGCTTGTGTGCGTATGTGTGGTACTACAGGCGAGTAGCTACCTTGGGGTGTGGGGAACCTAGCTACCGGGGGGGTGGGGTCTAGAGGTGTGGGTGAAGGGGTGTGGGTCTAGAGGTGGGGCTAGAAGTGTGAGTTGGTGAAGAAGGGTGTGGGGTGAGATGTGTGGGTGAAAGAGTGTGGGGCTAGAGGTGGGGGTGAAAGGGTGTGGGGCTAGAGGTGGGGTGAAGGGGTGTGGGGCTAGAGGTGTGGGTGAAGGAGTGTGGGGCTAGAAGTGTGGGTGAAGAAGGGTGTGGGGCTAGAAGTGTGGGTGTGGAGCTAGAGGTGTGTGTGTGGGTGAAGAAGGGTGTGGGGCTAGAAGTGTGGGTGAAGGAGTGTGGGACTAGAGGTGTGGGTGTGGGTGAAGGAGTGGGGCTAGAAGTGTGGGTGAAGGGTGTGGGGCTAGAAGTATGGGTGTGGAGCTAGAGGTGTGTGTGTGGGTGCAGAAGGGTGTGGGGCTAGAAGTATGGGTGTGGGGCTAGTGGTGTGGGTGAAGAAAGGTGTGGGGCTGGGGATGAAGAAGGGTGTGGGGCTAAAGGTAAGGCGTGGGGGTGGAGTGTGGGGCTAGAGGTGTGGGTGAAGAAGGGTGTGGGGCTAGAGGTGTGGGTGTGGGTGAAGAAAAGATCGGGGTTGGGGTGGGGTGAAAGGGTGTTGCTTACCTTGTGGCCGGCTACTCACGCGTCACGTCTGACACGTTGCCACCAGTCAGTCACCAAAAGGCACTCCAGTGGCTTGGGTTTGGAAAAGAAGAAAATGTATTTTAACAACTCTCAGCGCACCCCAATTGCCCAAGCACCTAGCCTTGGGGCACCCCACCCCCGCCGGGACAGGACCCCAGTGGCAAGCAACCAAAGCGAGCGTGCACACCACACTGCTGCAGGATAGTGGCGTGGAGTTCCACAGGTTAACAGGTCAGTTCTGGTCTACTGGGACAATGGCACCCCACCCCCAACCAGTGCCTGGGGGGTGGGGGCATCCATACCAGGGCATGACCTGACAAGAAGCACCCAAGCAGTCAGTACCAAAGAAAGCACACACACCGGAAACAAGAGTAAAAAAACCTGCACCTCAACAAGACATCAGACACTGCAGCCAAAACTCTCAGGGCACCCCCAATTGCCCAAGCACCTAGCCTTGAGGCACCCCACCCCCGCTGGGACAGGACCCTGGTGGCAAGCAGCCAAACCGAGCATGCACAGCACACTGCTGCAGGAATGTTCCACAGTGGCATGGAGGTTGAAAGTTCCAAAACTCTCAGAGCAGCACCCCCAATTCCCCACCAACACACATTGCCTTGCCTAACATTCCCTCATGGCACAGGCAGGCACACAGACACCTCACAGCAGCACAATCAACTTGCAGGCATTGCAAGCCTTGACTTATGCAAGGACTGCAATGCTTCACAGGGGCACCCCCCACCCCAACACAAAAATAAAATTGCACCCCCCCAAAAAAAAAAGTCAGAACAAAAAACCCACCTTGGGCAACCCCCAGCCACACACAAAAATACACATTTACCACCACCCCCAAAAGTAACACCCCCCCCCAAACCAAAGTCCACACTAAAACAACAACCTTGGGGCAACCCACACCCCCAGCCACACACAAAAATACATTTACAACACCCCCCAAACACACACACACACACACACACACACACACACACAAAAAGTCCACCCCAAACCCCTACCCCCAGCTACACACAAGAAAAATACATTTACCACACACCCCAAAAAGGAAACAGGTCAGGACAAAACCACTGCCTTGGGGCACCCCCACCTCCCAAACATCAGATGGCACATGATGGCACACAACCCCTGAACCCACCACTATGGAGGAGCCAGCTGGCAGCCACATTCCTCCCTTCCCCATAGGCAGAGCTTCAAAGCCCCCGCCTGCATGCTCCAACATGGCCTGGGCACATGGTCTGGCCTCATGGCCTGCACCCCGCCCCCCTTGGGATCCCAAGAGACTAGATCCCCAAATTAATTTCCTTTCCTTCCCTTGCTAAGGGGCACCAGGGAGTCCTGTAATTAATCCCATAAAACCCATAACTTACCAACAGTCACACGCACGCCTCCAGCAGTCTGTGGCAGTCCTTCCAGATAGCCAAACCTGTTGTAGAATGGTTTCCAAGCCCAAGGTCCAGAAGGTCCCAGAAGGGAAAAAATTACTATTGGTCAGCTCACCCAAGTGCCAACCCCCTAATCACATCCCTACCCCCTCTAACAAATCTTAGGGAACCTTCAAGATTGGATGCTTTTTTTTTTATTCAAAAAAGGCAACCAATGCAAGGCAGAGTAAAAAAAATAAAAATAAAAAAGCACCAAATGTAACAGTTAGTTACCACAGGGAGGGGGCAGGGAGGGACTCAACTCCAGTGCAAAACAAAAAAGTTGCCCCCAAGGCCCAAAAGTCATTTAAAAAAAACAGATCCAAGACCAATACAAAAAAAATGGTACAGCCCTGTTTATCGGATCTCGGTTTTAAATTCAGTACGGCCAAATACCAGCAATTTGGATCTCAGGAGAACCGGAATTCCCACCCCTAGTGCGCAGGCTATCGCAAGGTGTGATTCAGCCTTGCTCCCTCCCTCTTGCGGAGGCATCCATCCTTGTCAAGAGAGTTTGGCTCTGCTGACTCAATCTACCTGGGAGTGGAGCCCTGGACTCAGGTGTTGCTGCTGCTGCCGCCTCTGTGTCCGCCTGTTGCTTCTCCAAGTTGCTCCAGGTGCTGCAGATGCTTCAGCAGAGCAGGAGTGTGAGTAGCCTGGCTCTTCCCCTTGCAGCCTGCAGGGACTTTCAAATAGTCACAAATACACAAGAGACATAAAGGTCCAACCAACTATATGCCAAGATGATGTCGTCATTTCCAGCACCGGAATAGCTGGCATATAATATCTGGTAACAGCATTAGCCTCTAAGGCAGGGATGGGGAACCTGTGGGTGAAATCCAGGCTGCAGTTGTATTTTATTTGGCCCCTTTCCAGCTCTTGGTTCTGACCCATGGATCTAGGCCCTACTCTTAAGCACTGAAAGAGGGAGCTGAGGGGAAGGGACTGGAGATGGGGGCATGCACTCAAAGACGGGGGAAGGATCTAGGTCATGGATCCATGATCTAGACCCTCCCTCCCCCCCCTTCCTCCATCCCGAGCCCACCCGTCCCCAAGCCACAGAGCTTGTGCTAACTTTCACAGTGGCCGGTGGGAGGGAAAAGGTTCTCCACTCCTGCTCTAAGGCACAGTTTTTGCAGCATAACTTTTGGAAGAAACATAAAACAGACGTGTTGCTCCCAACCATGTGTAGTTCAGAAAGCGTCCATGAACTTTATCCTCTGGTGTTACTCAGAGGAGAAATTTGCCCTTAAGTAAAAGGCTTGCAAAATGTTTTCCCTGTAAACAGAGCATGACCAGCAACTCTGAAACTGCCAAAACTCATTTTCTCATTCCTCAATATGAAACATGCCTTTGCAAGGAGTCTGCTTTGGGGGTGGGTGGAGGAGCATGTGAAGGGTAAAGAAAATAAAATGGGCTGTTTGAGGAAATTTTCAGAGAAACTTATTTTGTGAGAGAGCCTGGCTTCAAATTACAGCCTAACCACCTACAGTCAAAGATCTGGTCAATTATTTTTAAGCAGTATGTGAAATTTGGGAAATCTTGGGGAACAGGCAGCAGAAAACAATGATTAATGAAGAGCCAAATCTACAGCCACGTATATAAATGCTAAACCTTGTGACATGCATGTGACTTTTGCCTTTCCTAACCGTACTAGAAATAATTCTGAACCTTCAAGACAATGTGGCTACGGAAGGTGCTTTCAGACAAGCACCTCTCCACCCACTTCCCACCCATTATACATGTTGCGGGGCATCTATAGGGCCTTACTGCAGCCTTGCAACATGTATCGTTGGTGGGTAGTGGGTGAGGAGGTGCTTGTCTAAAAGCCCCCTGAGTCAAACACTATCGTGGGCTTGCAGGCAGGCAGGCAATTTTTAGCCTATTTTATGGTGAGGAGAAACTGCTTCTCTGGCAAGTCTGTGTATTCCTGTGCCACCAATTCTGAACTGGAAGGACAATGGTTCAAGTCTGATTTATGAAAAAGGATTTTGTACCGTTGTTTGAGATTTAAAGATTAAAGATAAAAAATTCAGCTCATTCTCAAAAGAAGGTCTCGGGCTATTTATATTTGTGTAAATCAACTTATGCATATTTAATGTAAATGATGCCCCATGTTGTCCTACATTTTTAGTTCCGCTGGCCCTCATTTCAGAGTCCAAGGACCTAGAGGTATGGCTGCAGCAGTGGGTGTTTTCAAATGAGATGTTACCCTGCATGGTCACCCAGGAACCACAGAGCCAACCTTCCATCAAAAGGTGAAGCGGTAGGTTACACACTCCCACGAGTCATGGAGCACCCACTCCTGGCCACGCACGGAGCACTGCCAAAAAATCCAAAGTGCTCCATCTGGGGCAGGCCAAATAGATCCATGGCAATGGGCAGCCATGGAGCCCCTGCCCATCTGAACGGTGGCAGCCAGCCACACCAGCAGACTGCTTACATCATTTGCATATTTGCATAATTTACCCTCCTATGCCTTACCCGCCCCACCACTTACCCCTCAGCTCCCCAAGCTCTCAGCTGCCCTCCCTCCTTCCCAAATTCTCAGCTTCCACATGGGGATCTGGCCCTCCGAGGTGCACACTTAGTGGGTGGGTCCCAGTGTTCCTCCACCCCGACCCGGGCTAGCTTCTTATGGTGATTTGTTTCCTCTCCAGCTGGGAGGGCCTGATTTCAGTGACTTGATTCCAGTCAAGTGAGGCACAGCATGGGTTGACAAGTCGCTAGACCAGGTGTGGGTGGAGGAGCAGTGGGACCCATGCAGGTGGAGTGCGTGGGGCCCACCTACCAACTTGTTGGATCCTGTGCCGGGGGTGGTAGTCCCCCAGTCTGGTCCCAAACCAGCCATGCTGGCTGGCTCTGCAAGAACTCCATCCCCACCCTGTTGCCCTGCATGGTCGGGGAAGGCCTGCTGTGGCTACCTGGCACCTCTGTGCCTCAGTCCCTGGGGGGAGGGGCTTCCAATTGCCTCGGACCAACCCAGTGCTGGCACCATTGCGCTGCGCTGCTCTGCTCGGCAGGGATGGTGCTAGCGGCTGCTGCCTGAGTACGTTAGTGGCTGGAAGGGAAGGCAGAGCAACTGCAGCCCAATTGTCACCGTCACACTCTCCTCGTGTGCTGCCACTCACCCTCCTCTGGCTCCTGCTCCGGTGTCAGCCCTGCCCAGCCAGCCACCTTGTGGTGCTGCTGGGGCATGGTAATACAGCGGTGCCTCCAGCTTTGTGTGCAGCCTGAGCCACAGCCTGCAAAGAGGGCAGCAGGCAGGGGGGAATTCAGGTTGGGAGGCTGCTGCCCCCAGCCACGGGACTCAGGCTAGCACAGGGCGATGTGTTGACCACACATGTCGTACATGACCAGTCCTGGGCACTGTGGGCGGGGGAATTGGCCGTTGTAATTTACAAGAACTGGCCAGGAGCACTGGGGAACTCATGCTGGCGACTTGTCACTTACAAAGGCCAGCCTGGTGCGCTTCCCCCCACTCCCCCATGGTACATGGACTATGTAGTGGCTATCTCTGTGGCCACAGTAGCCATGCAGGGAGCTGCCCTCCCCACACACTCCACCTGCATGGGTGCTCTGAGGCAGAGCCACACTATGAGCAATGGACACCCCACCCCCATCACCTTGCTCATTTAAAAACAGCCAGTGACAGTGAGGGGCAGGGCCTGGAGCATGGCAGGACCCTGAATAACTCACACCCTGATGCTCCCTGAGGCCCAGGGAGGGGACGTTTGGAGGCCAGGGGGGTAAGGCTACTTCACCCTTGTCAGGTCTGGCTCCACTCCACTGCTTGTAAGTAAGAGGAATCCCAGCACTAGGAGAAGGAAGCAGCTGCAGGAGGAGATGCCCAATACAGGCGAGTGAACTGGACAGCAGCAGAGAAGCTGCAATATGGAGGAGGGGGTACTCAAGTAGGTTTCAGTCTCCACCGAGCAGCCACTTAGGGTTGCCACCTGTGGTGGTTTTTTATCTGGCAGTCCCATAGGCCAAAATGGAAGTGTCGGGTAAAAAATGACTGAAATTGGCAACCCTACAGCCACTCTTGAAGAAGCCTTAGGCTACTTTTAAACGAGGAGCGCTGAAGCGCCTCCTCAACGCCGCATTAAAGCAAAGCCGCCGGAAGTGATGTTCTCCCCGTTGCCGGCGGCTGGAGACACGGGACTTTGGAGCGGCACATTCTTAAGACTTCAATTATCTGGCTTAAGAACGCGCCACTCCAAAGCCCCGTGTCTCCGGCCGCCGGCAGCGCCGGCAACGGGGAGAACGTCACTTCTGGCAGCTTTGCTTTAATGCGGCGTTGAGGAGGCGCTTCAGCGCTCCTCGTTTAAAAGCAGCCTCACTGTTACTGTGTAAGCTAAGCTCTACTGAATCCCCCAGTGGGGACTCCTCCTCTTTATGTTGAACCCTCTTGGCTGCTGAAGTAGGGGAATTGAGAGGTTCTAGCCCAATAGCACAAAGAAAGCTCAGAATGGAACAGGTGGCTCTGTTGCTATGTAAGAGTCTTCTCTTAAACCCCTGGAACTTCATCTTGTGGACCTCTCCTTTCCTCAGCCTAAACACCTTAGAAAGGGGGATAGTAGAGGACGCAGTGTGCCTTCATAATTTGAAGGTACAGTGCATCCCCTACTATTCCCTTTTTTGTAGTTTTGGTACATTGGAATGCAGTGAATGGGAATGATACTGTCCTCAAACATCCTCATAGGAACATCTCCACTCTTCAAAACTCCCCAACTCTTGCAAATTTCAAAATTCAGAAAATATCAATGTTTCATTTCATTTAGAGCTGAAACATGAATCTGCATTGAATATTGTATTCATCTATTTTGCCTGCTTTAAATCCAATCCAATTAAGTGGCTAAAAACCACTCCTTCATTTGGAAAATCATTTTGTGTTTTTGAGGTGGTTTTCCCCCAGTTTCTTTGGTAATTTCTGTTCAGGTGATCAGTTGAATAAACAAGTATGTGGACTGAAATGCCACAAAACACTGGAAAAACAAGAGCATCCAAAATGAAATATTAGACTATATGGACAAACAAAAGCCATTTTGGGTGTGGCTATTGATTCAGCTATTTGGATGGCTAGCTGGCAGAAACGTGAACAATATTAGCCCATAAAACAAATATGCCTATTCATTTTCTCAACAAAGAAAAAGCTGGAACTTTTGTTTTGATGGAAATTTCAAAATTTCACCCTGATTTAGGAAAGTGGGGGAGGACCATCAGTTTTTCAGTGGGAAAGAAATTCCACATCATGATCAGTCCTAAGAAATCAATGACAAAAAAAAAAAGAAAAGAAAAGAAAAGATCTTTGTTTAAGAGTGCTTCTGAGAATCCGTGTGCCAGAGTTCCAGCAGTTTCTAGCTAAGGGTCCAATCCACAGTTGGCTGGAGTGTGACCATTGATGTCATCAGGAGCAAAGGCAGGCTCCAGAAGAGTAGATATATATGTCCTTGAAGAGCAAGGCTTCCAGCAGAAAAGTCAACACATCAACAGAACAAAAAACAAACTAACGACCTCCCAGAAATATCTAGATCTGTGCCAACCAAAAATGGTCAATCCTTTTACTCCTACATTGTATCTCTTCGCTCTCACCCTTCACATGCATTCTGTCTATTTACTGTGTGCCCTCTGGGGTCTCTCTTATGCCCTTGCTTCAGCAAAGCATGTTTTTACCTTTGTTCTCCACAGCCACTGAGTACATGAGAATAAGCCAGGGGTTTAAAGTACAGGAAGGTAGGGTTAGCTTAAAGAGAAGGAAAAACTTCCTAACAGAACAGATCAGCAGTGGAACAAGTTGTGTAGGGAGGTTTTGGCATCTCCTTCCCTGGACGTTTTCAAGAAAAGACTGGACAGGCATCTATTGGGGATGCTGTAGATTTATGGATTATATGACCCTTTAGGTCCCTCCCATCTTTCCAGGTCTATGAGTCTATAAGCAGCACATGCTTGAGTCCATTCCTGCTTAGCAAACGGTTAAAACACATACTTAACCCTCACTGAAGTCAATGGGAGTTAAGAAAAGAATTACATCATTGGTTCTCAAATGTTTTTAGGCTGTGACCTCCACTAAAAGATAATTGTGACTCCCAAGCACTGGAAATTTACATATCAAGTTATGCAGAACTAGTCTTATTGGGATCCCAGTTAGCAATGCAGCAACCTCAGTTGTGGTCCTTCCCCCTGATTTGGGAACCCCTGCATTAGATGTTCAGCTGAGCTGATGCTTAACTACCTGTGAAGACCCCAGCACTGTTTCTTATGCATTAAAATAGTTAAGAAGCACAAGTGAGTGGCACTACTAGAGTAAGCACACCCTAGTCTTAGCTGGGGGTTTCACACCCAGGAGAGGCTATGAGTTTTTCCACACAATGTACATTTAACCTATGAGAGTCTGTGCCATGGGATGAATTGGTCAAAGGGATGCAACCTATGACCTTTGAAAGCTGGGAGTGAATAGACAGAAAATGATCGCTCTATACACGCCATGTTTTTTTGCGCTTACCCTGAGGAACCCAGTGCTGGCTACTGTCAGAGACAGGATACTGGGCTAGATGGGCCATTCGTCTGACCCAGTATGACAGTTCTTATGGAAGTAATTTATGGAATGGGAATATGGCATTATACATCCATACCCTGCAGGCAATCTCCAGTAATGGATGGGGAAAGCATATTTCATTAACTATTTCTAATTACAGAGTGTTTCTCTCTCTCTTTACAGGCATTACATACCATCATGCCATGAATTTAACTATAAAAGCAGGGATATTTGTTTGTTTGTTTGTTTTGTTTTGTTTTAAAAGATACTCTTTTATTAGAAAGAAAGAAGATGAAATGACAAATTCTGGCGCTCTGGTGTGGTTTTTAATATGCAAGAAGTAAATAAAAGCAAAAGTGACCTTTAGCCAGGGATCCATGTTCATTGCATTTTCCCCATTGCCGCCAATGGAGAAAATGCAGTGAACACGGGTCCCTGCCTTTAGCTAAGCCTGTCACTATTATAAACACCACCAATGCACTAGATGCTGTGCAAGACACACAAGGCATCTCTATGGGAGGAGTCAATGCGTGTGCAAAGGGTGTTTGCAACACATGTTAAAATTCTCTTGTTTTAAATGTATGTTAGATAGTCACGGTTAACCCTATACCAGGGATGGGCAAAGTTCCCAGCCCCAAGACCCACATACCAAAATCTTCATATGGCCAAGACACACAAGCATGCCCCTTAGAAGCATTTCCAGGGCTGAGCCTCTCCTGTATCCTGATTGGCTGACAAAGCTCTGCAGTCCTGGCTGCTGAGATTGTGAAGAGCAGCTGCAATTCAGCTTTGGAAGCTTGGGTGCAATGAACTAAGACCCCAGGCCCAATAAGGCAGCACAGGACCTTGCTTGGAGTGGTCCTTGCTAAGAGCCACACTTGAGCTGCCAGACAGTTGCATGATATGCCTGAGCCACAGCTTGTCCACTCCTGTCCTATACCTTGCATGTGACTATCTCTGTGTTAGCCTGTTTAAAAGATTATTTCATCATAGGTGATTAACCAGTGCAGCCTAGTGGATAGTGTGTTGGATTTGGACTTGGGAGACTAGAGTTCAAATCCTGTCTTTAGCCAAGAACTCATTGGGTGGCCGTAGGCAAGTCAATTTCTCTCGCAGCCTTGGTTCCTTATCTGCAAAATGGGAATGATAAAGATCTACATCACAGGGTTATTGCGAGAATAAACTAGATAAGAATTATAAATCATTTTGAACAGGGAAAGTTCTATTAAACTGATTAATAATAATAATTAATAATGGACTAGCTAACATATCTTCTAATAAATCTGAATTCCACATGGAGACATGTCCAAAGATGAAGGCAGCTCCTGTTTCTCAGACCTTGCAATTGAAGCAGGAGACAAATATGTATTTACATATATAAAACAATACCACCCCAAAGACGTAGACCACATTCACACCTGACGGCAGCACGGCGGTGGTGCTCCTACGAGTCAACGACGCGTCAGGGGAAAGGAGTCGGAAGCCAGAAGGACCGCCGGTGCGAATGGGGTTCTGTCGCGACGTTACTCACGAATGACAGGGCTGGATTTTGAGCCCCGTCATTCGCAAGTAAAGTCGCAGCAGAACCCCATTCACACCGGCGGTACTTCTGGCTTCCAACTCCTTTCCCCTGCCATATCTTTGGCTCACACCCACTGCACCGCCATCCGGTGTGAATGCAGCCTTAGGTCATTTCTAGACAAGATGCTGCATCTTCTTCACAGATCCACCCATCTGAGCACCTGTTCGAAGCTCCTGTGACCCATACACCACTCACCCATGGCCACTCATTGAGAAAGTCGGGATGCTCCATGTGGGGGCAGGCAAACCCATGCATGGGGAATGTCCCACATACATCTGTGGCCCACGTGAACGGAGCTGCACACCCACCCAGGGGACACATTCATCGGCACCATAGAGGAAAGGCGCTGCAATGGCCAGAGCGGTGCACCACTCCTAGCCCACCCACACCCTGACCAGGAGCCCTTTAAAATGTTAGACAGACACACAGAGACTTTCCCATTAATATGGCAAATGTTACCATAATTCATATTTGATGTTTGATTAAACATAACATTCCCCCTAGGACTAGGGCTCCCTGAATTACAGGCCCATATGTTTCACATATGTTGCTATTTCTAATTTATTCTTGCACCCAATATGCCGTCTCCTCCACTGGCAGACTGAGGCTCCCGTGTTTGAGGCTCTACACCAGCCTGTGACATTGCCCTGCCTGTGACATTGGCTGACCCATCCCCCCGCCCCGCCCTACACACAGCATGCTAGCGACAAGAGACTGAGAAGAGTCTCTCCAGCTGAAGGGCTTGGTGCAGGCAGTGGGTGAGGAATGGGGACTGTGAACTGCCATTGAGTGGCTAGGTTGGGCTGGGCTGCTGTGCACTGGGGAAGCAGGTATGTAGGTTATCAAAGGCTGGGTGACCCCACATTCTTTAATTCAGCCCTAACAAGAACTGAGGCTTCAAAGAAAGGTTAAGATAAATGCAGACAATACACTTCAATAGGCATAGCAGGGTAGTGCCATGACAACGTAGAAAAGGTTAGTGTGACGGGAATCTATAATACACTTAGTCCTTCAGTGAGTTGACAACCAGTAAGGGTATGAGTCAGTTCCAGCATGATTCATAGCCGCCACCCCACCCCCCTTGTTAGTAATGTTATGCTGTCATCTGAGAAGACGCCTCCTTCAGGATTGTGTAGATGCCAGGTAACTAGCACTCAGTGATGTCATTGGGAGCCTCCAATGGAATGAGGTAATGTAGAAATTAATAAGCTACACCGTGAGTAGAAAGTTAAGACTTCTGTTGGGTGACTCTAAGCACCAGAGTTTATGATATGAATGAATGCAAATTTAACATACTACTTAAGATCTGAAGTAGGGGTGAGGAACTTCAGGCTAAATATGGCCTGTGGTTGATTTTTATTTGGCTCCTTTTCAATGCCTGGATCAGCCCCTGATCATGCTCAGGGGGAAGGGAGAGGTGATGAGGACAGGCACTTAAAGACAGGGGCTAAGATCTATTGGCACAAATCCACAATCTGGACGCTGAGCAGACACCCCAACGCTCTCTTACCCTCTCATCTGGCCCGCAGAGCTTGTACTGATTTCCAAAGTGGCCCATGAAAGGGGAGTGGGGTAACATGGGGAGTGGAGAAGTTCCCCGTCCCGGACTAAAGTATTAAAGGCAGATTATGCAAATGTGACTCAAAGGAATAAACCCAAGGAAAAGGAACTACTAGAGCCGTTCTCAAATTATGGGTCATGATCTAGGATTACAACCACCCTCTGAGTTTTCACTCACCAATCCGGAGGCAGGTTCACATCAGCACTGGAGCAGGGCAAAGGGGCTATTGCAGCCCTTTCTGATATAATTTGCTCCTTGCACAGCACTGTAATGTCATTTTATTTATTTATTTATTTATTTATTTATTAAGACATTTATTATCCTGCCCCTACTGCCACAGGCAGCTTGGGGCAGCTCACAAACATATAAAAGGCATAAAACATCAATTAAAATAAGTTAAAGGAGGTAAAGTAGACTAACCCACCCCACACACATCCCCCACCCATCACCCTCACCAAACACCTGGCGGAACAGCCAGGTCTTACAACTTCTTTGAAAAGAGGGGAGATCTGGGGGCAGCCGGGCCCCCACCGGCAGGGAGTTCCACAGCCGTGGTGCAGCCATCGAGAACGCCGTCTCCTGTGTACCCCCCCCAGGAAGACTCGGACCTTGAGCAGGGCACCCTTGGATGACCGCAGGGGCCGATCCAACACCCGGGTGGTGAGGTGGTCCCACAGATATGCAGGGCCTAGGCCATTTAGGGCTTCATAGGTCAAAACCAACACCTTGAATTGGGCCCAGAAAACTACCGGCAGCCAGTGCAGAGAACGGAGCACTGGTGTAATGTGCTCCTGGCAGCCGAGTCCTACCAGAAGATGGGCCACCACGTTCTGCACAAGCTGCTGTTTCCAAGCCGTCACCACGGGTAGCCCCATGTAGAGCGCGTTACAATAGTCCAATCTAGAGGTGATGAAAGCATGGATGACGGTGGCCAGGTCAGAGTCTGAAACATACGGCCAAAGTTGTCGCACCAGATGTAATTGTCAAAAAGCACTCCTCACCACAGCTTCCACCTGGACATCCAGGCAGAGCTGTGCATCGAGGAGCACCCCCAGACTTCAAACCTGGGAAACCAATGGATGGCAGACCCCATCAATGACGGGGGCCATCATCTCCCAACATCACCTCTGTCTTGTCGGGATTCAGCCTTAGTCGCTTAGCCCTCATCCAGTCCCTCACAGCCGTCAGACACCAAGTAAGCACCGAGACTACTGAGCCCAGGTCTATTGAAAAAGAGAGGTACAGCTGGGTGCCATCAGCGTATTGATGACACTGCACACTGAACCCTCTGATTACTTCACTGAGTGGCTGCATGTACACGTTGAACAAGAGAGGGGACAAAACAGGACCCTGTGGAACTCCACATAAGAGGTCTCAGTACGATGAAAAATACTCCCCAAGCACCACTCGCTGCGTTCTTCTGGCCAGGAAGGAGTGGAACCAATCCATTCTAAAACAGTCCCGCCCACCCCTATACCGTCCTGCAGGCATGTCACCAACATCTCATGGTCAACGGTATCAAATGCAGTCGACAGATCTAATAGGATCAACAGGGTCGAACAACCCTGTTCCCATTCCCAACGCAGATCATCTACCAGAGCCACAAGTGCAGTCATGGTGTCATAACCCGGACGAAATCCTGACTGAGAGGGATCAAGAAAACCGACATGATCAAGATGTCCCTGCAGCTGCTGTGCCACAACCCGTTCAATAACCTTCCCTAAAAAGGGAAGGTTAGAGACAGGCCGATAGCTGACGGGGGAGTCAGCATCAAGCGATGGCTTCTTGAGCAGAGGCTGTCATGACACTCCATAGGAGTGGGGCCACACTGGAAGGGAATGGGAAAGTCCCTATGGTTCACCCCTTTTCTGACATGGCTGTCAGGCTGAGAGGGAATCAGGAGTAGGTACAGAATCAGGACCAGATTCAGAGTAGGGTCGGGGGGGTGGGAAGATAAAGGGGTGGGGAAGGGAAGCAGGGCAGAGACCAGATCAGGACTAGGAAGGATGAGGTGACCAGATAATTTTGGTATGCGGCCATTCAGGAAGTTGGGCAGGCCAAAGAACAAGGCTAGGGCAAGGGTCAATCAGGAGACTAAGGGGTGTGGCCACAGCAGTGCTATATGGGAAAGTCTGCACCCCACAAGATCATGCCAGTGGTACAGTGAAGCCAGCCAACCCCCCAGGGTCCAAAGGGGACTTGTTTAAGGCCCAAGTCCTTATAGTGGTCACCCTCTGCTGCCTCAAGCCCTGATCTCTCCAGGTTATTGGGGTGTCCCTGGCTGAGCCAGAGAAATTGGGGCTTTGCCCAAAAACTCTAGGTCAAATGCTAGAGAGTTGGCAATACTAGAACTCATGACCCCAGGTGGCACCAGGCCATCTGCAGATGAAGTCACAATCCTGACCAATATTTGTAATACTTTGCATGTCTTTGTTGCTGCCTGGGGACTCAGGATTATATTTAGGGACCAAAGTTCACTGCATTTCCCCCATTGGTGGCAATGGGACAAGTGCAGTGAACATGTGTCCTTGATTATATTTAAATCTCCAAATGGGGTCTCACAGGCAAAAGGGAGAGCTGAAACAAGTACCCACAAAACCGAATATACCTCTTAAATTTCTGGTACCCAAATTGACTTGAAAATATCAGGTACCCAATGTCCTGGAATGTCGATTTCTGGTACCAGGGGCGGTGGGCCCTCTAGGGCGGCAAGGACAATGCCACGTCTGGCCCCCCAGGACTCCCCCAGCCGGCGGCAGTTAAAAAAAAACCAAAACAAAAAAACAAAATAGGCCATGTCAGCATCACGGTGAATGTGTGGAGCCACCTCGAAGAACCTTGTTTAGAGAGGCAGAAAACTTCTGAGGCAGAACCTCGCTAAATAAAGTTCTTCAAGGTGGTTCCACACATTCTCACCAGTTGTGTGTGCGTGCGCACCGGTGACTCAACCCCCACCCCCCGAAGGCTTCCTAAGGAAGCCTTCAGGGTCAAAAGGAAGGCATTCTCCCTTTATGAGGAGTGGGCGGCTAGAAGCGCCGTCCACTGCACATAAAGGGACCATGCAATGGAACAGTGCCGCAGGGGGCACGCTTTCATTGCAGGGGCCAGGCAGGGGGAAAGTTCATATGGGGGCACCCAATAGAGGCGCCTCTGGTATGAACTAAGGACTGTGCGTGCGTCAGCAGCTCCCAGCCCCCTGCACAGGCTGAGTCCCAGCCTGTGCAGGGAGCTGGGAGCTGCTGATGCGCGCGCAGCTCTTAGCCTCCCCGAGTCCCTTCGTTCCTCCCTGCTGGATTCCATCAGGGAGGGAGGAAGGGACTCGGGGAGACTAAGAGCTAGCTGCAGAATTTCCCTCTCCCATGGATGCAGGCGATGGCGCTGAGGACGAGGAGAGGTCAGGACCTGGCCCCATCATGGTTGGTAAGTAAACTGCGGGGGTGGGGGTGGGGGGAGTGTGGG
>QEPC01006817.1:3948556-4112222 GCA_003113815.1 Sphenodon punctatus
CCTCCTCTGCAGACTGCTGCAACCAACCTGATTGTAACCAAGCGAAGCACACGCACCTGAGACTTCGCATCCGCCTGAATGTTTGTTTGTCTTCTCCCCTGTCTCTCCCACTGTCGTCTCTCCCTGTCTCTCCCTCCTTGTCTTTTAGATTGTAAGCCACAGGCAGGGACCGCGTCTATTTCTATGTTCTGTACAGCACCAGGCACATGGCTGGCGTTATATAAATGTTTATAATAATAATAAATAATAATAATAATTAATAACCCGTCTCACCTGAAAAGTGGCTGGGTGAGTCAGCCTGGGGAGCCTGTGGGTAGCCTGTGCCCCAACATGGATGAGTCAAGTAATAAATAAATAAATAAAATAAAATAAGTCTAGGGTTGCCACCTATGTATATTTTTCCAGACCACATATGAAAAATACATGTTGCAGGCCCTGCATTGGCACCTATGGTGCCAATGCAGGCCCTGCAACATGTATTTTTCATAAGTGACCTGGAAAAATATACATAGGTGGCAACCCTAGTCAAGTCGGGCATCCCAGACTGGAGGGGGTGCCTGTTTTTCCGGGTGCCCAGTTGCACCTCTGGTTCCAAATGCCTAACGTTGGACGAACAGGAAACATGATGCTACAGCAAAGGAGCCTCCTGTAGATATAAAGGTGTCATTGTTGCAAGTGCCCACTAGATGTCACAATTGTTCCATACAAATACGGAGAGGGTACCAATCCAGTTTCTGATCTGCAAACGCCTGACTCTTTAAAGAAAGCGGGTTGAAAGCTATCCGCTTGGTAAATTGGGCGGGTTTGCAATTGGAAAGGAAAGCAAACAAAGTAGCATTGGCTTTCAAACCCACAGCTTGGGTTCCCTGATACTGCTTGACAAATAGCTAGGAAATGCCCAGTTAGAGCCCACTGCTAAAGCATATGCAGCACATTCAAACCATGAAAGGACTGGCCTCTGTAGGGTGGGAAGCAACTGACCCAACCTTCGGCACTGCTGCGCCTGCTTATGCTTAGCTTTCTCAGGCTGGCAGAGCTAATGTCATTTCCAAGCATGTGAGCCCGGCTATTATGAGGACTCGTGTCCCCTAAATCTGATAGGATTCTGGTTATCTCTGCACTGCTCTTCCTTTCAGGAAAGGTTTTAACCCTTGCATCTCCAGACTGGATCTGTGAGACCAGTGGGAGAGGTAAGAGCTCTCTCTTTAAGAAAATGTAACATCGAGGTCTGCCAAGTATGGGTGAGGACCCTGGAGCAGGGTCACCCCATCTGAAAATGGGGGTCACAACCCCAACTGGTATTTATATACTTTGCATGTCTTTGTTGCTTTCTGGGGGTTATATTTAAGTCTTCAAAATGGAGTCACGCAGGCAAAAAAGTAGCATCTTGTAAGTCTTCCAGAATCACCAATCCTACTACCAATCAAAATCTGTTGGAGGGAGGGGGCAGGCCTATAACTAAGAGGAAGCATAGGAAGCATAGGGGGGGCATGTCCTGTCCTCCCTGTAAATCCTTCCCATCCCCTGTAGAAATTTTTGAATGGTTAAAGAGTTGTTTATATTGAACAATCATTATAAATATATACAAATACCTTAGCTTTTCTTATTTAAGAAAAATAAAGCTTTTTTAAAAAGTGGACTGAGAATGCATTTAAAGTTTTAAACCAAGTATATGGAAAAAAACAAAAACCAACAGCCGCTGAATCAGCCCCACAACCTCCATGATTTCCTTGCATTTCATATCCTCAGTGAAAGGTTGTTAGGAGAAAATAAGTTTCTAAATCTCCAAAGTAAGCCCCAAGGGTAATGAATGAATTGTCCTCCCCCCAAGGCAAAGTTCTGGAGGAATTGTATATTTTTTGGCCATTGGCCACAGATCCCATTGGAGAAAAATGTTTGGATTCCACATTAAAAAACAACCCAAACCTCCCCCCACTGTTTCCAGCGAGGACAATCCAATTAAGAAGAGTGCTAATTACTAGGCTGTGTGTGGCTGCAGGGTCACTTTGCAATGTCTTTGTTAGTATGATGTGAAATGCCTGATGTGTTTGATTTTTATTTTATTTTTTAAAATTTCACAATCACTCCAAGTCTAATATTTGTATGCACAGAGGTCAATTTGGGAAGAAGGCTGAGAAAGCATTAACAATTTTAGAATGAATAGGATCTGATGCTGAAGGGTTTCATTTTTCCTGGGAAGAGGAGAGTGACTTGTGCTTTGAAAGATGATTTGACAAATGCTTGCTTTTCCATTCTTGCAGCCAACAGAAAGGCTAATCTAGGTACTCAGTAGCGCAGGCACATGCTATAGACGTGGGGTCAAAATGACCCTTTCCTACTGGAGCAGAGTAAGAAGGTAGGAGAACTTCCAGAAGTTGAGATGTTTGCTTTTTCTTAACTTCTCTCAGTGTATTTATAACAAGAGATTAAAGTGTGTGTGAAAACAGACATGGCACTATTTCCATTTTAACACCGCTTTAACATTTCTTATATGCATGTTGCAGGGCTGCATAGGGCACCAATACAGCCCTGCAACATGCATAAGAAATGTCCAAATGGTGTTAAAGTGGAGTTAGTAGCATGTGCGTGCTCCCCATCTTGATTCTCCTGTCCCCACCCCAACGCCTGCAGCTCTGTACTCTCATCCAGCCCTCAGGAAACCAAACTGCTGGCAGGGAGCAGAGTGGCAGAGCAGGCAGCTTGCTCCTTGATTTTGACCTTTGATAATGCTGCTGTGACAGCCAAAATTGAGGAGACCTGTATTTAGTTATTTAGCTGAGGCTCAAGTCTGAAAATCCCACCCCTTGGCCACAGAAGCGTCAGTGGAGGTGCCCTGCCAGTGCAGGACTCCACCAGCCCCTCTTAACACCCTTACTTTGTCAGCCCTTCCTCTGGACAGAATGGGTTAAGCTTGATGAGGGCTGAGACTGATTTGTGGCGCTGCAGATCAGCTGCTTGGCACCACCAGTCATTCCCAACCAGTGACCCGTGTTCACTGTGCTTTCCCCATTGCTGCTAATGGGGAAAATGTAGCAGGACCTGGAAGAAGTGCCAGGAGACTGAACCCTGGTATGAAAAGAGGTGCCAGGACTGGGATGTAAAAGCCCTGCCAGAGACTCCAAATTCAGAGGGTCAGAAAGAATGCATCCTGTCCTGCCCATTCCGTGTTGACCCCCGGGGCTCCCATCTATTTTGGCTCTGGCTCTGGTCTTATCTGGATCTACAGCACTGATTGTGGCTGCTGTTATCCCTTCCGCCACCCCATCACCTTTTAATTTAAATATTAAGCAGGGCCTCCCAACCAGGAGAGCTAATGCAACAATTTGCTGGATACAAATAATGGTGTTCATTGGGAAGGGGAGGAAAAATCTGTCTCTTTAACCTTCTGTGTTGTGTTGTGTCCCGTCCCAGCGTAATTGGTGCATCAGAAATAAGTGGTATTGTCTCCTTCATTGAAAACAAGCAGAAACTTTATTCTGCTGCTCCCATCTCACATAACTGTGGCTTTCTCCAGACTGACCCCTACCACCTAGTCCTAGGAAAAACCTGGGCTGGACTCTTGGGGATCTGCCTCGAACAAAGGGCACTCCCACATACTGACTAGGAACAGGGATTGGATTCTTCGAACACTACAATAAAGGCACTATTAAAAATATTCCAAAATGTTGGCCCCCCAGGTGAAAGTTTCATCAGCTTTGAAAAGGGCCTTTTGATGAAGATTTTGCTTTTTTTCATATTAACCTCCTTGAAAGAGAAGTCTATTGTATGGATTTAGGGGCCCCAAAAGAACCATCAACTCTCCCCATTTGCTAGATGATATCATCCAGCTAAATTATTTCTAAGTAGCTGCTTACAGGGCCCTCCTGCAAAAGCACAAATCCAGGAGGGGAATGAGTCTTTCCTCTTCTTTTTGCAACAGCCAAAGGATAAAGCCTCCAATCTGCAGCTAGGCCTCCCAGGAGGGAGCTTGTCAAAGAGGCAGACTGCCCCAGTCCCTTTAAAGCAGGCGCAGATAAAGATCCATGCTCAACGTCGGCCTCTGGGAAACGGATTCAGCAACTTTGGTGAATGTTTCATTAAAAATAAAAGAAGCCAAGTATGAAACGCCTCACTTTTCCTCTAGTAGGAGATTTAAAAAAACACCCTCCATGTGGCTTGTGTTTCTTGGAACCCAACCTGCCTCTTAAAAACCAGGAACTTTTCTACAGTTCAAATAACAACCTTTGGGGATTAAAAAACAAATCTATATAATATTCACTTTGCTAATCTGGAGGCTAAAAAGGCCTTATTTTTACTCTCACTGGAACCAGTTCAACTGTGGTGTAAGTTCAAAGGATTTACTGATTTACATTAGAGCCTGTGGTTTCAGGTAACGTCTGACTGATGCAGGCATAAGTGTAAAATCATTGTTTGGAAACGGATTCCAGTAGAATTGTTCCAGATTTACACCAAGTGTAAGTGCATAAATTGTGAGGGAGTCACTCCTGGCTTACACCAGCTGCTGTATGAGAGCAGACACAGGACACACCATTGGCAAGCTATTTTCCTCTGGTCCTATATCAGCAATTCTCAAAATTTTACTTGTGACCCCATTTTGAAACTCAAATACTATACCGTGACCCTGTAAAACACCAAAAGATGTCTTTTGATAGACTCCTGCTCCACCCCACCCCTGGGTGGCCCATCCAAGTAAAGGTAGGCCACCCTGGGGGTGAGGCAGTGCAGAAGCTGCTCTGGGCCCACTCCAAGTTGAGTGGGCCACCTAAACCCAGAGCACCGGCCCGTGGCAGAGCAGGGGGTCTATCTACTCTTAGTTGGATTGCTGCAGCTCTGCTTCAGGCTGGGGGTTGCCCTGGCAACAGTGGTAGCCTAGAATGGCTGACAATCTGCCTGCACCTCTATGGTGTGGGAGAGGGAGGTGCCATATGGGCGGACTACGTACCATGGAGGCAGCTGCCTCCATCTAAACCCACTGTAGCAGACGCAGGGTGGCTCCGAGCAGACTCGGGGGTGTTGGGTCCATCTAAAAACATCCAAAGATATGCAAAGCATAATCAGTTTCAATCAGGAATCATGACCACATCCATAGATAGCACATCCACTTGATGTTCTGACCCACAGTCTAGGAACCTCTCCCCTTGATCTAACTATGCACTGGCTTGCCTTGGTGCTTAAATGAATATTTTTACACATGCTTTCACACTTTGATCCTAGCCTGGGTGAGAGCCCTTACCGTGGCCAGGATCTGGCCTGGCCGCCAAACAGATATGTTGGCAGCCTGTGGTGGGGAGAAGGTGGGGGAAGGGGTGTGCAGACATGAGCCAGCAGGCCCTGCCCCCTGTGCTGTTGAGCACGGCCCAGCCCACTTCCTGATAGGTGGGCACAGCAGCCTATGAGGCCGCCATGCACTCCCAGAACAGCCCCAGACCGGGGACAGTAGAGTAGGCTATCAAATGTGACGTCCTGCTCTATCCCAGTGCAGAGATGGTTTTCCCGGGCCGTGGCAGCGCTTAGTCCAGGCTGTGACTCAGCAATGGGCCCGAGTAACAGCCCAGGCTAAAAACTGTCATGGTCCGGTGAAACCTCTGATCTGGCCACAGGAAACATCTGGCGGGCTGGATCAGACGTGATGGCACCGTGGGTGGCCACGCGGGTCAATGTGTGGTTACCTGCAGTCTGTCGCATTTAAAAATACCCAACGTCTCTCTTGCATGGGTCCTAGGGGCAGGAGGAATGTTGTCTCACTGAATATGTGCAGACAAAAGCCTTATTCTTCTCTGATACTGAGAGGAAGGAGTCATTTTAAAGCCCTACCTGATGAATGTGATGTGAAATCCCAGTGGATCCCACCTTACTTCCAGGTAGAGCACGACCTGGGGGTTTAGTGTAAGACCCTGGGACTCCTTTAGCATGAGCCCTGTGCTCTCTGATCAGTTTTGTCTCTCCTGATTCTCCCCCTTCCTGTTTGGGGGCCCTTGGCAGCCTGTCCCTTAGGCCGTTTTCACACACACCCCTCCCCACACGTGTGCAGGTGGGGGGGGGGGCACCCGTGCAAATGCTGCGGAGGGTGTGAGGGGCACCTGTGGAAACACCACGGGGGAGGGGGGGCGTGTGCACTCCCGCGCTCCACCCATCACCCACGCACAGAGCAACGGGTGTTGATGCCTGCTGCTCCATGCGTGGAGGTGGGTGGAGATTGCCGTACGCCCATGGGAACAGGCGCACACCCACCTCTACCCGCCGCCAGCACACACCCATCCACCCATCCACCCACCACGGCCTGTGTGAAAAGGGCCTTAGTTTCACCTAGTTCCTTTCAGAGACTGCTAGTGAAGTTGACTCCCTTTCCCCTGGGATCTCAGACAGGCTTGCCCGCTCTAGCAGGGGCTGCCAAACACACCCCACTACTCACATTCAAAAGAGAACTATTAATCCCCTGTTTGTAAAGCACCCAACTCCTGCAAATAAATAGTAATAATAGCCCAACCTCCTTTCTCATCCCATATACAGCCATAAAAACAGAGCTGCTAACTCATCCCATACAAGCTGCTAACCTCATCCCATACAAGGCCAGACTGACTAACGATATAATCCCTCTCCTATCCCATCCCTTATTGAACAGGCCAACAGACCCTATCACCAGCCTGTCCTGTCACATGCAGGACAGCTCAATAGTCCCTTATAACGTCTCCCATCCCATACAGAACCCATCCGGCAGCACTTATGAGTCCCATTCCCAACCCAAACAGGCCAAGTCAATTATCACCTTCTCCCTCCTCCCCCTAATTCCATACACGGCCAAGAAGGCAGTCTGCAAAATGCCTAAGGCTCAATTTAGACCCAGATGAATTAACCCCAATCCCTCAATACTCTCATTAAGGGCTAGCAAGTCCCTCTTCTCATCAGTTCATTCAAGTCCTGGCTGACTTTTCCCACTTCCCCAACACTGGGAGGAGTCAGACGCACATCCTAACTACAACCCTGTCTGGGACAAGCCTAGTGACCCTACTCCTCTCCTAGATTTTAAAACGGGGGGTGGGGCTTGGGAGGGAAGTGTCCCTGGTTGGGAAGAAGGAATCTCCCATCTGTCAGGTTTGCATCTTATGTAATGACACCAAGTCCCATGTGCTATTGCTATGTCACAGCATCCAGAACTTAAGACCCTAATATCCACAGAATAGGCCATAATAATAATAATAATAATAATATAATATAATAAATAATTTTATTTATATAGTGCCCTTCCCACACAACTTACATGGCAGTCAGAGCATTTCACAAAGTATAAAACAATATAAACAGTATAAACCAATTTAAAACAATAACAAAATACTTTGAAATAGGGTAAGGAAAAAGGGAGGACAGAGTACAATTGAGGGAACCAGCAGTGGATTCTAAAAGCACCTGGAAATAAATATATTTTCAGGTGCTTTTTAAAGGTCAGGAGGAAGGAAAGGAGACAGACATCCAGACGGAGCAAATTCCACACTGAGGGACCCGCCACAGCAAAAGCTCAATCACCCGCCAACTTAAGGCACGATGACAGAACCCCCAAACAGCGGTTGGTTCCTGAGTGCAGATACCCATCGGCGTGAGACTCCAGAAGTAGGTCTCAAATAGAGCCAGGGACTAAACTGTTCAGGGCCCTACAGACCAGCTGCACAATTTTAAACACAATCCATCACTCCACAGGCAGCCAATGCAGAGAATAAAGGGTGGACGTAATATGATCACAGCTGCCCAAAACCAGTAAGCAGCAACACTACCACATCCTGAACAAGCTGCAAGTGACAGATAAGCACTGCTGGTAGCCCATAGAAGAGGGAATCACAAAAATCAAGCCTTGTAGTTACCACGGCATGGGTGACAGTGGCACGGTCAGCCTGGGATAAATAAGGGCTTAACGTATGCAAATTGCTTAGTTGAAAAAGCATTCCCGAACTCGCCAATATTGTATTCCCAACCAAGAGAGGCCCAAATACTGTCACCATCCTTACCCCCAAAAGTGGCCACATACTAATGCCTGCCTATAGGGCCGGCCTTACAATTTGCGGGGGCAGGGCATAGATAAAATATGGGGATCCTGGTATCCCCTCCCCCATGGCTCTACCACCTCATGGGCACCTTCCCTGGGGTCCTAGAGATAATTGTGTGTTTAAGGCACTGCTGGGAGAGAGAAGAGGCCCCATAACTTGCCGCGGTGAAAATGGGGGGACCACAGAAGTAGAGAAAAGAATGGGGCCCAGGGCAGTCGCCTCAGGTCACCCTGTGGTAAGGTCAGCCCTGCCTCCTTAACCCTAGCCTTCTTCTATCCTGGGAGGACAGACCCTCCAAAATGTTGTCTCTCATTTCCCTCCTCAAAAAACTATGGGAAGAAACAATAAATGATCATTTGGAACCAAGTGACTTTTAGCATGATATAAACAGCTGGGCATTTCATGCCCACCATAGGAATAGGGGAAAGTTTGGGGATTTGCTAAGGCTTGCTACAGTGGTTTGGTTTGCAAATCGGTTGTTTCGTCACATGGAAACTCCAGATCAGGGCTTACCCATGCAGGCAGTGAGGGAGCATGTCTCTTCCTCACTGCTCAGTACCTGGCCCACACTGTAAACTCTGGAGGCTTGCAGGGAGGTGGTGCTACTGTTCCCCATGGAAATTGGGAGCAGGAACTCTGTTTGGGGGGGGGGGGAGCAACAGTTGTCTGCAGGACCCCTCAGTGCTGCCTCCAGAAGGCTGCTGCCCTGGACAGTACCCATGATTGTAAGCAGGAGCCATTTTTATAAAATGCTGTCCAGATACAGAACTATTCTGTATGTGGGGGTACATATGAAACATGACCAAAGGCATCCAAAAAACATCTCCCCTTCCTTTACCATGGGAAGCTTCAGAGCATGGAAGTAATTATATGGGGAATGGGGAGACGCATCCCTTGCAAATTTCCTTCCCCCACAATCCTAGGGATGGGGGGGGGGGCAGAGCTTATGAAGGTCAATATCCCCCCAAAGATTTTAGTCCAAACTTATGCCTGTGCCTCAGATCAAGGAAAAGTTTCATGTTCAGATTGCAGCTGCCTGGCTTCTCACATGCCACCGTGAGACAAAGGGCTTGACTTTCTGAGAAGGGATGTGACCTCCTTTCTCCAACACAAGGCCATGCAGTAGAAGGTCCTGTCCTGGGGCCACAGATCTTGACTGTCAAAGAATAGGCTACCTCTCCTTCTGAAACCATCACTACACCATCACTTTTCAGTCATACTAGAGAAAGCTTTCATCCCACAGGCACCTTTAGAAGGAGGCCAAACATGGACTGGACTCTGGTGGGAAGAGAGGCCTGTCTGTCCCACTGTATGACTGAAAACTGGGGTCCCCAGAAATGAAATGAGAGGCCCTGGCAAGGCAAGATGTTGAGACAATCAGAGACAGGTCTTATTTCTTATTCTTTGGCCTTTGGGAACTTTTGCTTCCAAACTTGTAAGTCCCCCACCCCCTGTCCCGAACCTGGTTTCTTATCATACAGGATAAGGTCTCCCTCCATAAGGTCTCCCCGCCACCCCCCTCGTTGGAGGAGGGGGGTGGGGGCGGCGCTCGACTTGGCGATGGACGTCCGACCTGGTGGGGCCAAAAGCCATCTGCTGCCTGGCCTGGGGAGCGGATTCCATCCCCCCAGGGTCTCACTTTACTGCTGCTGCTGCCGCCGTTGCTATGGCTTCCACCATCGTCGCCACTGAGAAGGGGCTTTGACCCCCGACAGGACCCGAGTTACCCGGCCCAGGTGACATCCGCCCCCTCCCCCTGTTGGAGGAGGGGGTGGGGCCGGCGCTCGACTCAGCAACGGATTTCCGGCCCAGCGGGGCCAATAGCAACTTGCTGCCCGGCCGCACCACAGGCGCTCTGCAGGCAGACCATCAGGGTCTGGTTGGGCAAGGGCAGGGGTGGTTGTGTTTTTACGTTTTTATAATTTGGAGTGGGACAAAGGCATAAGGGGGAGATCGAATATTTGTTTAATGGGGGAGGGGCAAGGGGACTGGGTTAGGGGGGCAAGGATGGAGCCCCTCAGTGAGAGGGAGGGGTGCAGTCCTTGGGGAAGGGGGGGGATTTCCCCTCTGTGGCAGAGGGGGGTAGGGGGTGTGAGGGGGTGTGTGTGTGGGGTCTTCCCTGCTGTCAGGACGGAACAGACGGGGGGGAGGGCTGCAGCCATTGGGGTCGTGATGGGATGGAGGAGATATGGGTCTAAATGGGATGGTATAAGATTAGTGAAGCAGGACAGGTGCTTGTTGCAGGTCCTGCTTACTCACCCCTTAGTGGCTGGACAGGGGAATCGAGATCAGAGAACCCCCGACCCTTCGCTGCTGCTGTTGAATGCGAGATCGGTGGTCAACAAAGCAACAAGTATCCAGGAACTGGTCCTGGATTGTGTTGTCGATCTTGTGGGCATTACAGAAACCTGGCTGGACCTTGATCGACTCAAGGTCCAGCCAGGTTTCTGTAATGCCCACAAGATCGACAACACAATCCAGGACCAGTTCCTGGATACTTGTTGCTTTGTTGACCACCGATCTCGCATTCAACAGCAGCAGCGAAGGGTCGGGGGTTCTCTGATCTCGATTCCCCTGTCCAGCCACTAAGGGGTGAGTAAGCAGGACCTGTCTTGGCTGACCTTGTTCCAGCCGGGTATTCCGTGCAGCATCAGCCATGGTCGGAGGGACGGGGGTGGGGGGTGTAGCTATGATTTTTAGAGAGCGGTGGTCAGTTAGGAGATATCCGGTGCAAACCATAGTAGGGATTGAGGCTCTTCACCTGGTGTTCGATTTGGTGGGGGACAGTTTGGGGGAGCTGCTAATATACTGTGCACCTACCTGTACGACAGCTTCTCTACATGTTCTGGCAGAGGTGGTGGTGGGAATGGTGTTGCGGTCCCCAAAGGCATTAGTCTGGGGGGAACTCAACATTCACGCCAATGCCGAACTTGGGGAGGGGGGGGACGGAGCATGAGTTCATGGCCACCATGGGCCTGTCCCAGATGGTCAGCAGCCCGGCACACCAGGGGGGACACACTCTTGATCTCATGTTTTGCACTGGCCTTGAGGCAGGTGCTCCTCTATTGGGGGAGATATCAACGGTGCCCTTGTCATGGTTGGATCATTATCTCCTATAGACCTCTCTCTTAGTACATGCCTGCCCCCGGAAGGGTGTGCAGCCAATTCGAATGGTTCACCCCTGGAGGCTAAAGGAACCAGAACGGTTCTGGTTGGCCCTCAGGGAGTTACCTCTGACTTCGACAACCATCTCATTGATGACCTCGTCGCACTATGGCACACTCTGCTGACTGAGGCCATTGATCGGATGGCTCCTAGACATCTGCTGCCCAGGCAACAGCACCACAGGCCTCCGTGGTTTTCGGAGGAGCTGCAAGTGCTGAAGCGAGAACGGCGGCGGTTGGAGTGATGGTGGCATCGTTATTGTACTGAAGCCGACAGATTACAGCATAGAGCCAGTTTACGAGCATATGCCAAGGCTATGAGGGAGCAAAAAAAGCTTTTTTTGCTGCTCTTATAGCATCCGCAAAATCGCACCCAGCAGAGCTATTCTGGGTGGTGCAGGGGCTGGTCAGTACGGCCTCCCTCCACCCTGGAATGGAGTCGTCTACAGCATGCTGTGATAGGTTTGTGTATTATTTTGTTGATAAAATCACTCAGATTCACTATGATTTCAACGCTGCACTTGAGCAGCCTCTGCTCAAGAAACCATTGCTTGACGTTAATTCCCTTACCAGCTATCGACCTGTCTCTAACCTTCCCTTTTTAGGGAAGGTTATTGAGCAGGTGGTGGCTCAGCAGGGGCATCTCGACTGCGTCAGTTTTCTGGATCCCTTGCAGTTGGGATTCCATCGGGGTCATGGCACGGAGACTGCGCTTGTGACCTTGGTGGATGATCTGCACTGAGAGATGGACCAGGGCTGCTCGACCCTGTTGGTCCTATTAGATCTGTCAGTTGCTTTTGATACGGTGAATCACGAGATGTTGGTGGCGTGCCTGCGGGAAAGTGCAGGGGTGGGCAGGACTGTTCTTGAATGGTTCCGTTCATTCCTGACCGGGAAAACCCAATGAGTGGTACTCTGGGAGTGTTTTTCATCATACCGAGACCTCACATGTGGTGTCCCGCAGGGTTTGGTGTTGTCCCCCCTCTTGTTCAATGTATACATGCAGCCCCTTGGTGAGGTGATCAGGAGGTTTGGCATATGGTGTCACCAGTATGCTGATGACACTCAGCTATACCTCTCTTTTTCAGCCAACCCAGACCCCGCAGTCTCCATGCTTACTCAATGTCTGATGGCTGTGGGGGATTGGATGAGGACTAATAGACTGAAGCTGAATCCTGACAAGATGGAGGTGATGCTGGTGGGGAAGGCAATGGAATTAACGGCCCCCATCATTGGTGGGGTCTGTCCTCCATTGGTTCCCCAGGTACGGAATCTGGGGGTACTCCTCGATGCGCAGCTCCGCCTGGATGTCCAGGTGAAGGCTGTGGCGAGGGGTACCTTTCGCCAATTACATCTGGTACGTTGGCTTAGGTCGTACATCGGACTCTGATCTGGCCACCATCATTCATGCTTTCATCACCTCTAGACTAGACTATGATAATGCACTCTACGTGGGGCTACCCATGGTGATGGCCCGGAGGCTGCAGCTGTTGCAGAATGTGGCGGCCCATCTCCTGGTGGGACTGGGCCGCCGGGAGCACATTACACCAGAGCTCCGTTCTCTGCACTGGCTGCCGATAGTCTTCCGAGCCTGATTCAAGGTGTTGGTTTTAACCTATAAAGCCCTAAACGGTCTGGGGCCTGCCTATCTGCGAGACCGCCTCACCCCCCGACTACTGGACTGGCCCCTGCAGTCATCGGGGGATGCTCGTCTTGTGGTCCCCCAAGTCTTCCGGGGGGGCGCACACACGGGAGGGCGTTCTCGGTGGCCACACCGAGGCTGTGGAACTCCCTTCCAGTGGGGGCGCATCTGGCCCTGGACCTCCCCTCCTTTCATAAAAGCTGCAAGACCCGGCTGTTCTGTCAGACGTTTGACGGGGGAGATAGGTAAGGCGTGGGGTAGGAGAAGAAGTATGAGGGTGTAATAGTATGTTTTATAGTTTTATTATTTTAATTGCTGAGGTACACTGTTGTGAGCTGCCCCGAGCTGCCTGTGGCAGGAGGGGCGGGATACTAAATGCTTTTAATAATAAATAATAATAAATGAAGGCTTCAAGCTAATAGACCTCTTTTTGTTCTTCAGACAGCGAGGATTAGGCCTCTTTTTCTTCCTGCCTGCTTGCCTTGTCTCTACCCCTTGATGTCCACAAGAACCAATCCCTGCTCTCTAGTTAGGATCAGGCCTCTTTTCCCAACCCAGTGGAGGCTGGTTGCCACACCCCCGACTCCCTCCCCTACAGCCCATTTTGTAGTTTACTTTTTCTTGTCATCAAGTTGTTGTAACATTACTGCTTAGCCCTATATTATATTATATTACTGGGCTACAGTCTACATCCCAAAAGGGAAGTTCACACCGGCTTTGGGAAGGAAACAGTAACAGTTACTAAAAGTAAAACACCACCACCTCAAAATCTCTGTGTATTTCACACTGCTTCCTATTCACAGAACTTCAAATCCACCCAAATGTTCTGGAATAGTCTGGAGAGAGAGTGAGAAAGAGAGCAAACTATTGACCACACCTCCTTCTTTTGACACTTGAAACACTCCTGGAACATTTTGTTTACCAGCAAATTTCACCATGCTGAGGAACACACAAACACATCCAGCCTCACAAGAGGCCTGATCCTGTGCTAGTGTAAATCAGGAGTAATGCCATTGCAGACTATGAAGATATGTGGGTGATCTGTGGGAAGGGGCTGTGAAGGGCAATTGGGATTGGAAAATAAAATAAAATTTAACCTTAAATTGGATTTGCCAGCTGCTGGCGTGAGGGACCACATGCATCAGCATTCAGTTCCCTGTTACTGTCACAGGGAAGGGTAGGTTCAGGGAGGAAGGGAGGGGGAAACGGGCTGTCAACGTCTGCACCCCCCAAGCACCTACGCACACACCTTGGCTCCGTGCTCTGAGGGGGGTGGGTCTATCGAGGTGAGACTGCCCGTCAGGATAGTAATTGGACGCAATAGGCCTCACCGAGACCGGGTCCCTATCATCATATCATATCATGATATGATGTGATCATATCATCCTATTATGATCATATAATCATATAGCATCATATTATCATAGGGCACCGAGCGTTTGTAGGGAGCCTTGGGCCTCACACCAGACACACCGCTTGCAATACTCATACTGGGAGAGGGCGAAGGAAAGGAGAGGTGATACCGGTGGGGGAGACTGGGGGCGGGGGGGAACTTAAGGACCAAGGGACCCGGGAGTGGGGCTTGCACTCCGAAGGGGGGAAGGGAACGGAGCCCACGGGGGAGGGGAGGGCTATTGCTCCTTGTCTTTCACTCCACAGCATCACACACACACACACACACCAGCAGTCACACAGGGGGGAGAGCAAGGGTCCAGCAGATAATCCCAATCAATAGTCTACACAAACACCAACTAGAACACAAAAGCAACAATCTATACAAGCACCCACTACAACACTTAGCTTTCTCTCGGGGCCATTTTTTCCAACACAATCACTAGCGCCGAGTGTTCCTCGGTGCCAGTGTTTATAGCTGGGGCCCCGCCCCCGCGCGTGTGCCCACAGACATGCGGAGCGACACACAGGGGCGTGGCCATGTCAGTAGCGCCAGATGGACCCACGTCCGCATCCGCTGGGTCCGGTGTAGCCGCTGGGGCGCACCACAGCGAGGGAGGCGTGTTCAGCACTGCCGTAGGGCGAGGGGCCATCAGCACGACCACCCTGAACACCAAGGGGGAGGGAAGAGGGGGAAGCCCTGAGCCCCCCCACGGCCGGCGGCAGCGGATGACAGTTATCTACTAGCGCTGAAACAAATACCCACAAAAACAGGTTTAGGTGAATTTCTGGTACCCAAATTGAACTGACAACATTGGGTACTGATGAGTACCCGATTGTAACCTGATTTGGGTACCTGATGCTTCTGGTACAGATTTTTTTACTTTGTCATCAGTATACTGACTCCCAACATCAATTCATTGGTTTTCTGTCAACTTTCGGCCCCAGAAAATTACTTCCGGTCACTCCCTCCCCTCCTCCATTTTCATGCTGATGTTTCAGTTTTGCAACCCATGGGTACTAAACTGAGTACCTGTTTCAACTCTACTACCTACCCATTTTTGCAGAGTCCCAGTTTCTGCACCCTCCCCAGTGTCTCAGGTCCACAGTTCCTCATGTGCTCCTCTATGCTGGTCAAGTCAGTGTTTATCTCGGTGGTCCTGGCAACAATTAGTGGCTTAGAGCCAAGGCTGGATTAACCATTAAACTGACTATGACTACACTGCAGCAGCCTAGGGTGGCCCCTGTGCTCAGGGTCAGTCAGTATGTCTGTGCTGGTGCATCAGCCTAGCCTGGATGCTGCTGGTGCAGGACACTACAGCTTGTGCTGCAGTGGCTGTCACACAGGCACAGCTCAGCAAGCACAGCAACTTCCCAGCACTGCCCTACCCTGCCCTGACTCTGGCTGACTCCTCCCTCCCTTGCTCCATACACTCTGTGTCAGTCAGAGTGAGACTGAGGAGAATCTCCCCATGGGTAGGGGATGGTGGCGGTAACAGGAAGAAAATTGAGTTTGCACGGAGGGATCAGGCACAGCTAGGCTGGACTGAACCAGCAGACACTGCATACCAGCCCAATGGGTATTCGTTGTGGATACCCTGTCCAGAGTGGTCTTCAGGGGGCAGAAATGAGTGCTGCTGTCCAAGAAAGCCAGGTTGGGCTCCCTGAGGCTCTACCTCACCCTGGTGGGGAACAGAAGCTCTCTCCTCTCCTGCATTGTGGGGGCAAGGGAAGGGGGGGGGGGGCTTGTTACCTGCTGCTCAGCTGATCCATTGGAAAAAGCATTTGCCCAGCTTTGCAAGACCTAGTGTGGGACTTACAGGGCAGGCAGGCACAGTGCTTCTGTTCCTGTTCCACAGGACTCAAGTCCCGATTGGGGTCTTAAGACTGACAGGAAGGAATAGGGAGAGAGGGAGGGAGCTCCAATAGGAGTATTCTCCTACCCACTGAGTGTCCCAGACTGGGATTTAGGGTGGCCAAACACCTCAGACTGTACCTGGGTATATTGACCATGAGGAAATTTGAAAGTATAGCTTAGTTCAGGGGAGGGCACATGGGCAGTTCAAGAGTGGCTCTTGGGCAGGGCTGGTCTTAGGCTTCGCATTGCGTTAATGGCCCTTGATTTACTTCATTGCACCTGAATCTCTGCAGCTGAATCACAACCACGCCTCAGAATCTCAGCAGCCAGGACTGCAGAGCAGTTTGCCAGCCAATCACAACACAGGAAACATGTTTGCATGCACATGCATGCACATGCATTTTGTGGCTATCAGCCATATGAAGATGTTGGCACATGGCTCTTGGGACTGGGAACTTTGCCCACTCCAGCTTAGTGTGCCGTTCCCGCATGCTTTCATCCCACCTAGCCTAGTGCCTCGAAGAATATCCCCATCCTGAGGTGTAGCCTTCTTCCCAGTCCCTCTCAGCTGAGGCCTGCTCCGGAATGTTCTGTATCTATTGGGCCTAGAGGAGGCTGGAGAGAGAGAGAGAGAGAGAGAGAGAGAGAGAGAGCGCAACAACCCAGAAGAGAACAGAGTCTAGTGCAACCTTGTTATAACAGATGTCATTACAGCACAGCTTTATAACGCACAGCTCCCCTCGTGTTACATCACAAATAGATTATAATGTACAAAGCACCCTCATTATTAACATGGATTTGGCTATAAGATGGTGTGAGGTATGGCTTCCAAACACAGCATTATAATGAGGTTGCAGACTTGCAGTGTACAGTACTTTCATAACAGGAGGAAAGAGTGGCTGCTGCTTGATGGAGGTGCCCTGAGGAGGCTGCTGGTGGGATTTACCAAACTCCATCCAAGTTAAGGTAGGGAAACAACCCTTGTGCTGCTGGGACAGCTCTGAAGGGTACAAGCTGCCAAGAATCCCATTGCATTGATTCAAGTACATTTATCTGATCATTATTCCTCCTTCTGGCAGGTCCCTGCCCTGGGAAAGGAACAATTGGTGCAGGTGCAAATTGCTTTTAATTGCAAAGTGTGTCTCAGGATGGAAGCATTTAGCCTGGAAATGATACAAAAAAATGCAGAACCTGCACAGGGAAGCTCTTGATTCCACAGGCACTGCAGGGACCTACCAACTCATATACAGTATATGACTTTATGTATATCCTCAATGTGACTCGTGCGCGCGCGCGCACACACACACACACACACACACACACACACACACACACACACACACATCTGTGCATCCACACATTCTCAGAGTTTATGTCACAATGTGCAGATATCATCTCAAGGATAACTAGATAGACAGGCAGTAGCTATCACATCGAGTATACAGGGCATATATACCGTACATGCATCTAGTATATGTACATATATAAGCTATGTATACATATGCTTATGTTGTTCCCTGCTGCTCAGCAGAGTCATTGGAATATATATATATTGCCTGTCACCAAAGCTTAGATTGTATATGTACATACTAATGCATACATGGAACATATGTCCTGTGTACTCCATGTGCTAGCTTATATATATATATCTGTATCAATATAATATTGATGTACACACACCCCAAAGCTTAATCTCTGCTTGACTAATGGAATTGCATGTACCTAGTGCTTTCTCATAGACAACATAAAATAGCATGCCTATCATCCACCAAGGTATAGGAGCGTGCAAAGGCTATATAAATGGTTTCTACATGTGTGTTGTGCTTATATATTGTATATTAGTATTGTGGCTATAGACTTTATCTGATCCAAAGCTGACTGAAATCCACAGGGATCTTTGAACAGAAGGTGCACCTTGGATCTGGCTCTTTATCAATACATTTATAGAGGATAGATATTATATTGATACAGATTTATACAGAAACACAAGCAGTCTCTCTCTTTAATGAGGCACAGTCTCCACTGAAATCAACTACAGAAGGCGCATAACCTCTCCGCAAAATCCTTACCGTTTTGTTTTATGAGAAGGCAGAGTCTTCTTCCACAATCCAAGGACCAAACAGCTCTGCAGGGGCTTGGGGGAGCTGTAAACGGTAACTCTCTGAGCCAAAGAGCCTTTCTTTGGAAGACTAACGGCAGCCTGGAGCAGCAGCCCCTGCCCTTAAGTTATGTCTGGGCGCTTGGAAATGAACTTCACTTTGCATTGCTTTAGAAATTATGAATAACATTACCCTGGAATACAGCTGCTGCAGCCCGCTTTGCTAGCATTTAGCTGCTTCTCTTCGGGAACTGTAAACATCTATTGGGCGAGACATAACTTACCCGGTTAGGAGAGACAATAAACTCTCCTTTGCAGACACTAGAGGAAGAGGAAGGAGTGGCTCCCTAAACAAACACACCAAGGGAGGAATGGGGTGGGGTGGTATTTCTTTCCAGCAAAATGACAGGGGGCTAGGGTGAGAGTTAATTTGAAGAAAATAAAGCAAACCTACAACAACATGAAATGGTCCATAAAAGCTGCAACTTGTTACCAGAAAACTTGGTAGGTAGGAGTGTTGTGTGTATGTACGGGCAGACTGATACCAGAAAAGTTTGTTTTTGTATGAGTGAACGTATATATGTGTAGATGGAGTCCAGAAAAAAATTGTGTGCGTGTGTGTAGATTGATATCAGAAGATTTGTGTGTGCCAGTGTGCAACCAGAAAACTTGTGCGTGCGTGTGTGTGCAGTAGACAGATACAAGAAAAGTTGCGTGTGCGCGCGTGTTTGTGTGTGCCGATGGATATCAGAAAAGTTGTGTGTGTGTGTGTGTGTGCGCGCCTCTGTGCGTGTGCAGACGGATCCAGAAAAGGTGCGTGTGTTCGCGCGGTTGTGTGAGAGTTTGTGTGTGTGCATGTGTGTGTTTCTTGCCCTCGATCCCGGGAAGCAGCAGCCACAGCAATAAGGGTGCGACTCATCTATCACGCCGAACATTTCCCTATGAAGAGAAGGTGTTTTAACAGTGGATCTTAAGACTAACAGAGAAGAGGTTGATCCCTGAATGGACTTGTTTGCAAAAAGCGGCCGTTTGAAAAAGAAAATAGATGCCGATAAACCAACTGGGGCACAAATAGGTGCAGAGTAAAGGGGATTAAAAAATAACGGATTTGCACTTCTGAATTAAATGTCTGAATTGCAACACAACCTTCTGCTTCCGGACGGGCTGGATACCCTGTTTCCAATACACCAATAAAGAGCAGTATCAATAACCAGAGAAGGCGAATGAAATCGATTTCCAATAGTAAATCATTTCTTTATATAGAGGGCATCCGCCTCCTCCCCCAACCCCCCATCCGCTGGAAGAATGGGGACGAGCTGCGCCCACTGAATACTTTTTGGTTAATAACAACCTCCTCCGATTATTATTGATAGGGGAAAGAACTAATATTAATATCCTGCCTATGGTGATGAATGTGCACCCTCCTGTCAAACAGTGACTGCTACGCGTCTAGGGAGCATGTGGTTGGGTTCGGGGCGAATGGCAGAGGGAATAGCTCCCCCCCCCCCTTAAGTACATTTAAGCAATGATACACTTGCGCTACTGATGAGAGGGGAAAATACAATCAACATCCTCTTTCTGTTTCCCGTAGTAGAGTGAATTTGGTTTTGCACCGTACAGACTATGTGGGGTTTAGAGGGGGAAGTTGGGCGGAGGGCACTTTTCTCTGGCTAGTGAGAACCTCTTAGATTATTGATGATAAATCAATCACGGGTTGTTGGTGAGGATGAAATCCACCATATGAATAAATATTGCAATAGGGCAGTACCTTTTCTGTTGTTTTTTTAAAAAAAAATTTAAAAAACCCCCACACACTTCAAGAGTGACAAGAGTTAGTCGTGCCGTTTAAATTTCTTTAGTTAACAGAGCTTTTGTTCACAAATAAAGAACTGCCGATCTTAATATTCTGTTAATGAGTTGGATTCCTATTATACAGGCACGGGACGATTAATTTAAGAGCGTCGTTGACATTTGGGAAGGATCTTTCTCAAGGGTGGCGGATTTGCTGTGTCTTCGAAACACCTTGGAGCGAATGACGCTCCGGGGTTAGGACTGGAAAAATAAGCAATTCCCCTTAATGAACCCTCTTAATTTAGGTGAGATCTGTTCTGGATCACGGCGTGTGTTGGGACCTTTTACATTTCAAAAGCAAATAGTTTTTGTGGCTGACTGTGCCTGTTTAAACCCCATCAGAGACCAAGCACCCTCGGGTGCCTGTGATGGGTGTAGAAACAGATCTGAGTACAGGCTGGGTGGATGCCCCAGGCTTGTGCGTGTATGGGGGGAAGGGGGGGGGGCTCTGTGCTTCCAGCAGCGAAAGAGGCTGCTGCGGGGTCACTGATGAACAAAGCCTCGATAGTGTTTGTATTAATACCCCACCCGCCGCCTGCATTTGTCTCCCTCCCTGCCCCAGTAGCAAGCAGCCCATATGCCGAGCGTCCCCTCCTGCGCACGTAAGGCAACTTTCTGCGATCCTCCCTCGCTGGAAGGGAGGCTGGCTAGGAGATGCTAATGAGGTGGGCGGGTCCCGGCGCCCCCGCGGCCCGGAGTCCGGGCTAGCGATTGGCAGGCGTGAAGTGGTGGGGAAGTTGTGGCGCTATGCAAATCGGTGGGCGGGGCCTGGTTGCGGGGCACCTCCCCCTGGCCATTGGGGCTGGTGTGCTCGTGTTTAGCTGTGGGGATAGTCAAAGTGGATTCCATAGGGAAACACCGCAAATCGCTCCTGTTTTAGCAGGCGAAGGGGGGAAGAGGGAAGGTGGGGAAGAAGAGGGGGAGGGGGAAAAAAAGCCAAGAGAATCTCCATCCACAAAGGGGGCTGCTACCTTTCCCTGCGTGTCTCTCTCTCTCTCCAGCAACCAGCTTCCTGCGCTTCTGAAGAAGGGAGAGAGAGAGAGAGAGAGAGCGAGAGAGAGAGAGAGATCTTTGACTGGAGGAGGAGGAGGAGGAAAATAAAAGAAAGAGCAAGAAAAGAGAGAGAGACACAGAAAACTTGCCTCTCCTGTCACTGGAAAATGACACTTGAGGTAGCAGAGCCTGCAGCAGCTCCAGTTGATCCCATTGTTTCTTAAACTGCCACCAGAGCTTCGCCTTGCTCTCCTGCAATCTAAAGGGGGTGTCTTCAATACAAAAGGGACCGCAAGTGCTTCCTCCTCCTCCGGCTTGTGTGATCACTACAAACAAAACCACAACAACAAAACCACAACAACCCGCTCCCCCCCATCGAAAAAGAACAACCCCAGCAAACAACCACCAAAAGTGGGGAGTGATTCTCTTTGGATTCTTCTTCTTTTTTTTAAATGCCTGTGTCTGCTCTGTTTGTTTTGCTTTGATTCCAGCAGCAGCTGCAGAGAAAGGAAGAGGGGGAAACTCAGAATAACCTCCCTGGCGATTTGCTTATTACTATTATTATTATCAGCATCATTTTTTCCAACAGAAGGGGAGGATTCTTTGTTGCTTTTGATTCATGTTTGGGATTCAGGAAAGCATTCAGCGGAGTGGGAGCAGCATGAAGGAAGAGCCCCTCGGCGCGGGGATGAACGCAGTCAGGACCTGGATGCAAGGAGCCGGCGTCCTGGATGCAAACACAGCCGCTCAGAGGTAGGTAGCCTTTACAGCAGCATCAGTTGCTTTCACTTCCCTGCCCATGGTCCCAGTCCACAGACCCAATCTGAGCGCCACTGCTGACAGGGCAGCGCTTTTCCAAGACAGCAAATCAAAAACAAAACAACAGCAGCAACAAAATAGAAACACTTTTTTTTTTCTTTTTGCAAGGAGCAGAGTTTAGCACTGATGTCTCCAATTTGATTTATTCCGGTCGCCCTCACAGTAGCACTTTTCTCTTTTTGCAAGAAGCGAAGAGTTTTGCAGAGCCGTATCCAGCCGATTAGTCTGGATTTCTCCCAGTCCCAACTATCACTTATTTCCCCCCCCCCCCCACTTCAAATCTGCAAAGCGCAATGAGGGTTGCACAGAGATATCCAAAATACATTTATTCCCACTATTCTCCTAGTACCACTTTTAAATTATTATTTTGCAAGAAGCAGTGAGTTTTGAAGAGCTGTAGTAAGGATGTATTTAATATGCTTATTACCCTCAGTATCACTTTTTTGTTGTTGCAAGAAGCAGAAAATTTTGCAAAACTAGTCAGCATATATTTATGCTTAGTACCTCCAGTACCACTTTTATTTTGCAAGGAGCAGGAAGTATTACAAAGCTCTCTGTTCAGTGTGCATATTTATCTCTGTTGCCTACACCATTATTATTATTATTTGCAAAACAACACTAAAAAGTTTTGCAAGCAGGTACCCCAAACATATTTTTTCTTATACTTCTAAAATCACTTTTTGTTGTTGTTTGCAAGAAGCAATGAGTTCTACAAAGCTCTAACAAGCTACATTTAATTCTAACCATCCTCTATAACTCTTTCCCCTACAACAGCCGTGAATTTTTGCTAAGATTAATCTAAGGTAGCTTGAATTCTTACAATCACCTCCCCCCCCCCCCCCAAAAAAAAGTAATGCAAAATATTCAGCTTCACCCGAGATAGCATCAGCTGACAACTTTAATGTTTAAATCTTCTGGTATATTCCACCTCAACCCCCCACTGTCTATCCCCCCCTTCCTCCAGCCCTTCAGAGCCCTCTCAGGAAGGGAAGAATCTGTAGGGACAATCCAAATGTTTAAATATTTGAAGTTTTCTACGCATCTACTTTGGCATGTTTACCATGAATGGGGGGGGGGGGGGAGCTCTTATTACTCTGGTAAAGATAAAGCACATGGAGGATTTACTGACAGCTGTGGCTAGAGTTTGGGAAATGGCAAAACATCTCCACTTGGCAATGAATCATTAGCATTTCTATCCCCCAAAGCAATCCGTAATGTAGCTTTAACATGGAAGTGGGGAGCGAGAGCGAGCCGGTGGAGCGGTTGTGCAGCAAGCCAGGAGGGAGTCGGGAAAAGGCTTTCTATTTTGGAGGGGATGCTTTCTCCCCTTGAAGGCATGTCTCGCAGGGTGCCTCCGCACACCCTTCTCAAACCAGACTGCGCTTCCCTGGACTGCTTGGCCTTTTTTCTTTACACGTTGGGGCTAGTCAGTTGCACAGATAGCAAGCATGGATGGTATCAGGAGGCGTCTGGAGCAGCCTCAGGCTTGTCCTCCGGGCTCTGCTGCAGACAGAGGGCTGATGACATTCAGAAACACCCCTCCGCTTTGAATGAAGAGCCTAGTGGAAATCTGTGGGGTTGCCTTGGGGTGGTGGGATCCCACTCTCCCACTCGGGGAGTCCAGGTTTCCCCACGCCAGAGCAGCTGGGGCGGCCTTGCCCGGGTCGTGCCAGCTCGCGCACGCCGCCCGAGTGGGTGCCGGTGGCTGGTCTCTCTCTAACCCGACCTCTTTGACTGCAGCGGGGTGGGCCTGGCCCGGGCTCATTTTGAGAAGCAGCCGCCTTCCAACCTGAGGAAATCCAACTTCTTCCACTTCGTGTTGGCTCTGTATGACCGGCAGGGGCAGCCGGTGGAGATCGAGCGTACCGCCTTCGTGGGCTTCGTGGAGAAGGAGAAAGTAAGTGCCCTGGGGGGAGGTTTGGCTTGGCTTGACTTGTCCCTTTCCCCCTGTCCTTCCCCGGGGGCCGGCTGCACTGGGGCCCCGGCTTCCCCGCACAGCGGAGCCACGGATCGCTCTGCACTCCCCGAATAACCAACCCCTCCGCAGGGTCCCTGCCTGCCTGCCTCTGCAAGTCCCGATCGGCTCATCTTAGCCCCGCTCACTCCTCTGCCCAGATGTGTGCAGTCACTTTTGCCTGATCCCACCCCCACCCCCAATTTGGGACTTCGACAACTTCAAGTCACGAAACACCTAAAGAGCCCGGCCCCGAGCATGGGGACTGTTCCAGGTACCAGATCCCATCCAAGCCCTCATCCCCATCATGTCATCCTCTGGCTGCAACCTCCAAGTGCAAAGATAATAATAATAATAATAATAATAATAATAATAATTAATAATCAGGCACGTCGAAGTTTTGCAAACGTTGTAGAGCCCTCTGAGGTTTCTGTATCTCTCACTCTCTCTGTTTTGTTTAAATTCAGGAAGCCAACAGCGAAAAGACCAATAACGGGATCCTTTACCGGCTGCAGCTCCTCTACAGCAATGGTGAGCCTCTGTGGTTGCAAATTCTTACTAACCGTGACAGCTCCCAGCAGCTTAAAGCCCCAGGGACTGAACTCCCGCGAAACACAACTTACAAGCCCCAGCAATGAGATGTCAAGGGAGTCGGAGGCAGGGTGTCTTTTGGGGGTTTGGATCAGGGCAACATTTTTCCTCATGCCCTCTTCGAATATGGGGGGCACCTTGTTAACCCTCCATCTGCTTTCATACCTGTATCCCACAGCCCTGCCTCTCTCCCAAACACCCTTAAATTGACCACATTGTTTCTGATTTTCTCCCTGAGAAAGTGTTGAGGTCATCCCCTAAAAGAAGGAAGGACTGAATCATTTGGTGGGGTGGTGGGATAAATGTAACTAAATTATATCCCGTAAATCTTTCCTAGGGGCTCCCCTTGTTAGAAAGAAAAAGCTTTATTCCCCCCCCCCCCTTTCCTGGCTAAATTCATTTGCCCTATGAGCCTCTGTTGCTTTGAATGTTTTTCTGTTCGCACGCTTCCACACGTTGGAACAGCAAGGCGAATTTGCAGTAGGGAAGGCAAAATGAAGTTGTAAGATCAGGGAATTCAATGATCCTGTTCATCTTTTAAAAATCCCCCCCCCCTTTTTTTTTTTTTTTTTTAAAGGGATAAGAACTGAGCAGGATTTTTACGTCCGGTTAATCGACTCCATGACGAAACAAGTAAGTTATCAATGTTTTAATTATTGTGATGAATAGGATTGCTAGAAGTAACCCCCCCTCCCCGCTGCAGTGGCAGGGGTGTGTGCTGGGGCGGGTGGCTAGGCTGTTAAAACGGTCAGGACTGGGGGTGGAGCTGCCTTGTTCAGAGGGGACAGATCTTGGGGGACAAAGGTAGGGGGTGGGGAGTTGAAAGCCGGCCGTCTGGTATCAGTGTATATGATCCTTTTGTGGGCTGGTCAGGGGGCAGGCCCTTCTGTTCAATCATCCCATCCCTCCTCCTGTATCCACAATACAAGCTCCGCCAAGGTCTCTTTATCTAGAGGACACTTAGACCCAGGTTAATTTTCTTTCAAACTCAAAAGTTATGGTAACTCCGAACATTTTACTCTGAAGGGGAGTTTCCCCCAATCAGAACAGGGTTTGATCACAGCCCCGATCACACACACACCCCGGTTTTTTACTTGTAGTCCTTGTTCGTTAATTACATCTGTAAGGGGGGGGGGGAAGAATCCTAAAAAACGCTTCTCTGATAGGCAGGCGAAGGGTAAAGATTTTCAGATTTCTCTCCCCTCCACCCTCCTTGAAATTTCCTGCCTCTAGCCATCAGGTAGGATAGCTCAGCAGCAACTGCAATTAATGCAGAGCAAAAGGTCCACCTCTGACATTGAACCCACCCAGAGAAAACTACAGTTACTCTCCTCCCCCCAAATAATCCCCCACTCCCCCAACTGTCCCCCCTTTCCCCCCCCCCCCCCCCCCACCCCCCCCCCCCCCCCCCCCCCCCCCCAATAATCCCAGGGCGATTCAAACAATTAGACTCCTAGCATGCTCTGATCCCAGCCAACCTGCAAGGCATGCAGTTTAGATCCCTGCCTGGAGAAAGCAAAATCCTCCCTGCTTTGGGATGGGAAAATCCCAATTCCAAAAAGCTCCTCACGCTCTCGGTTTTAGATTGGCTGGTAGCCCAGGCAGTGTGAGTAAACTGCGGTCTTAAAGGGACAGAAGCAGCCTAGCTTGAAGCCTCCTAAATCTGCAAGTGCCAAAGAGCGTATGTTCAAGATTGAATTATGGGCTAGAGGGAGAGATACATTTATGAGCAGAAACCAGAATTTTATATATATATATATATATATATATATATATATATATATATAAAAAGAATCCTGAAGTTTTAATTAGGTACAGTAGCATTTAAAAAAAATAAAATAAAAATAAAGATGTACAGCTCCATACTCCCTGAAGGCTTTCACATCACAGGATTTAATTATTATTTTTTGCTTTAATTATGCGAATGAAAAGAAACACAAAACAAACACAGAAACACCAAAACAGCAGCCAGCTTGGGTAGCAAATATTTATTCTTTGCTTATTTGCAATTACTTTGTTAGTTGTTTATAGGAACAGTGATTAAATCAGGACAGATTTTGCATTGGATAAATATCCACTGAAAATATGTGTGGAGGACATGTAATTATTTCAGAAATACTGCACTCAAAGTTAGTGGGGGGTTTCATTTGGAATACAGAAAGTATGATGATGAATGAAACTTTTTTAGTTTAAAGTAGGGGTTTTAGTTACCTAAATAGAATGCGGAGGTCTATGTGAGCATACAAAACCCCACAATTGTGGGTGCATGTAGACATATTATTTAAATAATAGCAGAGATGTAGATATCCTGTATTTTTGTTTAATAATTTAATTAAAACATCTGATAGTATTTTTACAAAAATAATTAGCATTTTCTAGTTTCTACTATCATACTAATATTAAATTTTCTATTTGCTATAAAAAATTGTATTTCAGTATTNGGGGGGGGGGGGGGGGGGATCCAGTTCCCAAGAATCTAAAAACATGGCTTCTGTTAAGCCTCTTTTTGCTGGACTTTTATTTTGATTCTTTCTTTTTTGACACCAAAACATAATGCTTTAAGTGCTGAGTTTGTTTTAAAAAACAGTCTTTGATGCTTCCAAAACATCTTTTCCTGCCATTCAAGGCTGTTGTACAACAGAAAAAAAGGAAACTTGGAGTAATTACAATAGACAATTCTACCATGCATCTGAACTTACTTAAAATATGTTCTTCCAAAACATAGAGCAGAGCCTGTGTGAATGAAAATTGCAACAGCACAAGCCTTTTAGCAGCAAAGCTTATAAAGCAGTTAGTGTGCCAGTCAGAATTTTCAAGCCTGGGTATGTTAGGTCATGTTTAATAAACCCTTCTGATATGTAAACACGTTTTCAGTCCTTTTGGGGGCCCCTGTATTCCATTGTAGACCATACAAATAGCATTATCAATAAGTGTTATCTTTAAATAGCTTTCATATTGCTGTAATGCTAGAGCTAATGTTTGCCCTCTCCCTGTATAATCTAGTTGGAAGCAGATCTTTTAGTGCATATGGAGCCCATGGATTCAAAATAATTTTCCTAACAAAGGCATCTTGCATATGATGGGAAACCAACCTAAGGCACTATTTGACCTCATGATCTCTTATTATTATTATCAAATCATCAGAGGGTCTTTGCAGAGAAAGAAGAAAAAGATACAGTTTATTTGTAAAACCTATAGTGCAGTTCTAAACCACATTTATGCTGAAGGGACACACTCTGTTTGTAATAAGTCTAAAACTAAAGCTACTACAAAATACAGATTTGGGGGCAGGCAGAGGGGAGTTTATGATGGAATGTTTTAAAACATCTATCTATATTTGGACTAAGTGGATATTTGCATTGTCGGACTCATTTGCTTTGTCATTTGTTGCATAAATGCTCATTGACCTGCTACTTATAGTCTTATCAGAATTTGTTTCTGAACCATGCCATGTCCTGGTATTTATTTTGAGAAAGTAAATCTGCTTGCTTGCTCTTTATTTTAAGTGAGATTGTTGTGGAAGGTTTGACAGCTTGTGCTATCATTAACAGAACCCTCATTAGTTAGGAAGAAGCACCGTATAAGAGAGGCATGTTACCCAAATGTGAATGTATCATTTATATTTCAGCTATAGTAGAAAAGATTCTCTAGTAACTTTCAGATTGTAATTAAATCTTGCAAGGTCTGTTTGAAATTTCTTCAATTTTTAATGAAAGTTAAATATATATTGTCAGCCAACTGAGAGGTGTACTATTCTAATGCACCGAGCTCAGTACAAATTGGATAATGAAATGATCACTTTTAACTGAAACTGTTGCGAGAGCATACATGTTCTAGCTGGGAAGTGGCTGGATGAAATGTGTGCATGTGCACCCACACACATGCATGCATGTATGTGTGTGGGTGCACGTGCACACACACACACAAATAGTGAATTCCCAGAATGTAATTAGTTACACTGAGTCTCCGTCTCCCACCCCCGGACATTTTAAAATTCTACAAAAGTAAAACTTGAGTGAGCTGTCCCTCCTTCTGCTTCCCTATATATATCAATATATTTAGAGGCATACTTATCTGATTTCAAAACTATAATTGGAGGATCCCTAATTAAAATTTACATTCTAGCAGCTACATCTGTGGATTACAGTTTCTACAACTGTGGTCTGAAAAGACTCCCTTCCCCCCATGTAAACTAAATGCTTCCGTTTTCCTCTTTTTAGAAGTTTTTCTCATAGATTTATCTGGTGGTATACTAATTATTCTTGTTATATTATATTATAGCAGCAGTTAGAAGCTCCTTCTGAAAGCAGGACCCCATTGTGATAGACACTACACACACACAGTAATGGGCATTCCTTCCCACAATGACTTCACATCTAAATAGATCAAGCCACAATAATATTTCTTGAGTGGCTAAATGTACTCAACCTTCAACCTTATACCTTCAACAGACTAAAGCCCAAGAGCACTCCCATGGATGTGGTATGGAAATCCACACTTGATCCACTGTCCTGAAATCATTTACTTCTGTGAGTAGTCCCATTGACTTCAGTGGAACTACTCATGCATAAATGCGATCAGATTTTTGGCTTCATTGGTGAATAGGACAGTGGACTGGTCTGGATCCTGTATCACTGAAGTCTTTGCCACTGACTTCACTGAGAGCTGGATTAGGCCTATAGATAAGAGAGTGTGTGTGTGTGTGTGTGTGTGTGTGTGTGTGTGTGTGTGTGAAGTGATACCGAACCCTGCTTTCCTTGAACTTCCAAAATGTCTGCAAAAATGTCTGGAGTTTTGAATGGGTAATACTTGAAGGTTTAGGGTCTAAAGTGTTAATTAACACGTCATGTATCCAGTATCACGCTTGGTCTTTGGTGGGCTGGAGACATGAGACTGGACACTGAGTGAATTCAGGTGTTAGAATGACATCTTAATGTTGACCTCATTCTGTGTATAAAATGTACTGACCAATTTAAAATAGTAAATCCCAGGTTAAAATCATTCATTTCATAATAGTTTTGCTAAAAGTAACAGCATTACATGTTAATATTGCCTTATTTACATAATTTCTTTTACATTATCTTGGCACATCATTTTATGTCAGCATCGTTTTGGAAATCCTTTAGGATCCCTAACTTTATAATTGTTATAAATTATAACAATTATAATTTTCTGCAGTTTCTGCTGCAGTAAGTTTGGCTTTTATATAAAAACATACTTATTCTGGAGTTTTCAGGCGACCCTTAGGATTTTAATATAGAGAGAGATGTTTGCCATTTCATCAGCTGAGTTTTCATAAAGTCGGAACATTTCACGGAATACATTTTAAATATTTTCACCATTTCATATCCAGACAGAAAAGATGGAATGTAATATAGCTGAGAAGTCCTAAGCATTGCAGGTCTTGGAAAATACCCAGAGCCCACTATTCGGAACCCTCCAGTCTTACACTGTTTGTTTATTTTTTTCCCCCTGTACTTTAGATTTGTGATGCAAATGTATTTTTCTATTGATTGTACTATCCTATTGTGCCATGCATGCAGATAGCTAATCAGCCTTCCACTCAGTGTATAGGATTGCTTTTTATCGGCAGCTACACACAACGTGTTAAAATAGTAGTAATTGGTTCAAAAAGGAGCCAGCAAAATAAGAGATATTCAGCATGCTCATTCAAAAGGGCAGGGAAAGTTTACACTGAGGCAGATTTTAGCAGCTTTCTTGTTCCTTTGGTAACATGTCAAAAGTGCAGGTGATTTCAATTTTCTCATACAGGGAGGAATGAAGAAGTTTGGAATTTGCATGCATGATCAGGACCTGTGTTTGGGAAAATGTAAACTCATCACAGTGGAAAATGTGTTGTTTGGAGTCTGGGGGTGAAAACAAAGCTGAGGATTTTGGAGAGACTGCCTGGGCCAGATGGCCTAGTGCATTCCCAGTCTGGCAGCCCAACTGCTCCCTCCTGTATAATATACAGCCATTTGTTCTGGGATATTTACGCTAGAGCTGTTTCCATGTGAATGTTTGAAAAGCATTAAAATGAACATATTAGGAGAGAGAAATTTATTTCATTCCCGTGAATAAGTTGATAAGCTGGCTGGCATGTCAGAGACAGAGAGAGACTGGGTGAAATAATTAGACATTAGTGGATTTTGTTTAGAGCTGTGTAAAAAGAAAAAAAATCCATTAGACTTGGGAGCCCAGTCCTAATTTCTTATTATTACCCATGCTAAATCTCTTTTGAAATCAAAGTCTGGTCTACGTAAGGAGTGTAGGATTGGCCTATTAACAGTTAATCAGTTATTGCAAGTCAAAATAATTTATTGCACTTTGATAGCTGGTACATTCATATAAATAATAAAATAATTCTATAGATATAGCCTTCTCTCCATAGCTATGTATTATATGAAGATACAGAACAAGCTATATATAGAATCATGTGTGTGTGTATATAGGTAGATGGATAATATAGACACATACATATAACTGTCAACAAAGATCTTTTTAGTCCTGCCTCTAAGAAGATCTTTTGGATATGATAGATTGTTTTTTTCTTTCCCCTTTATTTCAATTAACAAGACACTTCGTTTTGTGAAACATAAATGATGCATGTAAAAGCAAATGGCTGTAGGTGCATGCTCTTTTTTTAAATCAAGGCTGTGACATAACTGAACAATATACTGAACATGATCTCATTCCTTCAGGACTGTTTCTAATCCAGTTCTGAAAAACAGGACTGCTCAACTGGTAAATTGACACTGCAAACCAAATTCTGCTCTCAATTATGCCAGCGTAAATCTGGATTTCAGCTGCAAGAGCGGTGAGCAGAATTTGGCTTTGTATGTGTGTTTTTAGACAAGATGCTACCCTGCATGGCTACCCAGAAGCCATGGAGCCCACCACATATCTGAAGGTGGAACGGGGGTATGTGTGCTCCTGTGAGCCACAGAGCACCCACTCATGGCCATGACTGGAGCACTGCCAGGAAATCCGGAGTGTTCTGTGTGGGGCGAGCCAAATAGCTCCGTGGCGACGGGTGGCCACAGAGCTCCTGCCCATATGAATTTGGTCAGCCATGTCAGCAGACCGGTTGGTCATTGATAGGCACCATGGGCAGGGGACACAGCCTTTGCAAGTCATGATAATTGGCCAGGAGCCGTGGGGAGCCCAGGTTCTGCAGCACTCATGCCAGGGGACATGTCAATTGCAAAGGCCAACCCGGTGTGTGGTGCTTCCCCTCCCCCACGCTTTGTGGTAGAGGGAGTGCGTACCGGCTTGCCTCCATCGCTGGGGTAGCGATGCTGGAATTTGCCCATTAGAATCTTTCCCCACACACTCCATCTGAGTGAGTGCTCCACAGCAGTGCCATTCAGCGGCCATGGACCCCCGCCCCCATTACCTTTCTCATTTAAAAACACTCTGTATCTATCTAAGATTGTCCCCTAGCAGTTCCATGGCTTGATCCTATAGTCTTCACTCTAGCAAAACTCCCATAGACTTAACTGAGAATTAGGTCTTTGTTTTTTATTTGCTTCTCTAATGCAATCTCTGCAGCTAATACTTTAAGCAAATATTTCAGGAGATGCTATCGTTTTAAGAACCACTACAGCGTGTTCAGTTTAGTAATGTTTATGTGCTTGGAATTACTATTTTGCTGCTGATATTTCTTTTATTTAATTAGAAATTGGAAACTTCTGTAGTCTACCTAGCATTGTTTTATTACAAACGTAGAAAACATTTTTCCTATGGAAACTCTTATTCAGTGGGAGCTGTTGTGTAAGGACTTCTTAAATGCGTGAGAGTTTGCAAAATTAAACATGAATTTGTATGCAAAATATTTAATGTGAAGTCACTTAGAAATATAAAGAACTGCTTTCCTCAGTATCATCCCAACTGTTCTCATGTGACCACTGATAATAGGACAAAAGGTAATGGACTTAAATTGAAAGAAGAAAGAGTTCAGTTAAATATCAGGAAGAGTTTTCTAAACATAGGAATATTTGGGCAATGGAACACATTACCAAGGAAGGTTGTGGAGTCCTCATCATTGGAAGCTTTGCAAAATAGGTTAGATGGACATCTCTCAAAGATGGTGTTGCATAAGGATGGGGAACGGAATAGGGTAAAACAGACATGCATGTAACTCCGCTTTAGTACTACTTTAACATTTCTTAAGCTACATAGGGCACTAAGACAGTCGTATTAAAGCGGTGTTATAGCGGAGTTAAAATGAATGCCTGTTTTTACCCACAGAAGACTTTTAAGGTTCCTTCCAGTCTTAGAATTTAAAGAGTCTGTGATGCCATTGTGTGGAATGCATGAAGTTTAAAAGTAAACAGAAAAGAAGACCAAATTGTAAAGTTGTTTATTTCCATTGGCATTCTTTTGTCATGGGAATCTGATGTGTATTTGCAAACTTATTTTTAGCTTCTCTGTGGTCTAACTTTATACAAAGTAGCTTTCGTTTTAAGCCTTTTTAAAAAAAAAGTGATATCAATTTTATATGATTACCCCTGTCAGTGTTTTCCTGAATCCTGTGACAATTGTTTTCTTAAAAAAAACCAGTTTCACAAATTGATATTGAAAAAAAATAATGGAAAATGAGATTAAAATGACACCTTTATTTAATTTAGAATTTAATTTTTTTTAAAAAAAGCAGCATTTTTAGCATCTGCACATAAAGCAACCTGTGTTTGTGGCAGCTGTGACAGTCTGAAACTTTAAACATTTCCTTCTTCCTTTTCAAAACAAATGGTAGAAATTATTCTTGACGCCATCACAGCTTGAGTGCATACAGTGACTATAAAACCCACAGATACGTCACACACACAGTTTGTTGTGGTAGTTTGCTGCTCAATGTATATACCTCCTTCTAGAAGGGCTGGGTTCACACACCCTGTTGCACAATTGTTTGGGGAAATTTAACAGAAATGTGTGAGCTTCAGGAATGGACACTCATGTCAAATGGACACAAAGGATCATATCTTAAACAAAGGGTGTGCCCCATCTGGAATGGGGGACAGTGGGACACTTCCGCAGACAGGTAGGGATGCTTCAAGCTGATGAAGTATCACTGAACTAAATTTGGGAGCTTTCTTATCCATCTCGCATGCTTGCAAACTAATTGAAGAGATATGTATATTCTTGAATTCTTAAAAAAATTACAGTGCATACAGATACAGTAATAATAGCTGAGCACAAGAAAAACCAAAAAGTTAACCCTTAGTGTACTGGAAAGCTGAAGAACATTCTGCATGTAAGCAAAGGATCACTGACGTTAAGCACAATAGACAAGGTGATTATGTAGCACACTGTTGACTCTGCATGTTCATTATTGCTATTTAGTTAGGTTGTTCAAGAGGGTACCTGGAGGTTAAGTAAGCATAGCGGCATTAAGGAAAATGGGAGAGGAAGTAATGAAAGTGAGGGAATTAAATTTACTTTTTCTTATTTGTAATTCATAGCGGAGTTGATCATATCTCAGTTTTACTCCCATTGACTTCAGTGCTAGTAGGATTGGATCTTCCAGGCCACAGCATATAATCATATTTATTTTTTATTTAAATCTTGATACCCCGCCCCTCCTGACACAGCAGCTTGGGGCGGCTTCCAATAAACAAATAAGCATTAAAAACACATAACTTATAACCAGGAGGATTAAAAACAGTCCCTTCCCTCCTAAAGGGATTAAATATAATAGGTAAAATAAATCCTATGATCCTTCCTCAGGCAAAATCTTCCTTAGCTCATACTGTGCCATATCAAACACAATACCAGTTATTAAATGCAACATCACTACCCCGGTTTTGCTTACTTTTTAACCTGATAACTACATATATTTAACTGCAAGGGAGCCTTTTACTTTATCCCATCTCTGCAGCTGAAATCTGCTCTGGCCCCCTTAGCTGATAGATTTGGAATGCAAGGTTGTACGTTCTCATGATTTTGTTGGAAGTTTTGGGGGTTTCTTAATGTCTAAAGTTATGAGACTCATAATAAAACCAAGAGTATCAACTTTGGCACGAGCAATATAAGCTCCTAGCCTTTGTAGGTGCTGTGAAAGCACTGACTGGATTTGGTCCCAATGGCTCAAAACCCAAAAGACAAGTAAAGAGATTCCAGTTTTTTTTAAAATGTCATGATTTTAAAGACGATTTCATGATTGTGAGGCCTGACTCATGATTTTTGAACATTTGAGGTTGGCGGCCCTGGGAACACTACATTTTTCTATCGCTCTCTGGGGGAAGAAGCTTTGCTAGGTTCCCAGTGAACATGTTTATTGTTTACAATTCAACATCAGGGTCTTGTTTCACTTAGCATTTTGACTCCCGCTGCAACAATTAATGGTTGTGGTGGTGACATGAGGAAAAAGGGTTCTGAATTTTACCCTCCTAGATGATCTTCAGTTTCTGTCCTCATAGTTGATTAATCTCCACCCTCCACAATGCTGCCCCAATCTACATGCCAATGTTAATACAGACTGGAATATTTAACTCTCCTTTGGTGCTATCAGATGTTGTACCACCTTGTATGTGTTCATGATTGCAATGCAGGGTGTGTAGCCATGTCATATTCAGGATTGTCTTTGTTAAGGAATCCTGAAAACGCACTGGTAGACATACCAGCTCGTGGGCAGTCACTTGAACATAGAATGACATTGACTATCCGTGAGCTGGTTTAGGAGCAGGTTGAGGGGAGTGCTTATTATGAGTGGTGATATTACACAGGTATCACCAGGTACCAAACTCAGAGCATTGCAATTTTCTTGGGTTTTTGCTACCATGTCATCCTTGTAATGCACTGACTAGAACAGCTATGGGTGTGCTGGGAAGGAGATCAGTACTGACCCTAGCAGGCAGCAGTGCCCTCCCAGCATGCTGGCAGCAGGAACAGTCTTTCCCAGACTGGGGCTGCTGCAGGCAGATTAGGGGACACAGCCAGTCTGTCTCCAGTGGCCCAGGTCTGGAGAAACTCGGGTGGTTGCTGTTGATAGGCAGCATGCTTCCAGTATGCTTCCAGTATGACAGCAGCATCTTCCAACTCTTCCCAGTTGGGGCTGCTGAAGCTAGAGGAGTGGGAGCACTCTGCTCACAACAGCACCAGCAGGGAAGCAGCCAGGGATACTGTGGACAGAGTAGTGTGCTGCTGCCCCACATCCTGACAATGCGATGGGACTTCACATGTGCTACTCTCCAGCCCCATACTATAGGTGTGGTTAATGTATGGGGCATCCTTTGATGCAAGTCCTTTAAAATTACTGATTTCAGCCAGGGCTAATATTGTGGTTGATAACATGGGCTTGGACAACACTGAGGAAATGCCACCCTCAAAAGACTGAAATAAGATTAGGTGCTGCTGGGAAATCAGGCGCATTCCATCTTTTGTTTTATCTTCACAGCATAAACACATGCTTTGGTGGCACATATACTAAATATGAAGCAATACAATAAAATGTAGCGTGAACACTGTGGCAAGCTACAGATATGTAATTCAGAGTATTTATGGTATTACTAAATCATACTGGAAAACAGGACTGGACTACAATCACACAGTGTTTAAACAAGCAGTTTATGCTACCTAAAGATTCATGACCCCTCAACAGGAAAAAGCCTATCGACTTCAGTGGGAGGTGTTTACAAATGCAAAGCTATGGTAGCCTCAAACCAACTCATTTTATATGTTAAGGTGCCTTAATGCTGAAGTTCCCAAACTGTCAGCTGGGAGCCCCAAGTGGGGTTGCATCATCTGTGGGCAGCGTCACAATCCTGACTGATGTCTGGTACGTTTTAGACAGGCAAACAATTTGGGAAGCACTGCCTTAACTTGTTTTTCATATTTGCATTTTATCTGGTTCCTTCTGTAGCTATTGTGTTTGCTTGTTTTAGGGACCCTGTGATCCTGTGTAACTTAGGGTATTTTTAAATGTGACGGTGCTGAGCACTGCCACGCTTTGAGTAGGACCAGCTGCCGAACAAATATGCCGATGGAGTTAGGTAGAGTGGGCCATCAGACGTGATGGCCCACTCTACCATAGTCTGGGGTAGGCTTCCCTAGACTGTGGCAGGACTAACTCCGGGATGTGTGCTGTCAGGGAGCCCGTAGAGACAAAGTAGTGTGTAGAGAGATCTTTTATTGGACCAACTTAGGTTGGTGGAGGTTTGCAAGCTTTCGGACCTAACAGGATCCTTCGTCAGGCAACTCAGAAATCCAAGCTGTACACTGAGCAAAGTTAGGCACTTGGGTTATATGCAGAGGCTGGGGAGCATTACATCATGGGAGGGTAAGGTCAGAGAGAGGTGGGGGAAGAAGTATGCATTTGTAAGGGAGTAGGTGTGGTATTACAGGGCAAGTCATTGAGAGGGTGCCTGGAAAGGAGTGGAAGGGAGTAAGGTGCCTGTGATTGTAAGATGATAGTGTACAGGATGTGGAGTGGGGCAAATCCAATTAGCAGGGGTGGGTGAGTCATTGAGAGGGTGCCTGGAATGGGGAGTGGAGGGGTTAAAGGTGCCTGTGATAGTATAAATGATGGGCTGCAAATGTACAGGTTTAAGCTTGTAAATTTCTGTAGTGGCTTTTGAAGCCAATGTCCTGGTTAAGTCCATTGCTTCTTGTATGCAGCAGGCTGACGAATTTTTGTTCCCAGGCACGCCTTTTGGAAGTGTTGTGGAGGCTGCCTTTCAGGACTAGGATGGAGAGATCAGAGATGGAGTGGTCATCCTAGGAGAAGTGGATGCCAACAGTAGAGTCTGTGTTTCGATCCATAATCATCTTCCTGTGGGAATTCATGCGTTTGTGTAGGGGTTGGTGGGTTTCCCCTACATAGTTCCCATGGGGGCATTTGGTGCACTGGATGAGGTAGACCAGGTCATTGGACTTGCAGTTGTAACTTCCTTGTATTTGGAGTGGTTTACCACAGGGTGTCGGGATGTTGTTAGCATCAGAGATGTGTGTGCAGGTCTTGCATCTTTTGTCCCGGCATTATTTTGTTCCTGTGGGAGTGGGGCTGTGCTCGGTGTTGGGTAGTTTGCTGCGGATGATAAGCTGGGTGAGGCTGGGGGGTTGTTTGAAGGTCAGAAGAGGGGGGTTAGGAAAAGTCTCTTTTAGGGTGGGGTCCTCATAAAGTATGGGTTGAAGTTGTTTTATGATGTCACGTATGGGTTCTAGTTTGGGGTGGTAGGTGAGGACTAGAGGAGTATGGTTGGAGGGTTCCTTCTTGTATTGTAGTAGGTTGTCATGCCACGGTCCGGGGTATGTTTGTTCCTGCCCACAGTAAACATCTGGCAGGCAGGAACAAACGTGACACCACCATGGGTGACCATGCTGGGGTAAGCGTGGCCACCCATGGTAGCGTCACTTCTGAAAACACCCTTAGATTATTTTTTTTCATTTACAAAATACATAATTTTGTTGTAAGATAAACATATATGACCTCACTTACTGTGCCAAGGAAACTTCATTCCCTTCACTTCATAGATATATCATAGGCAACAAGGTGTTAGTAACTGAATACACTGCTGTCTAAACATACCTTTGGTTGATTTAAGTCAGTGGTTCCCAAACCCTTTGGATCATGGCTGGCACTACATGGAGGTTCCCAAAACTATAACATCCGTGGGCTCCCATAAGATTAAGTTTGACTCTGCGTAGGCCCGTTGAGAGTTCCTGTTGTCTGGCATAGATGCAAATAGCCGTTGCAGGCTCAAGGCCTTTAAGGCCACTGGAGAAGTGACTAAACAGAACCTCAATACTTTTGCCCCATCTAGCCCAGATAGGATTCAGCTGTCTCTGTTTACTAGCTTTATCTTCTTCTTTCCAGGAAGAGCTGAAAAGAATAGTCGTGTTAAATGTTAAATCTGACAAACTTCAGCTATTCATCTAATTTGGAATGAAGTGGATAGAAGCACTTAGTTTCTCACTTTGTTCCCTGAAATTAATATTTGGTTTGCATATTTTGTTTTGGTTATTTCAGGTTATTTTGGGTTATTCCAAGTTATTTGAGTTATTCAGTATTTCAAGTTTGGGTATTCTGAGCTATTTGGTATTGTATTTTGGGGATTTTGGTCTGTTAAGTAGGGTTATTTAGTGTAATTACACTATGGAAGTAACCCCCCAAAACCTGAACTATCCAAAATAATAGGTATATGAATTTCATTTAATTTCAGGAATATGATTTGGATACTTGGAGGGCTATCCAAAAATGCAAATTATATTCACAAATACAGTTTATTTGTATTTGTTGGGCCTGATTCTCCTCTCACTCATAGCATTAGGGAAATCCATGGAGGTCAGCTGAGCTCTGCAGGAGTTAGTTGTGAATCAGATCTTGTACTTTTTGCTAGCTAGTAGTAAAATGCTCAGCCTGTATAACATCTATGCTTTTTGAATTAAAAATACATCTGGTTTTTTTATGAATAGGTTCTGTAGTGTGCTAAACCTTCCTGTATTATTTTTACACTCTACAGCTTATATTTTATTCTGAATTGAAAAGCACAATGTGGTTGTCTTGACTACTAAAAAAGTCTATCCTACACACTGCTCTGAAGATGTGCATAATGTATTGGTTAAAATGGGAGAGAGAAGAGCGAATCTAACTCTACTGAGCTTGTGTTGCTCTCCAAAGACAAATTCCGAAACAACCTTTAACGCCATGCAGTTTTCTGTTTAAGCAAGCTAACCGGCCTGCAATACTAGTTAAGCATTCAGGGACTGTGTGAGCATCATTTTCTTCAAACACAATTCAGCTTGCAGCTAATAATGTCTTTTCTTTTTAGGCGATAATATACGAAGGCCAAGACAAGAACCCAGAAATGTGCAGAGTTCTGCTCACGCATGAAATAATGTGCAGGTAAGAAAGATCCTGTTGCCAATTAATTAGCAAAGAGATGATGAATTTGTATCTCCAAATCTAGGTTGAACCTGAAGCTATTTTAGGACTTACATTTATCTTTCCTTGCATTAAAATAAGCCAAAAATATCGGTGTTCTACATGCGTAATTAGTGGCAGAGTTTCAGTCTTTGCACCGGTTTTTAATTATTTATAAGGGCTTGTCCTTAACAATATACCAGAAGTTTGCATAGGCACTGTGCCGTTAATGGGCACAGAAAATTTCTCCACACCAAGAAGAATAGTGTAAATTGCAATCCTTGCAGCAGTAATTATCTAGCACAAGCCCACCAGCAAAATGACAACATGGTCTGCTAGTTGCACAGGTGGCTTTCATTCAGCTGGGTTTGGCTTCCTGGATTGTGTAGCTTCCCAGCCTGTAACTCTACTTCGCTGTCTTTGGGGATTGACACTATGGTTCATACAAAAGGAAGGGTTATAGAACTGGGCCTGTGATGAGACTACTATTAGAGACACAGCACTTTCTCATGTCCCATATAAGGCCCAGATCCTGTAAAGACTTATGCATATGCTTATGTTTCCTACTGTGAATAATTCCATTACTTTCAATGGGAATATGCGCAATACTAAGAACAAAGGAACTGTCTTACTAGGTCAGACCAATGTTCTGTCTAGCCTAGTATCCTTTGATGGACATATCCTCCACAAATTTATCTAATCCATTTTTTAACCCAGTGACACTATCGCCCCTCACAGCATCCCCATGGCAATGAGTTCCAGAGGTTAGCTGTGCATCATGTCAAAAGTTAAGTACAGTTCATCAAATGTGTAAATATTTGCAGGATTGGGGACTAGCTCCTTAAAAATTCCTAGGAATCTCTCCTCCTGCAACATGCCTTTCTGGTGCTGACCCTTTGAATTTGCCAGAGCAAGCAGCAGCAGCAAACCTAGCATGGCCATTTTCAAATGGGGTGCACCTCCCCACCCACTACCCACCTACCCACTATACATGTTACAGTGCTGCAGTGTTGCCCTGTGGATGCCCTGCAACATGTATAATGGGTGGGAAGTGGGTGGGGAGGTGCTTGTCTAAAAGCATCCATGGCTACAACATTTGTCTCTTTCTTGCTCATGTATAGCCGTTTAAAGCATCTACCAAATGGTACCAATTTGGCTAAACTCTGTGTGCAAAGTCCTTGTCCCTGAGTAACAGAATGATCCTCAGGTCATTTAGAGGCAGTGCTAACTTCTAATGATTGAGTCCCATTCACTTCAAGCAAATTCATGCCAGTGCTAAATGCCCTGAGGATTGCATTGTAACGAGGCTTGTGCAGGGCTTCTCTGCAGCTGGGTATATGCCCAGACTGAATCTCTAGTCAGAATTTGCAGCAATGGATTCACTCTGTTGGGTACATTTGTCCAGTGCATTTGAACTGTCACTGATCCACTGACACTTATCTTTAACTCTCTGTGGAGCAATGCTAAAATCCCCCTGCATAGCTTATCCATCACTTGGAGCCATGAACTGCAAATCTGTTCTGCTTTAGCTATCGTGGAGGTTGTCTTCAAATCTACTTGTAGGATCTGGCCTTGCAGAACTGATCCTGTGACAGAAAGATGGCAAGAAACAGCTCTTTCCATTGTCACCTCCTAGTCTAATGGTCCCAAAAGTTTTGTCTTCATGACCCCATTTTGAGACTTAAATCCTGCGACTCCAGCTAGCAGCAAAGACAGGTAAAACATATCAAATATCAACTGGATTGCGACCCCATTCACAGATGGAGTGACCCCACTTGTGGTCCTGACCTTCATTTTGGGAACTTCTGTCCTAGCCCCTCCTAAGTTTTACACATTTGCACACTTGGCTTTTCTAATGAGTCTGATATCCAGTTACGACATGAAAACAATCAGGGCTCCAGCAGGGTGTCTATTGCTGCAGTCCCGAGGGCTTAATCTGTGCAGTGGGCAAATAAATTCTGGGGGTGGGGCTGAACCTCAGCAAATGTTATTAGTAGGAGTGTGTACCCTGAAATGTGAAAGCCACAAAAAGGCTGATAAATTGATAATGGCCATTTTTGGGTTGGAAACAAAAGTCAGAAAAACCTGAATAGTTTATTTGGTTTTTGTTAATGATTTTCCTGCTCCACTCCCTACTGTGCTGGCCATCATATAGATATCCTGTTTTGATCTGTAGCTAAGCAGGGTGGTCCAGTGGTTGAGTTGCTAGAGAATAGGACTCCCTTTTCCTGCTCTGACAAGCTTTGGGCTGGGAGGTGGCTTTTGGGATAGGGGATGTGGCACCTCAGGCAGGCTGGGATCCCAGCAATTAATTTTTATTTATTTTTTAACAAATTAAGCACTTGTAGTCCCAGAAGCTGGGTTGTTGGAATTTTGCCTCAGTATGTACTCTAGGCCAATTTTTAAACAAATGGAATAAGCTATGTCAAGAAACCTGGTTCTCTGGAAAATAATCAGTTAGTTCTACTTGCTCATTAGAGCTGCACTAATAAAATACTAAAGGCCCTGGCCTGTCAACATGTTGAAGGTGATCATTTGAGTAATGTGAGTGTTGTCAATGGAATTTTGTGCCCCATGGCCCTTCTCAGGCTGCTGCCCCCAAGCCAAGCCCCACCCCGCCCCCACGCTGCATGTTCATGGGTGGGAGAGCCCCGTGTGAATGATGTGGCGCGTGCATGCGCCCACCTAACAAGCATCCCCACGCACCCCCTACTTGTCCCCACGCATGGAGCAACTGGGGAAAACAGCGGTTGCTCTGTGAGTGTGGATGAGTGGGGGGGGGCAGGGTGTGAGTGGGGATGTGTGTGCATGCCCTGCCCATGCACCGGCACACCCACGGACCCCCCACATGGTGGAGTCGTGTAAAAAGGGCCTGTGAGGAGCCACTCGAAGAAGAACAGAAGGTTGCTGCCTTGTAAACAAGGTTCTTTGAGATGGCTCAAAACATTCTCACAACACCCACCCTTCCAGTTCTGCATGGAGTTTTCTTATATTCCTAGAAAGGGTTGGAAGGAACTGTCATTCTGAGGGAGAGAGTGCTTTTTATACTAGAGAAGCTTGAGACCATGACATGGTCTATCATTTGAATATGGTGAGCATGCCATGCACAACCCAGTTGTGAGAATGTAGGGAGCCATCTCGAAGAACCTTCTTTACAAGGCTACAACCTTCTGATCACTCACTTGGGGAGGCGTTATTTGTAAACAAACCGCTTTATCTCCCAGTTTGATCTGTGTCGCAGTGTTGCTGCCACAGCGCTACTAGCAGGCAGAGGCAGGTGAGGAATGGGGACCGAGGCAGCAGGCTTCGGCTGCATGCAGCAGCCTCCGGCCGTGCAGGAAAAACAAAACAAAACAAAACGGGGAGGCGCAGGCACCAGGATTGCCGCCCCCTAGAAAACACCACCCAAGGCCCAGGCCTAGGGGACCTGCCCCTAAGTCCGGGCCTGCCTGCACCATGTATTTTTCATAAGCATCCTCTTTTAAAGGGGAGATATAGTCACCCTAGTGCTTTCACACATTACTGTGTGTGTGTGTGTGTACCTTCTGTGAGGGCAATCACGTCTCTCATGGGAATTGGCGCATGAGGAAATGCGCTATTCCACTTGTAACAGAGTGGGGCTTGCCAGTTGTAGGTCTCTCAGGATTGGGGGCCAATTTACTCAGTCTCCTCGGGGATTAGCTCTCAAGTGTCCCTTTACACTTGCATATGTCTCCACCCTTTAGTCTCTAGTCCATACGCTGTTCCGCTCCTCGTGGTAACCCCAATACCTCTCCAGGTTCCCTTGGTCTAACAAACCCTCATGTTCCCCAGCAGGCTCCCCTTCAGTAGGCTTCCAGTCCTGGGCAAGGCCCCCCCTGGGGCTACCGATACAGTCTCTAGGTCAGGCTTCCCCAGCTCTGACACTTCCCAGATCCTTGCAGCCAGTTCCCCTCTGACTTTACCCCACTTAGCAGGAGACCGCTTTCAGAGGTTCTGCTCACTTGGTGGCTTTCAAGCACTGAGCTAGCCTCAGGCTTTGCTCTACCTCTGGGCTGGCTAGTGCCAGGCCCTAATGCAGCTGCTACCCAATTAGGCATGGTCCTCCTACTAGTCCAATGCCTGCAGCTCTGCTCATGCAGCTCTCTATGATGGTGATAGCTGCCTGAAAGGGCCAGAAGCTCTCAAGGACTCTGGCCAGCCACACCACTTGTCTCCCATGAGAACAAGTGAAAACAAAACACCAAAGAGTGTAAGAGCTACATCTGGGGACCCAGTCGTGCATGAGTGTTTTCATGGGAGATAAGCAGAATAGTGCATTTCTTTGTGTACTAATTCTTGTGACAATAAAGATGTGATTGCCCTCACGGAAGTCCCCCCCTAGGTTATGTGTCCAAGCACCCTTTGTGTTGCAGGATCAGAAATGGCATGATCCTCAACCCAGGGCATTAGCCTGCACTTCGTGTGGGCCCTAATTGCATTAATGTGAATGAGACTTGTGCTGGCTGCAGGAGCTGTTTGAGAGGGGAGAGGAGGAGACAAAAGGGGCACTTGCCCAGGGCACAACTCTCAGGGAGGTGTGCCGCGCAGAACAGAAAGGGGTAAAATATGCCTTTAAAGTAGGATTCAAGCCTCAAGCTCCTAGTGAGACTTGAAAGAGCTAGCCTTGAATCCTACTTTAAAGGCATATTTTACCCCTTTCTGTTCTGCGCGGCACACCTCCCTGAGAGTTGTGCCCTGGGCAAGTGCCCCTTTTGTCTCCTCCTCTCCCCTCTCAAACAGCTCCTGCAGCCAGCACAAGTCTCATTCACATTAATGCAATTGGGACCCACACGAAGTTTTAATTTGCTGGGGGGAGCCCAGAGAGCTAGATGGTCACAGGGACCCAGAGCAGGGGTCTTAGGTGACCACTGGTGCCAAGAGAGATGGACTGGGGACACCATGGAGGACTTAGAAGCTGACAGGCCAAAGGCCAGGTGTGGGCTGGGAAAAGTCAAGAGGACCCGGCCCCAGAGCAGCAGTTTTAGGGACCCAGCAGTGACCACTTCAGCAAAACTAAGGGTAATGGAAGGGGGCCTAGAGGCTCAGCAGGGCAGAATGAGGGCAACTGCTGGCAGCTTAGGGGATGAGCAGGAGATGAGGAGGGGTAGCCCAAGTCCACAGGGAGGGAATAATTAGGGGCCCTGTCTGAAGTGAGGAAGTGCACAAGCACAATTTTTGTTGTGGATTTGCTAGAGGAGGGAAAGAACACCATTCTCACCATGGCCAGTTCTGTAGGTATCTGGATCATAAGCTCTGGTATAAAGCTAGGTGGGAATTGGGAGTTTTACAGTGCTTCCCATGCATCAGTGGTAAAAGTCAGCAAATCCTAACTAGCAAATCCTTTTCTCGTAGTCTGTCACCTATACCTACCCCAGTAGACTTCACCCTCACAAGAAACTTGTTTCTAGGCCGATTCAGTGACTCAATCAGGGGCCAGAGCCGACAGAATTGTGTGGGCTGCATCAGTGGTGTGATAAGGCTGTGGCAGGTTCATGTCCCAGTTATACATCCCCCCTATGGGCAAGATGCCATTGTGAGAGGGAGAGCCTGCTGCAGCTCTGGGGGGCCCTCTGGGAGCTACTGCCACTTGAGGAGGCAGCTGGGAGCCACTACAAGGACCCACTGCTGCTTGGGGTAACCAGGAACTCTGCTGCCTGCCCAAGTGGCAGTAGCTCCCAGTCTCCCCCGAACTGCAGCATGGATCTCAGCTGTCTCTCCCTCCTGCCACCACAAGTCTAAGGAGCAGCCAACCGGGGGTGGGGTGAGGGGTGGACTACAGATGGCCCCCACTGGAGCTCCTGGGCAGCTCTTACTCCTTAAGTAGCAGCCCTTTCAAGGGGGCTCCTGACTAGCATCATCTTGCAAAAGTGGTGTTGTCCTGGCTCACAGGGTTTCCTTTCAGAGCAGCAGCAACCCTGACAGGAAGGAGGGTTGGGGGGGAGGGGCAGCAACCCATCCACTTGGAAAACTTCCTTCCTAGTGGGGCCCTGCTCCCTCCCCTGTCCTCTTGGAAAATTTCCTAGCAGTGTTCAGATTGCTTGCAAAAGGCCCAGGCTCAAATGAGCCCCCTTACTACATGAACCTGGGCTGCATGTGTTTAACATTTTCATTTATTTATTTAATTAATTAATTTATTTATTTATTTAGCTACTCTTTTACCCCACACCCTCCTGCTCACAGAGCAGCTCGGGAAGGCTTACAAAAAATACAACAATAATAACAATAAAATAAACACACAATATAGACTTTAAAATTTATTAAAATGCTAAAAATATACAAAGGGCAGAACCCTCCCCCCCCAACCCAACCTACCTGTCTCCCTCTCCAAAGGCCCGGTGTAACAGCTAGGTCTTACACTGTCTCTGGAAAGGGGTATGTCCGGGGCCAAGTGGGCCTCCATTGGGAGGGAATTCCACAGCCTAGGAGTCACCACCGAGAACGCCTTCCCCATCGTTGCCACCCAGGAAACCCGTGGGACTTTGAGTCGGGCATCCCCTTTCGACCGCAGGGGCTGCAATACAATCTGGGGCCTGAGGCAGTCCTGCAGGTAAACCGGGCCCAGGCTGTTTAGGGCTTTGTAGGTCATTACCAACACCTTGAATTGGGCCCGGAAGATAATAGGCAGCCAGTGCAGAGAATGGAACACTGGTGTAAATGTGCTGATGGCGACGCGTCCCCGTTAAGAGGTGAGCTACCACATTCTGTACCAGCTTTAACCTCCGGACCAGCCCCAAGGGCAGCCCCACGTAGAGTGCATTACAGTAGTCTAATCAAGAAGTAATAAATGCATGGATGATGGTGGCCAGATCCGAGTCCGAAACATATGGCTGCAGCTGTCATACCAGATGTAACTGGCAAAATACTCCCCTCACCACAGCCTCCACCTGGAGATCCAGGCAGAGCTGTGGGTCAAGGAACACCCCCAGACTACGGACCTGTGTGAGCAAAGGGGGGCAAACCCCGTCAATGATGGGAGCCACACACACCCTGGCGCTACCCACCAACATCACCTCCGTCTTGTCGGGATTCAACTTCGGACGACTTGCAGTCCCCCACAGCCGCCAGGCATTAGGTAAGCACAGAGACTGCCAGGTCTGGGTCTGCAGAAAAAGGGAGGTAGAGTTGTGTGTCATCAGCATACTGATGACAACGCACACTGAACCCTCTCACGACCTCGCCCAAAAGCTGCATATACATGTTGAACAGGAGGGGGGACAGAATAATACTCTGTGGGACTCCACAAGTGAGGTCCTGGGGAGATGAAGTACATTTCCCGAGAACCACACGCTGAGTTCTTCCGGCCAGGAATGAGCGGAACCATTCAAGAACAATTCCTCCCACCCTGGCCCGGTCCTGCAGCCAAGCTACCAACATCTCATGGTCAACGGTATCAAATGCAGCCAACAGAGCTAATAAAATTAACATAGAAGATCTGCCCCGATCTAATTCACAACGCAGGTCATCAACCAAAGCCACAAGTGCAGTCTCTGTGACAAACCCAGGATGAAAATTGGACTGCGAGGGCTCAAGAAAACTGATCCGATCCAGATGCCCCTGAAGCTGCTGAGCCACCACCCGTTCAATAACCTTCCCTAAAAAGGAAAGGTTAGAGACTGACCGATAGCTGGCCGGGGAGTCAATGTCAACAGATAGTTTCTTGAGCAGGGGCCGGACTACCACCTCTTTGAGGCGGCTTGGCACCTTGCTCTCCCTAAGGGAGGCATTCACAACCCCCGCCAGCAATGGCCCTAATGTCTTCCTGCAGGCCTTAACCAGCCAGGATGGGCACGGATCTAATTCACAACAGGTGGCCCTTACAGCCCCAAGGACACTGGCCGCATCAGCGGGTGACACCCACTGAAATTGATCCCATGAAATCAGCCAAGGCGGGTCCTCCACTACCTCAGGTTCTCCCACTTTTATAAGTGCAGCATCAAAGTCACGATGAATCCGAGCAATTTTTATCCACAAAAAAGTCAACAAACATGTCACAGCGGGCATTGGAAGATTCCAGTTCCAGGTGGAGAGAGGCCGGCCTGACCAGCCGCTGCACCACCCGGAAAAGCTCTGCTGGACATGACTTTGCAGATGCGATGAGGGCAGCAAAGAACTCTTTCTTTGCTGCCCGCACCGCTACAGCATAAGCTTTTAAACTAGCTTTATGCTGCAGTCAGTCGGCTTCAGCACGAGTCTGGTGCCACCATAGCTCCAAACGCCGTCCTTCCTGCTTCATTCGGCGCAGGTCCTCTGTAAACCAAGGGGACCTGCGTCATTGGCATTCCGGAAGCGGACGCCTGGGAGCTGTTCCGTCAGTGGCCTCAATCAACAAGTTGTTCCAGAAGACAATGAGGTCATTGAGCGAATGGTCATCGAGAGCAGGAGGTAATTCCCCTAGAGTATTCCAGAACCTTTCTGGTTCCATAAGTCTCTGGGGGCGAACCAACCAAACTGGTTCTACACCTCTTTGGGGGCAGACTTGTGCCAGGAGACCGGCCTGGAGGAGATAATGTGTGGATGTTGAAATCCCCCAGGACTAACATCCTTAGAGATCATAAGACCACCTTCGACACCAATTCAGCTAGACGTGTAGGGATGCTGCCATACAGGTACGTGCACAGTATATCAGCAGCAGCCCCAATCTGTCTCCAGCCAAATCAGTCACCAGATGGATACCCTCCATGCTCAAGATAGTCTGCACTGGATACCTCCTCACAGACCAGGTGTCCTTAAAAATAACAGCTACACCGCCTCCCCACTCCTCTGGGCTGGGCTGGTGCTGTACAGAGTACACGGCTGGAACAAGATCAGCCAGAATTGGCCCCGACTCAATGTCCAGCCAGGTCTCTGTAATACACACGAGGTCAGCTGCTTGATTCAAGATCAGCTCCTGGATCGTTGTGGATTTATTCACAACTGACCTCACATTAATCAGCAGCAGTCCTGGACAAGGGGCCCTCCCATTCTCGATCACCGCATTACCTGTCCAGGGGCCTGCGAGAGGGACAGGCACCAAGTACTTTTGTCCCTTATCACCGTTGTTACCTGCCTCCCAGAAGGACCATAATTGCCCCGGCCCATCACGACCTCAATGTCTGTAGAATCCGCCCCAGCCCACCCCCACCTCCCCCCCCGGTGACTGTTCTGCCTGGCCCCCGAGGGAGACCCCCTCCTCCCACCCCCTCTCACAGGGGAGCCAAACCCGCCCCTGTTGGGTCACATCCCTAGGTCTTCATTTTTAATTGGGTCCCCTGAGTGCCTGTGTAAAATCCCTCAGTATCTGAGCATGCCTAGCAGTGACTGGTAGCGGGAATCTCCTACCTCATCCTGACCTACAGCGGTCATCACAGCTGCTGGACATGCTCCATTCCCTAAGGGCTGCTGTTGGGAAATAGAGTTTTGTTTCTATAGCCATCTCTTTTTGTGGGACACTGAGAGGTAGGTGTCTGTCTGCCTTGGGGTTGCCACCTACGCACACTTTTAAGGAACACTTATGAAAAATACATGTTGCAGGTGCTGCAACATGTATTTTTCATAAGTGTTCCTTAAGAATGTGCGTAGGTGGCAACCCTAGTCTACCTACCTGCTCTAGGCTTCTCTGTCTTTAGCTTGAGCCCCATTCACGACAGCAGCTGCCCCTGGAAAGAGGATGTCTGAAAGAGCTCAGCCTTGGCAAGGGCCTGACTTGTATTTTGTGGATGTGGGGAGATAGAACCCATGGTCTTGCCCTCTACTGTGTAGGGCAGAGTGAGTGGGTGGGTAAGGGTCATAGGTGACTTGTGGGCATGTGTCCCCCTCCACTGGTTTTTAGAAGCCCTCTGGAACCTGCTGCTCAGTCTCTGCTTCTGTGCCCTCCCACTATCAACAGTTATCGGTTGCCCAGGAGGAGGATAGTGCTAGGGTTGCCAGCTTGCCAGATATTCCTTATTTTGAGGAATGCCCTTTGTTTTACAAAGTTGTCCCTTATTTCAGAACCTCATAGAAGGACTTTCTGTTATTTCAGGACAATACAGTATGAAAGAACTGAACAGCACCCCACTCACAGCTCCAAAGCATTCTAACAGGCACAACCCCGCACCATTAAAGTTGATGGCAAAACTCCCAGTAGTTTTAATGGTGGAGGAATTGTGCCCTTAGTTTTGCAATTTTGATCTGGCAATCATAGTGTGTGTAAGGTGACTTGAGGTATAGTGGTGGTGAGTGAAGAGGGCGAGGCACCAAAGGAGAAAGGTTAAAGGAGGGGAAAAGTGTGTGGTTAAGTCAGTTAAACCCTCTCTGATGATGAGCCATTCTTGGTCCTTCACTCTCAGCACAATTTCAAGAAATTACTAATACACTACAGGGGAGAGCAGCACTTGGGCATACAGCATGTCTGGTATTGGGAAGGAGTCCTATAAGTGAGGTTATGTAAGGGAAAGGACTTCCCATGGATTTATATGAGATTGCAGTCAGTAGGCAAATTTGCATAGAACTTGACCTTCATATGGAGAATTGGGGTCAGGCCACAGCTGTGAGCAGTGAAGCACTCTTTCCTTCAATGCTGCACTGACTTGCTGCCTCTCGCTGTATTTCAACCCTTGCTCTGCGCTGGTTCCTCTGGAGTTCTGAAAGCCGAGGGAACAGGACAGTACCTGGAGTTTCTGGTTGAATGCTGGCACCCGAAATCTCCCCAAGTCCCCACCCAGTTACTGCATGAGCAAAAGGGGCCACAGGCCCACATATGATCTGCCCTCAGTGGCACAGAGGAGGGGCAGCTGCTGGAGTTTCCTCTTTCTTTCTCTGCCCCCTCCTCATGTGACCTTTCTTTATTAGCAGTGTTTTATACTGCTGTAGTTCACTGCAGGGAGAGGGGGACACAGCTAAATGTTGCCTGCTTCGGGTGCAAAATGGTCTCAGAAAGATTCTGCTTTTTGTTAAGAGCAATGGTGCTAACTGCACTGCTGCTTATATGCTACTATTGCTGCAGATTAGCTCTCCTTTTGAAGACAAGAGTAAAGCTTCCTTTGATGTCATTAGGAATGGAAACTTAGGGTGAAAACAGACATGATGCTAATCACCCTTTAACCACCCTTGGTGGTCATTTATGCATGTTTCAGGGCTGCATAGGGCACCAATACAGCCCNCCTTGGTGGTCATTTATGCATGTTTCAGGGCTGCATAGGGCACCAATACAGCCCTGCAACATGCATAAATAACCACCAAGGATGGTTAAAGGGTGGATGGTTAGCGCATCCATGTCTGTTTTCACCCAAGGCCAACAGAGCCCATTTTCATTTTCTGCCCCACCAATGCAAACACCAGTATTACTCAACTCTCTTTATCATGGTGGTTCCCAAACTATGAGCCAGGCAATTTAGAAGCCAACTTGGGTCATGCTGTCTTGAGATGGGATCCAGATGGATATTTAGAAAGTTTGGTTGTCCTGTTGATCCAAATGTAAAACGAAGTAGTTCAGCTGCTATCTTTTATTGGTCTGACTTCTGTTGTTGAAAGTATGCAAGCTTCTGGGTCACACGGGGCCATTCATCAGGTATGTAAAGAGTTGGAACTCTGGATATCTGAACATTTTTTGCATGTCTTTTTTTGTCTGGGTTTGTGGAATTATACTGAAGTCTCAGCATAGGCAGAAATTTGCAAACTGCTGCTTTAATGTAATCCAAACTACATATACCTCCGTGCAATCACTCTTCTAGGATGCCTTTCCCCCCCAAAAAAATTGGAGAATAGAAACAAAACGGGTTCTCACCCAACAAATATCGGCATCAAAGATTTATGTTGCAGCCAATGTACTTAGATAACATTATTCCATTCTGAAAATGTATTATGCCATTTCCTTGAGGTATTAATGGAGTTTATACTTATTCTTTATGTTCTCTGGATCAAGCTTTTCATCTTGCTGCTTCTTGTGTTTCTTTGCTGCTGCTGCTTGCTTTCTCTAGCTGTCATGCACATGAAGGAAGGAGAAAAATTCTCCAATATTTGCTTGCCTGCTAGGGAAAAGCCACATTCAGATCTCATAGTGCTTCTGCTAGAAATTAGTTTCCTCAGCTGTCTATAGATTTGTAAGGGGTGCTGTTTATTTACAAGGCCGCTTGACCCTATTACACAAAACTGTCATCTATTGTGTTGCTAACATTCTTTTAAATTGCAAATCTGATGATCTTTAGAGGGGCTCAAAGAAAAAAAGTAAAGCCCCTTGCTTTCTTCACCAGTCTCTTTCTCTTGATTTCTTGCCTGTTGTAAGTGGAAGTTGGGATGTGCTGAATCTGCACCAGGGGTTCAAATGCAGCCTCAATTATAAGCATAAAATTAGAGTCTGTTCCCCATTAATCAGCCCAGCTAATTGCTATGCACTACCATTAGCCATATGGTGTGAAAGACAGCTTGCTCTCCCTGAGATGAAATTTCTTCATTTCAGACATGAAATAGTGAGGGCTCTGTATTTTAAAATAGCTTGCTTTAGGTATTTAATTCCTAAACAACTTTCTGCAGTGCCTTTTATCAAGGCTAACGGCATAATAAAACTTTGCATTTATGTCACAAAAGCTCCATATTTATTGTGCATTAAAACTGTGGCATGGGCAAGACAAAGAATTCACATGTTCAGGAGAGACCCTGGGTGGTGGTTGAGGGGGCGGGGGGTGAACAAGCGAGTTGCATTTTCGGGCAGTTTTTTGCTTAGAGGGTTTTTGTTGCACGCTGCACAGGTCATTCTTTTGGCTAATGCAATAATATTGAAGAGGGACCCACTGCCTTGATGGAATGTATTATCAATAATATGTATTACAGTAGGGCTTTGAGATGTTAACTCAGATTGGAGGCCCGTTACACCAGACTATTTCAAGCTCCAGAGAGCTTGCAGGCTAAATAGACCTGACAGACAAAGAGTGAGGAGTGAAAAACAGAAGAGGAAGGGATAGGTTGTACAACTTATCCAAGATCACACAGCAGGTGTGGACTGGGCCACACTGTCTCCCCTGAACCTTTCTATTTAATTAATACAGGGGTGGGGACTCTCTAATATGCCCCCTGGCTGGTTTTTACTTGACCCTTTTCCAGTTGGTGTATTTGGCCCAAGAATCCAGTGCCTATCCTCAACACTGAAAGAGTGAGCTCATGAGAAGGGAGCAGAGATGAAGCCATAGGCTATTTTCAAACATGATACCACCTCCCGTGGCCACGCTTACCCCAGCGTGGCCACGGGCGGCAGTAACACATCTGCTCCTCCTGCCAGATGTTAACCACAGGTGGGAGCAGAGTACACTCCAGACCGTGGCAGGGCTAACCTGGGATGTGCACTGGGCTCCCTGCCAGCGTGCATCCTGGGTTAAAACCTGCCATGGTCTGGGGAAGCCTACCCCAGACTGTGGTAGAGCAGGCTCTCACATCTGATGGCCCACTCTACCTAACCCCGGTTGGTGGCCGGAGTAGTTCCGGGTGGGCACGGCAGCCTCATAGGCTACAGCACCAACACTTCAGGGAGGAGGAGGGGCTGTGCTGAGCAGAGCTGGGGGTGGAGCCATGTGGATCCATGTCTGCTGCCCTCTCCCCACCCCCTCCCCAACTCCGGCTGCTGGAATGCTTGTTTTGTGGCTGGGGCCTAATCCTGCCCGGGGTGAGGGGGCTCACCATGGGCAGGATCAGTGCATGGTGCCTGAAGAGCCATCACATATGAAAATACCCATGCACACGATTCCCCACTCATCCACATCCACATCCACAGGGCAACCGCCGTTTTCCCCAGTTGCTCCATGCGTGGGGATGAATGGGGGGGTCAGTGGGGATGTGTGTTAGGCATGTGCGTGCATGCACCCATGCTCATTGCGGGCGCGGGCACTGCGTCGTTTACACGGGGCTCTCCTACCCATGAACACACAGCATGGGGGTGGGGCTTGGCTTGGTAGCAGGACTTGGCTTGGGGGTAGCAGCCTCAGAAGGGCCTAGGGGTGCAAAATTCCTAAGTCCGACCCTGAACACAATCAAGTTTACACGACCGTTTGCAAACATTTAATAAGGATGTCTTCTCTGCCCTCAAGAACATGCAACCAAAGGAATAGAGGCAAAGGGTATTTTTAAATGAGCAAGGATTCAGGAGGGGACCGTGGTGGCTGAGTGGAATGGCTGCGGAGCACCTGCACACGTGGAGTGAGTGGGGAGCAATTCTAACAGATGGCTCCTAGGGTGGCCTCCACGCACTCCCACTACCATGGACCTGCCCTGCAAACAACTCATGCAGGCAACTGTTCCCCCCCCCGGCCCCGACTAGCTTCTCGTCCTCTGCCATGACACACAGTCGTGTACACTATGGAAGCATGAAGTTGCAGCAGCCAGTAACCCCTTCCTGCCCAGGAGGTGGTGCAGCTGCTGGCAACAACGGAGGTGCATACTGGGGGATGGGGTGGGGAGCACATGTAGGAAGCTGCTGTCCTCCATGGTATTGGCTCTTTGTTCGTGTGTCGCAAGGGGATTTTGCTGTGTGTTGAGCCACCATGATGTTATATTTCACATGTCCCAGAGAGCGCCTGGCAGGACCAGGGAGGCGGCTATTCATGGACCTGTCTGCTGGCGTAGGTGGGTGCCCAGTTCATACAGGCAGGGGATCCATGGGCACCTGTCCCCATGTGCTGTGGCTTGCCCCGCACCGTGCACTCCAGTTTTTTTGGCAGTGCCCTGCAAGTGTGCATGAGTCAGGGTGGGTGCTGTGTGGCTTACTGGAGTGTGCATCCCCACGCACCACCTTCAAACGAGTAGTTGGATGCGTGGTTAATGGGTGGCCATGCATAGTAGCGTCTCGTTTAAAAAAACCCAAAGTGATGCTGTCGGCATGGTATGGAGCAGGAAGATTTATGTGTTGGAAGTTCTTCAGCGTTCAGTGGCTGGGTAGAATTTACCGCTCTTTAAGAAAATATAGCTTGGTCCCTTCTTTCATTAGGTTTATTCTATGGACAGTGCCTTAAACTCCTAAGTTGTCCATATAAAAACCAGAGATGGAGACAAAGTAATTCCTGCAATCTCTTTTATTGGATCAACTTTTGTTAGTGAGAGTGTGCAAGCTTTTGGGCTACAAGGGGCCCTTCTTTAGGCATGAAAGCATGCATACGTCTCTCTCCATTAGAAGTTGGTCCAATAACTGATATCATTTGAATTATTTTGTGTCCATTTCTCAAATCTGGGACGAACACGCAATTTCACTCTCTCTAAAATAGAAAAAACAGGGATAGATGAGACACAAATTCTCAATAATAATCTTGAAATAATGTTCACTCTTACTCATACACTTTGAGAAGTCCTGTCCAAATTAGTGGAGCTACTCAATGCCTAAAGCCAGTTGTGCCACTCCTCTTTAGCCTCGCTGTGTTTTAAAAGCCTGGAGGCCTGCAACCTGGCCTGATCCCAATGGGACTAAGGTTGGGGCAGGTGCATTTCTTGCCCAAGCCCCTTGAGCTCAGGTCAGATCAGTATGTGCTGCTGTGGGAGGCCCTGCCCTTTCATAGAGACCTGTGATGTTACTGTGCTCTGTGAGGCATGGGCAAGCTGGACAGAGTCAACCCAGGCTCAGAAGACTCCAGCTGCATCAGGTTTGGGCTGGGTTTGGTGTCAATGCAGTTGGACTCTGGTTTGGTGAGAAGCAGGGCTGTATTAAAAACCTATCAATTTTTCATCTCCACAGAGTGGTATTCCCCTGCTTTAGGAAATGACAGAGTTAGGTGTTAAATCCTGTCCCTTGAACTTGCTCCATATGATTTGTAGGACTGGGTGGGATAGAAGGTACCTCCAAGGTCAAAGAACATAAGTAGTGCCATACTGAGTCAGACCAATGGTCCATCAAGCCCAACATCCTGCCCTCCGACAGTGACCAATCTCGATCGCATGGGAGAAGAACCAACAGTCACAATGGGCAATCCATTCCCCGTTGTTCACTCCCAGCTCCTGTCAGTAAGAAGTTCATCCCATAAGCTACTTGGTTAATAGCCATTAATGGATCTATTCTCCAAGAACCTATTCAGTCCTTTTTTAAACCCAGCTATACTACTGGCCTTGACAACATCCTCTACCAACAAATTCCATAAGCTAAATTATGCGTTGAGTGAAAAAGTGCTTTCTTTTATTTGTTTTAAATCTGCCGGCAGCTAGTTTCATGGAGTGTCCCCTAGTTCTAGTACTATTTTGAGAGGATAAATAACCATTCCATACCACTCAAGATTTTATAAACCTGTATCATGTCCCCTCTCATTCTTCTCTAAGCTGAAGAGACCCAGCTTGTCAAGCCTCTCTTAATACGGAAGCGGTTCCATACCCTTTATCATTCTCATTGCCCGTCTCTGTACCTTTTCTAGTTCAGCTATTCTTTTTTGAGATGGGGTGACCAGAACTGCACACACTATTCCAAGTGTGGTCGCACCATTGATTTCTATAGAGGCATTATGACATCTTCAGTTTTATTCTCTATTCCTTTGCGAATAACCCCTAACATTCTGTTTACTTGTTTGACTGCTGCTGCGCACTGGGCTGAGGATTTCAGTGTATTGTCCACAATCACTCCCAGATCCTTTTCCTGAGTGGTAACTCCTAGCTTAGTACCCAGCATTGTGTACGCATAGTTTGGATGATTTTTCCCTATGTGCATCACTTTGCACTTGTCCACATTACATCTCATCTGCTATTTAGATGCCCAGGCACCCAGTCTCATAAGATCCTGTTGCAGACTCGGAGATTTCCCTGAGCCACAGCCCAGGCTAACCCTCCCCCGACTACAGTTGGGAGCCAGACCGTGCTAACCATCTGGAGGCCACTTTCTAACGTGACAGTGGTACCTGGTTTAACCCACACTAAAGCAGGCTAAACCATGCTGTCGTGTGTCATAATCTGGCCTTATTGAGTTTAATTACACTGTTTTTATCTCAAATCTAAAATTTAGTGGGGGACATTAATTATCAGTTAAAATGTAGGAGATTTTATTACTTTATTATTTGTATGTGCTTTTCTTGTTCTAAACTAAGTTTCAGTGACTTCTCCTTTTATAGGCTAAGAAAGAGGGAGTTTCCCATGGCTATTTATCTGTTGACTTAGTTTATCCCTTCCTAATTTCTGATAGGCTTTGCATATCTACATTCTTTTTGGGGGTGAAATGGGGTTTGGGAGATGAATCAATAGGGCATTTTGGCATATCAAACAATTAGCATTCCACCAACTTGCAGACACACATACTTTACCTGTGAAAAGTTTCAAGCCTTTTACAGGCACCAGAAGGCTTTTACAGTGAAAAGAGTTCTGTGTTCTTTTTTTTTCCCTTTGAAAACTTTTTTTTTTTTTTAAAAAGAAAACTAAGTTGGTTTTGTAAAAGACACTTTGTTATTTTTAGGGAAGCTTGTCACTTCATTGCTAATCTTGGTGACTTACTGTATGTTATTCGTCGTATTGTTGAGTGACACAAGAGATCCTCTGTTGCATTCCCAACAGAGCTATTTATATAATGTGGAACACTACTAAGGACTGCTTCCTGTACTGATGTTCTTCTTCCTTCTGTAGGGGAAAAGTCCCTCTTAAGTGAAGTAAGAGTAGGAGCAATTTCTACCATTATCCTAACTCTTAAAAGTTGAAAAGGAAACTTGAAGTTGCATATTGTTGCTGGAAGTTTACTTGAATTCTGTTCAGAACAAAATGGTTATAAAAAGTTCATTATGTGATGCATTGGCTATGGCATTAGTGAGTCAGGAAACGTTAAAGGAAAGAGCTCTCCTCTTTGGTTGAAGGGAGAACTGTGCTCTCTTCCCCAAGATGCCAGCAGAGAGGGGATCCTTTAGGCAGAGGTGTCAGAAGAGAGGCTTTGTTGCCTCTATGGCGGTGATTCACAGACTGAGGCTATGTGGTTTCTGAAACTGTTTTGTGGCTAAAGCAAAGTGGACGTTAGTCCTAGCTGGCTTTGTTCTCCAAGAGGGAAGGTAATAGTGGATGATGACCATAATATACAATGGAGCTAGCTTTCCCATGGCTAGAATATGTGCACATTACAGTCTTCAGCCACTTCCTTCCCTTGGAGATGGACATGGTGTCAAACTGCCTGCCCCCTCATCCATGAACATGTGCCAGCCTGTGGCCATCTCTGGCAGGTGAATGGTGGTCCGTGAGAAACTCTGATGACTGTCAGTGGCCCTTTTGCCTAATAATTCTGCAAACTAATGTTCTGTAGTACTGTACCCAGAGGCCCTGCTGAAGCCTGGTACTACAAGGAGGTTTGTGAAGACTAAGCTGCAGGTTGTACTTTGTCTCCAAGAAAAATTGCTTTACACTGATGGGCTATATCGCTTTATACTGACCCCTATCACAGTCAGGAAATAATCCACCCCCTACTGAAGGTTATCTTTGGGCCAAGTATGAAATGGATCCTACAATCGAGATGGATCCCTTTCTAACATAGTTCTTACTCTCACAATCTCTTAGGTTTTAATGGAGCTTCTCTTGTGAGTAAATTGGTTTCAGAAGGGGAACCGGGCACATGTTTGGTCAAATTTTAGTTATGACCTAGCCAGTTTTTACCCTATGCAGAAATTGTGAGATTATGTACAATATTTTAATGAGTTAGGCTCTTAATGGACAATAACCCCCCAACAAGAGAGCATCACAAACAACAATTTAACTCTCTTTGGAAACAATGAGCGATCATAGTTCAAAAGGAATCCAAGCCTCAAGGTCAGCGATGGAGCAGTGCTTTGGTGGAGAGAGCTTATATTTCACATGCCTGCTTTGTATCTGACCTAATAGAGGGCACCAGCCGTCAGAGCTGTGCTTTCCATAGTATTAGCAATCATTAAAATGCTCAGAAAACTTAGGGAAACACAGGCGCTCAGGCATAAAAGGCAGTGGACAATGGCGTTTCTGTCTTAGCTTCCAGGCTAGCAAAAAATATTTGTAGAAGGAGAAAAAGTGCATTTAAAGATTATTGGGAGGTTTCCCTCTGACTTTGGAAATGGGACTGGATTTTCTAAAGAAAAGAGCACAGTACTTACTTGCTGTTGGGGTGAGTTTTCAGAAGTCCTTGGTACCCATTTCCTCAGTGTGCTGAATGCTTCTGAAAGTGTCAGGAGTTGGGACCAGTGGGAGATGGTGAAACTGAATGCTCACTTTGCACCACTCTTCTGGTGCCTAGATGGGAGCTGAACTCTTCTGAAAATCTGGTCCATAATGTGTAAGAGAAACCCATGTTATAACGTGAGCCCATTGCTTGAACACTAACCCAAATGTTCAGATTACATTCTCTATGGAAAAATTAGTCTTCCGTTGTTATAGGTCTTTAATTGGCATGTGTGGGACTGGCCTGAGTCTGTCAGGAAAGGGACATGGAATGCGGCAGGGTAAGGTCTTGTTCCTTGTCGCAAGTGATCCCTGGACTATCAGTCATGAAAAGGGGCCTAAACCCCCATTCTTTTCATATTTTCAGTTGCTAACCAGCTGTGCAAGAAGTTAAACATAGTAATTAACCCATATGTGACCTACTAAATTCAACTGATTTCCAGGCATTGGTAACTCTAGCCAGCAACGTAAACCCTCCAGTATTTGTAATGATGATTTTTACAGTGTAATGGCTGCATTAAATCCTTTCACTTTTGCTCTGTAGCCGCTGTTGTGACAAGAAAAGCTGCGGCAACAGAAATGAGACTCCCTCAGATCCAGTGATAATTGACAGGTAAGGACTGCTATCCTTTCCTTCAGTTTTTTTTAAACTCCTCATTATAATGAAACACCTGCCCTGTGTTGCTAATGGGCAAGGGGTTATGTGCGTACGCGGATGAAATTTTGTTGTTGATAGCGAATTAGTTGTACCGCAAGATTATGATTCCCATGGAAGGGCCATATGGATTGTAGCAGTGAGGACCTGCTCTTTGGAAGGCTCTGACTCTTGTATCTGATTCATGTTCCTGAAGGGGATATTTTTCTTTCTGACTTTCTGTGGCTCAATTCACACGCTGTGCCAGGGAAGCGTCAGGAATAAAATAATAATAGTTTGTGATTTATGAAATGTGGTTGGGTGCTTATAAATATTTAACTTTTATTTGAAAAATGTTTGAATCATTACCACCTTTAGCTACAGTAGTTCTGTTGGACACAATCCATCTACATTTTAAGGTTTTTATTTATGCATAAAGGGATCTGCAAACTAAGGTTTTGTTCTGTTTGAGTGCTCTTTTGACTGTATTGTCAACTGATTAATTCATTTTGTCTGTCTTAATTATTGCGTTTTTAAACAGATCCTTATTACTAATCTGACACAACCAAGTAAATCATAGCAGAACAATAAATCTGGTTTAGTTGTTGTGGTGCAATTTGCAGGCTGTGCACTTGCAAATTATGCCATGTGGAAATCAAATAGTCATTTTTACATTTTAATTATTCAGATTCACTGTACAGAAACATATATGATAAGCAGTTTATTATGTAGCATTACACCATGAGAGTTAAATGACCATGAAGGGCTGAAATTGTCTGTCATCAACAAGGGGAAGCAATACTGTATACGAATCTGAAAACAAGAACCGCAAAGGGAAATATCTTATATATAGGAAAGCAAGAGAATGGAATATAGTTCTTCTGCTTGCCTTATTGTCTGAGTACATGTTTACTATAGTAAGTTTAATTTTTTTCTTTTCTGGGTTGCCCATTTTAATGCGAAAAAGGTGAAGAATGTGTGGTGTGTTCACTGTTCAGTGGCCTACTGAAATGGAATTCTATAAAGATGCGACTACATCGGGGAGAGAGATAGGCATGTTTTGGTTTGTTTCAATAGCTATGTCTGAGATAGCTGAACAGCTCCAAACACACATTTTGTTCAAAAAAGAAAAATGAAAATTTTTCACTTCAAATGAGCATTAGGTGAAGCCAGGAAAAGCAAAAGGCAGTTTGGAAAGTACAGATGTGTTTTATAAGAATACCATGGAGCTAGAGATGCTATAAACATGGGGTTAGAGTGGCATTTTGAGCTACATGAAAGCTTCAAAATTCCCATGAATTTTTCATTGTACTTAAAAATCAAATGGTAAGAGGCTAATGGTTAGTTTAGAGAAATAATTTGTTTAGCTATCGAGTGTGCAGAACGTTAGCTTGCAACTTGTTTAAAGTGTGAACATTTGAGAGGCAATTTTTACCTTTTTAGTCTTTTAAAAACAATCCTGTAAACAGATGGATTCAACTTCCTAGCTATGGCCAACTGAGTCTTATTTTCTTGGACTGATATGCCTTGCCTTTCTTAACACCATATTTAAAACACACTTTTAGACTGAAGTATATACCTTACCTTGCCACCCAGACTGAATGGCTGGCCTTTGAATTGGTTAATCTTTTAAATTCATCCCTGGGTTTTAAATTGTGACTTTGATACAGAAGGTTGATATGACTGTGGTTTGAATAACGTTTGATTTTGACCTGTTCCTGTGGGTTGCAATGGCATAAGAAATTCGACTCAGCAGCGCTGTAATTAGCCCTCCCTATGTTTTTGAAACAGGATTGTGTTACCTGGATTGCATTAGTGTGGCTTCTATTGTTGCCGCTTAGCATCTGTCCCAGTAGGGTACTTAAAACCTTTTTCTTGGCTGGGGCTAGTTCAAACAATTTAGCCAAAATAAGTATGCGCTTTATACAGTTAGTGGCTTTAGTGATGTTACTCGTGACATTTACCCTTCTCATTTTTTCCCCCTGCCATTTGACTGGAAAAAGTAGAAAGCTTTCTTTCTGGAGCCTCTGTATCTTAAATGGAGTACTTTAAAAATTGTTTTAACATTAAAATGCCAGCACGAGTCAGAAACATATGCTTAGTTGCACTCTACTGTCACTCCTGCATGCATAAAATCTTAAGCTATTATGTCAATTGATATGTAAAACCATATTTAGCTATTTTTTATTTGCCTGTGAGCTTGCAGGCTTCATTTGATGCTGGGCTGCAAAAGCACTCCCCCATGTCTAGCAGACTGATCGTGCCTTCCCTTTGGATTTAATTTAACTTTTACAGAGAATCACTTAAAAATTAAGCAAATATACAAAGAATACAACACTGTTACATCTCTCCTGAAATGTGTTCTTGGATTGGTTAGTCAAGAAAGCCATTTATAATATAAATATATGAGGAGATCAATCTTTGGGTACTTTCACTTGTCATGATTTTCATATGAGAAAGGTTGTGGAAATCTGTTGAATGCACTACATGGTAATTCTTACAAAATGGCAGAAATCTGGAGGACAATAGACTGTACATGAAACGTTGCAGACTCTCACTCACTTAAGTAACACCAAAATTTAAAAGCATTTCTTAGAGATCTGTGGAAAGATCATGACCCTTTGCCACAAACCATGTACTCCAGAGTAGTCCCATTGAAACCCTGAGGGCATACCCTTACTACTCCAGAGTAAGTGGTTTGTGGATCCAAAACCTTTGTGCTCAAGTGAGTCTTCCATGAGCATCAGCAATTTAAATTTGTGTTGATGATTGAGGAATCTCTTCCACAGATTAGTTACTACAGATTTACAACGTGGTTCACACATCACCAGTGACTCTCCAGTGAATTTTTATGTGGTGCTTTCTGTGGGTTTTGTCACTTGAAAGGTGATGTGTGAAAATACTGTTTGTTATGACTGAGGCAAATTGCACAACAGGCTGCTGTGCAACTTAGACGTTGGGTCTATTATTGATAGTAAATATAGTCTACAAACTGCATCAATTAAATCACAAATGTGTTTTTTTAATAAAAAATATCAGTATGGGCATGAGGGAGAAATCTGGAAAGTGATTTTATACGTTCGTCTGTTACAGTAGCATACTGCACAACGATAAAAGTGATGTAAAGAATTTGGCTTATTCTCCTGATCTGTCTCTTCTCTGAAGTGGGGTATAAATCTGTTCCTCTTGCAGATCAGTCTTCTCAGGGAGGTTCATTGGAAAAACAAGGGTGTTAGGAATTATTCTTTTAGAGTTGCTAGTATATTTTATCTGTATTACAGTTGCATGTTTTCCAATGAAACCCTGATAACCAAGAACTAATTTTAAAGGGAGTTATTATTGTCATGACACAAATGCATAACAATTCCAGTTACAAGTGAAGCAATATGCTGGATGGTAATCATAGTGAAAGCAAAAATGTACCACTTCCTGTTATTAAATTAAATCCTAGATTGATTTAACATTCAAATTGTAACTCATATTTGAATTTAAAAGGTTTGCAATAAAATTCCTGTGCAGAAATTGAATAAATTGTAGTTTTATTACCACACTGGATATCCCTGTGTCCTAACCTTTTTCCTTACAGTTATCTTAGTTCAATAAATAAAACCTCATTAGACTATTCCCATTTCAACGAGTTTATTAAATTTTACAGGAGTAATTAGCATAAGCTGTGCTAATTTTTCTGGAAGACTAATGAGAGAGCTTCCTAATTAGGTTTGCTTTGTAAGAATCAGAAAAGATGATAATGAAAAAAGTCACACAGGGTGCAATAAAACAGGAAGGATGGAGCCTACTATTATTTCTCAATTTGGGAAAGATGTTTCTATGTCTAGGCATTATTGCAATTTTTCTTTAACCTGGGTGACCACTGTAGAGAGAGCTTTTTGCGTGGGATGTCTTTGCTGACCTGTATTTCTTTTTCTTTATGGTTGGATCAAGTAGACAGTGGTCCTGCTGGATGGGATAAATACAGGTAGTCATTTCAATTTCTGTTGAATATGACAGACTCATTCCAACACAGTCATCCTCTGTTTGCAGATCTTTGCAGAATGCCTCTCATTTTTGTTGTTACTTACGTGAATGATTGTATGAAAACAGTGTGCGCCATATGTAGTCCATGTTTCACCTGAGATGCTACCATTCCCCAGAATGCACAAATCTTCAAAGTCTAGAAAGACCATGGTTGCCTTTTTGGTTCCAAATATAAGAAATGGAGACAAAGTAGTTCATTCAGAACTTGGGTGTTTTTAAACAAGCAAGGCAAGTAGAGGGGTCCATGGTCACTGAATGGCACAGCTGTGGGGAGTGCTTCACATGGGCAGCTCCCAACATGGCTACCCCAGCCACGGAGGCAGTCTCGTCACATGTGGCTGGCCCCGAATGGAGCACTTCCTATTTTCTGGAGGTGCTCCGTGCATGGCCATGAGTGGCTGCTGCACGTGGTTCATGGGAGTGTGCTCCCCCACACACCACCTTCACACGAGCAGTTGGACACGTGGTCGTTGGGTGGCCATGCATGGACACATCTCATTTAAAAACACCCTTTGATTTGCTGAAAAACATCAAATCTACAAAATCATTTGTATTATCTAAGTGCTTTGAGGAAAGTGCTTCTTCCTCCCCAAAAAGATATATTATTCAGGGAAATGTCTTGAATTCAAAAGATGATTAGATAAGTTCATGGAGTATAAGCCTATCAATAACTATTGCAGGGACCCATCTTCACTGTATTTTCCCCATTGGTAGCAGTGGGAGAAATGCAGTGAATATGGGTTTCTGACTATTAGCCAAATTAGTCTGAGATATTACCTCTTACTGGCTGAAGCTGGGAGCGAATGTCAGGGGCTGAATGATTCTATAAATACCTCATTCTTTTATACTTCCCCCATGAACCATTAAGTGTTTGCCACTGTCAGAGACAGGATACTGGGTTAGATGGACCATTGGTCTGATCCAGTCTGTCAGATTATTGCTGAAGCTGGATGCTTTTCTAAAGATTATGTTTTGATTTGCCCACGTGATATTGGGATGGATGCAGGAATGGCTGGGTGAAATTCTTGGGAGGTCATGCAGGAGGACAGATTGGTAATTCTAAAGGTCCTATAAAACTCTTGGAATTTATGGAAACTTGGAAAAACATTTCATACAAGCTAATTTAAACCTAGTTGCTGTTAACGTTGAAAAACACCTGGCTCCATCAGAACTTAAGTCAGCAAGAAGTTTTCTGATTTTTCCATTTCCTCTCTCTCTCTTTCCCATCCATCTATGAATGCATATAATCGCATTGTTTTTAAATGTTTGTACAAAATCTTTCAACCTTTAACCTGAAGATTTTTATATCTGTGGATAGGGTTTCATCAAGCAGTGGCACGAAAAGAAGCATCTGTTTTACTGCTTGAAAAGTCATCCTGCAGTAGATTGCATTTTATGGATCTGATTCCCCCCTTGCATACCAAAAAAATAACAAGAAATCCCAGCTAAAAACATAAAAGGAAAAAAAAGGGCACTACTGTTTCTCATACCATGTTCTTCAGTCCTAGCACAGATGGGCACTGAGAATATTTATCAACCCCTTTATATGCCTTGATAGGAATAGGAAATGAGGAAGGTGTCTGAGATGCTGTAAAAGTTGGGCCATTGATGTCTAGAGAGAGTGTGGTTGTCCTGTTGATCCATAATGTGAAAAATGGAGGCAAAGTAGTTCAGATCGTACTTCTTCTTAGACCAGTTTCTGTTGATGAGTGTTTGCAAACTTTTGGGACACACAGGGCTTTTCATCAGGCACAGGCATACAAAAAGTCAGAATTCTTGACTGAACACATGGAAAACAGGGGTGGGGAACTTTTTCCATCCCAGGGGCCACTTTAAAAATTAGTACTAGCTGACAAGCTCTGGGGTTGCATAGAAGTTGGGGTTGGGGCTGCTTAAGGAATGCTCTTAGAAAGAGGTGGGTCCAGATCATGGATCTATGCCATAGATCCATGCCCCATGCTTGTGGGCACATTTTCAGCTCTGCTCTCTTCCCCTGAGCTGAGTTTTGGGGTTAGGAACTGGATCTGGGGCCAGATCCAGGAACTAGAAAGGGGCCACGTAAAATCTAGCTGCAGGCTGCATTTGGCCCCAAGGTCTGACAGTCTCCATTCCGGAGATATGCATTTAAATCAAATAATAAACAAATACAAATGAAGACTAGGATATATGAATATGGTCAGAGAGGGGACTGTAGGAAAAGATCTTAGGGGAGAGGTGGTCAAAACTCCAGTGCAGGTAGGTGTAAACAAGAAGTTGACTGTTACATAGGAAGCAATCACTTGGAAGGGTTTAGAGAAAAAATGTAATTGGTATTAAAAACACTGAAATACAATGAGGAGAAACTAAGAATCAAATGACAAACAAACATAAATGCAGGTTAGGATCTGATGGAAATTCCATTGGCAAGAAGCAGAGGTGATGTCAGGATGTCTTTGTGCTAACAAAGGAACCACCAGTGACTGATCAGCTGCATGTTAATGCACCAGTGCCACCATTGCACCGGTCCTACTTCTGGCTGGCGAGGCACAGAAGCAAAGTGCCATAGATTAGATGGACAACTTGCAACAAGTATCATTGACCTCAGCAGCAAGAAGAGATGAGTGTTAGCACATAACTCCCAACAGTCCCCTTCTTAGGAGGGACAGTCCCTCTTTGGATGCTGAATTCCACTTTCCCTTTTTCATGGGCCAAAGTCCCTCTTTCAGAGAGAGAGAGAAACCAGAATTCAAGCCTCTTTCCTGCTTGCCTCCCAGGAAAAGCACTTGAAAGGGCAATGGGGAGATGATGGAATGACAAAAAAGTAAGGGGAATGAAAAGCAGAAGAGCTTCAGTCCCTCTTTATGCACTGAATGTTGGGAGGTGTGTGCATGCATGTAAGTGTATAAGGTGGCAGAGCTTTTTCACTGAGGAGTGGAGCTTATTAGCCAAGGGGCAGAGCTTGTTGCTCTGACCACTGAAAATATTGGGAGGTATGTTAGTATTGCAGTGCCTCCTCCTCCTCATCATCATCTAATTTATATCCCGCACTCTCCCATTACAAATGGCTTGAGGGGGTTCACAACATAATATATAATAATACATAATGTGCACAATGCACCAAATAACACAAAAAAATAATCATTAGCAATACAACCCCCTAGATCAATCAGTTTAACATATACAAAAATTCTACCCAACCCCCAATACATGTACAAAAAATACCCCCCATCAGTCTTCTCACATTACACTCTCCCAGCATTGGAGATATACCTACTTTCTGTCTCCACCCTCCTGCCACCAGGGGGAGGCCCTACATCTACCCTCCTGCTCTCACCAAGAGGGAGAGTCCTCTCACATGCTACAGATACATATCCCCCCAATACTAAGGACACTAGCTCCATCTGTTGGCCCCAACTGCTGGATCCAGCCAAAGGGCAGGCCCCTTTGGACGTGCCCTTTCGGCACGGCCATTGACCACTCCCTGTATTTGAGGGAGCGACCCGGAAGCCGGTCTCCTCAAGCCCCACCCCTTTCCTGGCAGTGGAAATGCTCACCTCCTGCCCCAGCTGTCAAATAGGAAGGAGCGTCCCCAGCCCGCTGGTGCACGGGGTCCTGGAAGGGAGGCATGAAAGACCCCCAGCCAGAGTGTCCAAGGGGGGGCGATGACACATGCCCCCAGCTGTAAGTTCCACAAGGAAGGTGGGGGCAGGTGAATCATGTCCCCAGCCACGACCTCCAGAAGGGGAGTAGAATGCCACCCTCCACCCGCACATAGTCTCCAAGGGGGGGGAAGGAGAGTTGGCTACAACCAACCCCCAAGTCCATCTCCGGCTCTAGCCCCTGGCTCAGCATACCACTGCCACTGGCCCTGTCACCACGAGCCAACTCATCGCTGTTGCTGCTTCCGTCCTCCCCACGTGCTGGAGTGGAGGCACTTGATGTTACTGCCTGTTGTATTATCAAAACCGACACCATTATTCCAGGGTAATTCCTCCACATAGGATCCCTAGAACCCAATGGACTATTGGTGACACACACAAAAGCATACACTGGCCCCAATCTGATGCCCTGCGGATCCCATGCAGAGCCGTGCGTACGGTTTCCGTGTATGTGCGTGTGCATGACTCTGCATGGGATTCGCAGGGCATCGGATTGGGGCCACTGTCTGAATCTGAACCGTAGTAAGTGCCCAAGTTTCTTTACCAGAGGGAAACTGAAGTGCAGCTCAGCATGCCCAGCGCTCATCAGTGTTGCCCCATTGCAGGTACTCCTGAAGTAACAACTCTAGAGGTAGATAGGTGTTGTATCTTTGTCACTTCCAGAAGATAGACTCTGGCCCTGACCCATGGTCTGCATGCTTGTGACATGCAGACTGATGTGACGCTGCACGTGTGGACCAACCTGCGTGCATACTAGTATCAGTTTGGTCCACGTGCACAGTGCCATATCAGTTTGCACACGGCATTACACATGTAGAAGAAACTGACACTGCCTCATACAGTTTGGTCCACACGTTTGCGCACATGCCACGTCAGTCTGCATGTCACGTGTGTGCTGACAATGGATCAAGGCCTTTGTGAGGAAAATACACAGATGCAATAGACTCCCAATAATTGTGATTACTGAACATAAAACAATACAGCAGTTCATAATTATATACATATGGTGGCTTCATGGCAGGCATTTTGGGAGCTTCTGCCCATAAATTCAGACAGCTTTATGAGAGGCCTTAGAGGGACCCCTAGAATAAGGCTAAGTAGTGATTTGATATTATGGCTGTTTTAGAAGAAATCCAGCTATTTTGGTTAGATGGATTCAAAACATGGCATATTGTAGAGACAGGAAGGTGGAAGCTAATGCTCATGTGATGCCAAAAGGACTATAATGAAGGAAATATAAAATGTGTTGCCTACCTACGAACACTGGTAGAATGTTTATTGCTCAGTCTGCTGATGTTGTTCTGCCCTTGCATCACACAGACTAAATCCACTAAATGTCCACAAAGGTTCTCGGAAGTGACAGAATTTGATCCAGAGCATGGAATTTGAGTTGCTAATACAGCCTGTTACTTGATGAGTTTTGGGGGAAGGAAGTGGGATGCTAGGGCTAAAACAGCACTTAAGGATTCGGTTATGAATGATGCATCTGCAGAGTATTACCTAAAGCATTTTCCCATGTGAATTAGGTGACAAAATGAACTTTGAACCTTTCTAATGTGAAACACAGGCTCCATCACTTCAAACTTCGCACCAATGATACTCAAAAGTTAATTATCCAAATCCATTGCCAAATGGCTTTTGGAAGTGCTCCTAATTAGCATGGAATTTATAACTGCTGTGGCTTCCAATGTGGGTGAAATGAAGTTACTAGAGTCATGTGATAGCTTCTCCAGAGTTCATGCAACAATGGGTGTTTTTAGATGGACCTGGGATTTGCTCCAGCTGTGGCATGCTTAAACGGAAGCCACCACCGCGGACCATAGTCCACCTGCTTGGCGCCAGTGCCCCCTCCCCCGCACCCTAGAACTGTGGGCGGATTGCCAGCTGCTCTAGGCTACTGCCTGCAGCTCTATGGCTATTACCGGGGCAACCGCTGGCCTGAAATGGAACTGCAGCGGCCTGTCTGTGAGCAGACGACGGCTGCTCCCCCCTTCCCCTGATTGGTGCTCTGGGCTTGGGTGGTCCACTCTGCTTGTGGTGCTCCAGGATGTTTTGGAGCACTGCAAGTGGAGCTGGCCCCAGCGTGGCCCATTTTTTCACAGATGGGCCACCCAGGGGTGGGGCTGAGCAGGAGTGGAGCAGGTTTCTGTCTAAAGACACCCAGTATTTTGTGGCATCAGTCCATAGATGGTTTGTATATTTTCCTCCCTCACTTTTTAGTTTTATTTTGAGTTTCTGTTTTGAATGAGCCCCAAATCACAAATGAGAGCGTGATCAAGATCATCACCTGCCACTTGTTTATTTGACCTTCATTCATCAAATTGAAATATTTTTTGAGATTGAAAAAAAATGTGACACAAAGCCAATGCCATAGAGGTTTGTGAACTTTCAGCTTGTCCTGAGTTTCCACCTTGTAACAGTTCCCCAAACCAGACAAGCTTAGTGTGGCCATGGCTTTGGATGCATACCATTTCACTCTGCTCTTGTAGTTAGTTCTCACAGGGTTCAAATCCTAACCCCATTGAAATCAGTAAGTAAATTCCAGTAGACTTGAATGGGGTCATTATTGTACTCATGGTGATCCCAGTGTTGCCTTTTGATCAGTGCCTCAACCTTTGTTTAATTAAACTTATGTTCCTGATTGTCATAACTTAATGACTATCTTACAACATTCAGAGACCTCAGTGAAGATCCAGTATCTCAAATGTTTTACGCTCATAAGATGGTGCTTGTTTAAACTTCTGAGAGCTGCAATGTTCTGAGGTGTCTGATTGAATTAGGTTTGGATCCCAAGAGCAAGAGGCATTGTTGTGCTGCATACCTGTAATGAGGCATTTAGGCTGAAATGGTATGCATCTAAAGCATATGAATGTACTTTAGGTTCCTCACTCTTTTGGGCTCCTTTGATAATCTGGCCTTTTCCACCAAGGCCAATATTATTAACAATGGCTATTGTTAATGGCTATTGAGAGCCCATCCTAGGATAGCTAGGGCCTGACTTAAGACTCTAGCTGGAAATTACTTGGTATTTCAGGTGCTCAGCACCTTGAAATATCTTGTCTAATAATGCGTAACAAAACTTAGAAGACACTTAAGGTTGTCCCACATGTTGTGCCTGTTTCTGGGTTAATTAGCCATTATTAGTAGGCACTTGTTATGTATTAAGCCCCTGTGTACACACTTTTATTATGGATAAAAGGTAACCTTTCCATCTGGGGATGGATTTAACGTTACTTTTGAAAAACAAAACAAAAACAACCTACTACTTTTAAGTTGAATTAACTAGACTAAATCAAATAATACCCCAAGATAATATGGACTGAGTATGTTATGGTTTCCCATGTAAACAAGCCCTTGAACTATTTGGGTGCAATCCTCCTTTTTCATATAGATGTGCAATGGGGTTACACACACACATCCAAGTCCTGCTTTAGATGTAAGTGGGTGTCAAATCCCAAGAGCAAGAGGCATTGTTGTGCTGCATACCTGTAATAAGGCATTTAGGCTGCTACCTGTAATGTGAAAGCACAGAGAACACCACTATACTGGGGCATATTTACATTCAGACCACATTTAAGCACTGACCACATGGAGGGGCTGTGATGGGCTCTGGTGGTGGGTGACACTGTATGTGCAAATGAGAATGGAGGATGGACAGTGATGCCTGGCTGTCAATGGGGATTTGGCACCCTCTTAAGTCTAGAACAGATGTTGGCATGCAGTTTATGCATGCATAACCCCCTTGCTCACCTGGATAAATGAGGATTGCCTGCTTTGTTTGCAAGGGCCTGATCTTCTGTGCTCCTGGGTGCCCCCACAAAATTCAGAGTGCCTTCACCAAGGTCGGCACCTCACAAAACTGGGCCTTTCCTTTATTTCTCTTCATAGAACTTCAAATGTGCTATTCATACCTATTGATTTCTTAATACTAGCTAGCTATGGCTTCAAAGTGTTTGGGGGCAAAGAGGACAGAGTCAGCCCTGAGGATTATCTGGGGCCACAGAACTAAGAATCTTTTCCATTATTTTTTTTTAAGGAGAAGTTTTTTTCAGGGTGTGGAATTCCAGAAACTGTCTGTATCCAATACTGTCACTGCTGTGGGTACATTTACTGTCGTTTCTGAACCCTCTGATTTATTTCAACATTTGCTGTCACAGTGGGAATACATGCTTGATTATTAGGAATTAGACTGATGTGAAAATGTATTTGTGGAGATCACACTCAATTTTGCCAGAGATTGGGTACAATTGTGCTGAATGTGAATCTCGCACCACAGTAGCAGCTTGCAGTAGGCAGTTATGTAACTGTCTGACCCTGATAACTTGCACATGTGAGTAGCTTTACTTATCTGAGTAGTTCTATTGAAGCAAACATGCATAAGGTGTTGTAGAGGAAATATTCTCTAGCAGCTAGGGTATTAGCATGAGGCTTAGGACACCAAGGTTCATTCCCTAGGTCTGCAAAAGACTCCTTGTGTGGCATTGGGCAAGTTGTTTTGTTTAAAATCTCAGTTCCACAGCTCTCCATCTGTAGGATGGGAATAATACCTGTATGTACCAGGAGTGTTTTGGGATAAATATGGCAAATATTGTTAGGCACTAAGAATACAATCCTTACCCTCCACCCGATGTCATTAGCTCAACTCCAATTGACTTTAATGGAGCAATAATAACAATGGGGCCATATCAAATTGAGATAGGTGGGTTTATGCTCTAATTCAGTAAACTAATAATTCTGTATATTTGTACCCTATATTGGCTACTTCTCAAAACATGACTATGATATATTAAAATGCTCTTCAGTGCAGTGATGGTATATCACTTTGTTGCTAATAAAGATAAATTACGGTAAAAAGCAAGCAGCGAGTTCTGTGTAAAAGGTGGCAGAATTGATTTCCTAGAAATGTGTTCAACCTAGCTTCAGAGAAACATCAGCCTGTATATGCACAGCATAATGGTACACTTTGGTATGAATTTCTCTCTCTGTCTCTCTCTGTAACATCATAGTTTGTCTCCTATAACAGTTCTGGAAAAGTACAGAAAAACCATACAAAGTTTTCAGTGTGTCACATTAGCAGCTTTACATAGGCAGTTTGTGATCAGAATATATTACTGTATCAAATGAGTGTTTACTTTTTCCTTTGCTAAGGACAGTATTTTAGGTTTAGGAAAAAAACGGAGTAATTTTTGATGCTACGTTAAAAAACTGTAATATAAAACAGGAGAGCAACATGCATGGTGCTGTTAGTTAATGTACTCTTGATGTGAAGTAGGTCATTAAAATCGGTTATATCATTACCCTGAAATTATATACTGGACATTATTAAAGTGACCCAGATATAAGCTCTACGAACAGTACTGTTTTGTCTTTAGTTTCTATCTGCCTCTAAAGGTGTGGGCAGATGAAGGTAAGCTATTTCTCCAATTACAAACCTTTGTTTGAGAGAAAATCCGAGGTTTTAGACTTACACTATTCATTTGAGCAGAATTTTAATTGCCTTCATTGGGCAAAACTCTGAGTCGGATGAGAGTGGATTTTTTTAAGGGTATAGGAGAAGCATCCTTTTTGAATTCTGTATAGCCTGTGTCTTCTACTAAAAAACACAACACATTAGAAATGCTCCAAAAGTAGTTCTTGATGAAAAATTCAGTCGTCGATCTATGTAACACACACCACATTTTCAGTGGGAACACACTGGTCCTAAGTACGCTTTGGGATTTAATTTTTTTTTTAAGGTGAAGTACAGGGTTCCAGTTGCAGTAAAAAAAAAAAAAAAAATCCCCAAAGAAAAAGCCATGTAATGACTTAAGTAGACAAGCTGGCGAACCTATATAGCTTTATAACAGCACAATAACCTCCTAAAATGGCATTCTGCAACTATACCATCTCGCTAACTGTTGGAGGCACAATAGTTTTGTAATATAATATAAAAAAGTAATAGTGTTAGCTAACACATCTTTAATAAGATATTGTCCACTGCTCTGCCATATGCTACAGAGCAGCTTCCCGCTCCGTGGGCCTTTTGATTCCTCTCAATAAGATTATTTCAAATACTCTAATCCTGAATCATTGACATGAATAAAAAAGCCCAGTGACATCTAATAGATGCCTCTTAGCTTTGCTTTTCCTCTTGTTCCTTGCCTTTTTCTTCTCTTTTTACCTGACAAAAAGCTTACAGACACTTGGTCTCTGTCTCTCAGTAGCAGCATGGGGGGCTGCTCATGAAATATAAAGGAGGAAAAAGGACTGACATAGGGCTGATAAGCCACAGAGCAAAGGACCATAGATTAAAAGTAAATGCCAGTAAATCCTACCCTGTACACTCACTTGTTCTTTTATTGTTTTCTTTAACTCTTTCAGTGCTGAAAGGAAAGAGAGAAGGGATGGGAAAGGGGGGGGGGGCAGGGAGAAAGGATACGGTGTTTTAAGACTAGCATTTTTTAGAGTTAGGTATCACAGATAATGGGTTTTGCTGGTAGATTCCTAAAATCTTGAGATGAATTCAGAATTATTCAGCTGATTTTAAATTTTAAATGCATTCCAAAGATTTCGCCCCATTGGATTGCTCAGTCAGCAAGAATGTTCAGATGTCTTTTTTTAAAAGAGTCCTATTGCCTTGCAAAGGAGAAAATCCATTGGTAAACCCTTTGCCATTCTTGAGAGCACACTTAAAAATTATATATGAACAAAGTAACCTTCAGAGATGTCGTGTTATATATTAATGACTTCTTTTCCTCATGTCAGAGAGCTGTCATGATCACTGTTTGAGTCATGAACTACTTGATTTCACCTCGCGATCCTTGTTTTGGACCCTCCCAAACCTGCTCATGAACTGTTTAATCTCAAAACCCTTTACTGGAAAGTGTTATTAGCACAGAATATATTCAACCTATCAAATAGATAGTAAAATCAATCGTTACTACAGCAGTGCTTTTTACATCGGATCACGTTAAGAAATACATCTTTGGTAGCCTTCTGCATTACTATGTAGTAGATTGCCTTTCAGCTTCAGAGGGGGCTAACTATCTAGTTAAAGTTCTAGTCTTTGTAATCTTCATGAATATAATTTTTCATTTAGACTTTTTGGCATCTGTCTCACTACAGAGCCATTGGCTGACATCCCAGATGTTAAGTCACTTTGATAAATGGATGTTAAAGAACACTTTACCTAGCTCAGATTTTGCAGGAGGATGTCAAAAGAAAGGAAGAAATTTATTCCATATTCATTATAAAGTTCGTTATTTTAAAAGAAGAAAGTTAGCCGGTTTTGGCATGATTCAGGTCTGATTTTAAGGACTTGTCCCAACATACCCATGTTTTCTCTACATGGTGTTGGCTGTTGATTGTCTTTTAAAGGTTGGGGTAAATTGTCACATGGAGGACAGAGACTCCTACTGTTATGCTTACGCAGACATCTGTAGGAGGGGACCCCGTGAAGTAGTTTTTATTATCTAATTTGACCTTAAATCTGGATATGGCTGCCATATAGGATGCCAATCCTGAAATACTAAGGAGCCTGCATCTTAATCCAACTTTAAGCTCTTTTCTGTCTGATTTTTAACGTTTTCCACACTGACATTTCCTTTCCATCTTACTGAGATCTAGTTAGGGACCCTCTTCCATTTGGTAACATAAGAAGGACAGAAAGACCGTGACCTCCTGACTTCTGTTTGTGCCCTTCCTTTAGGGTCATGACCCATGGATTAAGAACCCATCTCTGTCTCTAGACTCATCTCTGTTTCCTTATGAGTGAACGTGCTTAGCCTTCTCTTTGCTCTATGGCATAGCATTAATGGCACTGTGGGTTCTATGCCTCCTCAAGTAGTAGAGCACAGTGTCATTGGTGTGTGAGAGTGAGTAAATAGCAGCACGTTTCCACTAGGCCACCATCATAGGTCCACGTTCAATTCCCTATTCTACAGCAGATTGGGCAGGGTACTTAGAGCTCATTCACACAAGACTGTTTTAGAATGTGGTAGTGGCACAAACCCACATTCTGAATGTGGTATGAAATCCTTACCATTTCCTAGAGTCACAGAAACACAGGGCTGAAAGGTACTTCAAGAGTCATCTAGTCCAGCCCTCTGCACCAATGTTGAATGAATGTGCGGTGGCTGTCAAAAAAGCAAACAGAATGTTAGGAATTATTTGGAAAGGGATAGAGAATAAAACTGAAAATATCATAATGCCCCTATATAAATCGATGGGGTGACCAGAATTACACACCTTCAGTACTGTGTGTAATTCTAGTCACCCCATCTCAAAAAAGATATAGTAGAACTTGAAAAGGTGCAGAGAAGGGCAACAAAAATGATCAAGGGTTCAGAACGACTTCCATACGAATAGAGGCTTGATAAGTTAGGGCTCTTCTGTTTGGAGAAGAGAAGACTGAGAGGGGATATGATAGAGGTTTATAACATCTTGAGTGGAGTGGAATTAGTATTTATTTATTTAAACAAATTTATACCCTGCCCTTCCTGCCAAAGCAGCTCGGGGTGGCTAACAAGTAATAAAATACAATAAAGTATAATAATAAACAGAAATATAAATAGATCATAAATATTTAATCCATATGGATTGGTTCTCCTGTGTGACCAAAATTGGCCATTGTTGGAGACAGGATGCTGGGCTTGATGGACCATTGGTCTGACTCAGTATGACACTTATGTTCTTTTTAATTGTACCTAAAATGTCTTTCCCTGATCTCCTTAATGATCCCTTGTTCTCTGCCATCTTAAACAAGGGATGGGCCACTGAACTATGGGAAATCAGAAGCTGTGTGAATGCATTGCTACTGACTAACACAGATTAAGAAACAAGAGGCAAGTTTTCAAGTGTGAAAGTGAAGGATGTTGTATGAATAAGGCCTTTGTCTCAGAGTCTCATTTCCCTATCTGTGAATCAGGAGTAACTATTTCATGGTGTGTGTGTTTGAAGATAAGGGTTTCCACTACTACAGCAATGGGAGTCCCTTAGGTAGATAAAGCCATGTTCTAACAAACAGTTAAGTTGATGTAGTTGGGCCTTACTTCTGCTTTACTTCTGTGGCTCTTGCATGAACAGAGTGCTGAACCAATGTTCAGAACTAGGAAGAGAAGTATGTACTTCTGAAAAATCAGGAATACACACTCCCTCTAGGTTTATATTTCTAAGTAACTGTTTGTGTGAACATGTATCAGCATGGGTGATGACCCCACAGTGATCACTACATCTCAGCTGGTGGGGCGGAGGGGGGAGTGTTACTTTGGGTGCCATCCAACTCTAATTAAATTAATGGAAGTTGATCCATTGACTTCAGTGGGAGCTGGATTGCACCCTGTAACATTACTTCTGTTAACACTGTCTGCCTGAATGCTACTGAAGTGGAAAGTTACTTCAGTTTAATTAAAGTAGCTACTTCGGTTTACACTGTTCATCTGAACACTTCCAAAGTGGAGTAGTTACTTTGATTTACCTCTGTTCATTGGAACATGGCCCAAGATAGTTCTCCTTGGGAAACCATGCTGCAAGTCAAGAGAATCTTGGCCATGAGGCAGAGAGTCAAGAGAACTATGGGTGATTTCAGATGTGATGGGGCCGGTGGTGGCCCCGTCACGGAATCACCCGATGATTCCCCACCGGGATCACACCGGCACGTCCAACAGACGTGCTGGCTAATCCCGGCGGGGAATTGGGGAAGGGGCGGGGCTGCACAGCGCAACGTGCAGCCACACGGCCCTGCCCCCCCGCTCCCTCGCCGCCCGCCCTTCTGGGAGATGGGCAGGCGCCGCGGCCAATGCGGCCGCCAAGCCTGCCCACATTGACCACAACCCAGAATCCCGCTGCGGATTCCGGACCATGGTAGCTGTCCAGACGGGATGGGCCCCTTCATCGCGGCGGGGAATCACATTCACCACGCGATCTGGGCCGGCCCCGCCGGGACCGCCGATCGCGTGGTGAATGTGTTTCCCCACCTTGATTGACGGGGGTGAACATCTGGGGGGGAACTTCTGTTCCCCACAACAGACGTGACGAGACTTTGCTCACCCGGTGGGAATCCACCGTGGTTGAGCGTGATCTCGTCACGTCTGAAAATACCCTATGTTGATACCTTGAAATCTCCCACATAAGAGCTGGCTTTGTTGGTGAATCCTGACTTTGGGGCCTTGTTATGCTGGCCAGGTTCCACCCCCTATAGCTAGCATATCATATACTAAGAGACTGTCACTGCCTCAAAGACCTTGCAGTCTAAGGCTCCAGTCCCACAAAAGTGAATGTGGCACTTGCAAGATCAGGGCTCCTGTAGATGAGACAATGAGTGAAACCAGGCATGATGTGGGCCTGCTATGGCCTGCCTGGGCTGGGCAACCACCTGCACATTTGTTTCCTGGCCGCCAGATGTTAGCCCAGGACTGGCCCAGGCTGGGTGGGTGGCTAGCCTGGAATGTGTCCCCCCAGATGATCTGAGGTGCACATCCTAGGCTAAGGGCTGCCATGCAGGCCGCAGCGGGCCAACACGTCTGTTCAGCTCCACCATCCCTGCCACCGGGCAGGGCTGCCACGGCTCAGAACCATGGTGGGGTGCTGAGGGCGGGGTTGGCTGCCCACACTTCTGTTATACCCAACCCCAGGGCCTGCGGGTAGCGGGGCGGCTCTCCGGCTGTGGGCACATTTGGTCGGTGCACCTCCCAACCCAGACAGTGGCGGCTGCTGTTATTCGGGCCACGGAGCCCCTGTGCTGACCGTGTATCTGCTTTCACCCAAACTCTTGGCTGCATCCAGATGCTTTTTAAAAGCATGTTTAGCTCTGGCATTCTGGGAAACTGAAGAAATGCTGTGGTGTAGGAGGAGATCTCTGAACTAAAATGCATTATGCATACATGAGTTGCCTTATGTTTTACACATTTACGCCATCAGAAAAATATCTTGTTCTGAAAGATTGCTCTGCTATGATAGAAAATACCAGAGTAGCTTACCGTGAAGAGAGATTTATTTATTTTTAAAAAATGCCAAAGTACTAATACCCTTAAAACCATTAGGCCTTTTAGCACTGGAGTATTAATACCCTTAAATTATTTAGGCTTCATAGTGCTGCCGAATGAACACAGATCATTTGGCCTTGATCCATTTTGGTTTTAAATATTTTAGCTGTCATTTACTGAAAGACTTTCTCTGATGATCGTTAACTCTCGCAGCAGGTTCAGAACAAAACTAGCCCCTTGTTGTTGTTTCCAGCGCTTCCTTGCTTAAAAGGGTGACGCTCTATTAGCTAAGATTTATGGCATTTAAAAAAATATATATATCAAAAAATCTCAGACTGTTCTCAGGGAAATAACAGAGGATTTGGGGAATACATTTTTTTTTTTTTTTTTTACCATGGTAACACTGTTATCTCCCATTAGTCTGTCAAATATGAAACAAGTTCTAAACTATAGCACATTTCGACAAACCATTGTTTCCCCGGGTTTAAGATTTTCTACGTTCTACCTCTCACAGGCAGCAGGTATTATGTCCGTGCGCTGCTTTGGTTATCAAAGGGTTAATGAATTGCAGCCTGCTCCCAGCAATCCCATCATGTGCCTGGTTGACTCTGAAAGAAGGGGCATGCAGTAGCCTACAGGGCTTCCTTTCCCAGCTTTCTCTTAGGCCACCTGGGCAGATGAGATCCTGCACAGTCTGTCCTTAGGACACAAAATCCAATCAGGCGCTGCCTCTTCTGGTCTAAGTGACCTGCCTTCTAGAAAAGGGAGGAGGGATGTGGGATAAGGAGCTAACCATTGATAGGCTACATCTTTCTGGCTTTAGGGGACTCCTGTATCTCCATAAGGAAGGAAGTTTTCCCTTCATTTTCAAGATAAGGTGTCATTCATGAGAGCAGCGTGCTGAACTAATCAGGTTAATTGAGAGGCCCTGAATAGTACTCATTGAGTTGATCTCTTCTTCCTGTTAAAGACAGATAGTGCAGACAGAGAGATTACACACATTTTAAACTCTTCCTTACAGCCTGTGAATTCCATACAGAATATAGAATGGGGACTGTCATTAGTCTGACACATGCGGGCGTCTGTACAAGGTATAGCAAACATTAAAAAATGGGCTGGTGTAAATTAGCTCAGCTGCTCTGAAAGTCAGTGGAGCAACTGTGATTTACACCAGCTCCAGATACGGCCCATTGTTTCCTGTAAGAGTATAACCCTGACAGCTATGTAGTATATTCATTTATACAGCTGACATCTTCTTGAGTTTTTGTCTAACATCAAGCCGATTTTAGCCCTAACTCAGGGCAGAACTTGTGGTAAACATTAATTTCAAAAAGATGTTTCCAGTGTTTGAAATGGATACTGGTTGTTGTTTTTATTGCTTTTAGGAGGATCATTTCCCTTTAAATCCATCCTAATAGGAGTGGCTCTTTGGGATTTTTTCCTCTTCACCAAAATGCTAAATGTTTACCAAAATGCTAAAATGCTTCCCTGTGGATCCTCATGGCAAATTAAGAACAGCCCAGGCTTCAGATTTCACTGTAATCTTTTCTACTCACCACAATCTATTGCATTTTCTTTACAAATATTGTACACATTAGAGCAAAGAATTCAGAAGAAAGGAGAATTCTATACAATCAGATGGGTTTTTTGTTTTGCCATTCTCCAAATCTGATTGTTTAGTTTAATTTAAACAAAATCATTGGTTTCCCTATCCTCTCTCCCCCTCTTTCCTTGGAAGTTTCAGGAATGACTTTAATTATCTCTACAATCAAATTCTCACTGCTGTCTCTGTGAGAGCGTGTAGTCATGGATTGCCCGGATTATTTTCTTTAGCACTTGGGGATAGAGAAACTGGTTGTTTCAAAATTAGAACCAGCTGGGCTCTCATAGCTATCATTTAAGGGGAGCGACAGTGCACACCAAACCAAAGCTCAGGTTAGCCATTAAGTAAAACCCTAAATAAGCAGTGTTGGGTTTACCAGACTTTATTATTGCAATCCTGGGAATGGTTCTGTTGATCTAATTAATGTGCATCTTCAGTGCTTCTGCTGTCAGTTTTTGCTCAAAGATCAACTACCATCCAGACTTTGGCATTATTAAGAGACAGGCATGTACCCCTTGACATAGCATTTATATGTTCTGCTTGTTCTTCTGAATACAGGAATTAAAATTAGATATAGAGTACAATATCATCTTGTATCTGACATGCATTGTACAGATGAAAGGTAAGCTGCTGAGCAGATTAATACAATGAATTCAAGGGCAGAAATAACTTTTATTACTTCACATTGTTTTGTTGCTCTGTGAAACAGACTGCAACAGCTTATCAACTGCATATATTCCTTCTGTCTTTCCAGTGTAGAGAAATTAGTTGTATAGTCGTAGTGCCAAGCTCAGTTGGAAATAAGGATCACACGTCAAGTTAAAAATTGCATAAACCAGGATCTCTCCTTGGCTTTTGAGATATAGGGTCATATTCTAAGTCTGGAAGAATCCCACTGAATTTAATGGATTTCTCATAGGTTTACACCTTTGTAAAAGGGAGATCAAGATGATGTTTAGAGTTGAAACATTTCTGAAAATGTATATGTAGGTTAGCTATGTACGTAATTGTAAACTTTTGTCAGAGTGATTGGCTGATGAATTGCATAATTTTTAAGATATTAATTTTTAAATCCAGTATTTATTACATTGAGGTTTATAAGGAAGAATATTTTACAAAAAAAGACCTTCCCCTTACCTTAAAAACAATTAAAAAAAACTTTTATCACTAAAATGATGGATTGCTCAGCTTTGTATAACTAATTTTAAATGCCTTGATGTATTTTTTAAAAAACCCTACACAGATGCCTGAAATATAACATGTTTTTGATGCTCTATTAATAACTCTCTAAAGCACAACTTGAGTATTTTTAAACAAGGATGAAATCATTTCACAGTGCACATATTCAGATCATTATTTGACCCAAATGCTCTTACATTATATTAACCTTTTTTCAGAGTTTCATGTTGAAACAAATATTTTGTAACCACTGGCAATCGTACATCTTATAGGGTTTTTTTGGTTGTTTTTTTATATTCTGCTTCCCCCCCTTCTTTTTCTGCTCTGACATTTAGTAAATGCTTCAATTTGTTAGCATACTGTATATTCTGGTGGGTTTTTTTGTTTTGTTTTTTTTAACAAAAAGCTGGGTTTTTCCATTTAAAAACAAAACAAAACAAATAACTGTTATATTTCCAGTCAGTCAAATTTGAACAGAATTTTACTTCCTGTTTCAAAGGTCAAGGAAAGCTGACCTCAACAGCAGTGCAGAGACTGCTGAATTATTCATATCATTGACTTTGTGTCAGCTTCCACATTTGTGCAGAGGGATGTTTTATTCATTTATCTCATTTAGGGTCCTTCTTTGCACCTGTTTCTACCATTAAGTACCCTGTAATTTGCATTTGATGCTAATTTAGTTTCATATCAGCCTGGTCCCCCCTTGTTAATTTAATTTTCTAAGACCCTTTTCATTATAGTAGAAATGTTTCCCTCTTTAAAGCAAACATCTATACAAGTAATTGTATAAACTGCCTTTTAAATAATATCTTTTAGAAGATTCCATCGTTTCATTCCTTAATTCCTATAATTAGCCATGGTTTGATTAATGTTTCAAAGGGTTAAATTAAAATGCAGAGTTACTCAAATGCATACTTGAATAATTTTCTCTGCAGATAACAGTTTCTGCTTTGCTGCCTTTATTCCATTTGTGGTTCTGAAAATTATGTCTGTTAACAAGTACTAATTTTCCTTATTTAGTGATTTTATTTTTGTCAACTAATGGCTGTTTTTAAAAAGTATAATCAGGGAAAATGTAACCTTGCTGATGAAATGTTTTAGGTTTTTTCTTCGAATAGATTGTGAATGGCAAAAGAGAAATCCTAGAGTTCAAAAGCCACTTAAAAAATATCAATAAAGATTATTCCTCAAAAAAAAAAGAGAGAGACTGAAATAGCATCACCATGCTCTATCAAACAATGTGATTTGGTATGGTCACTGACAGAGGAAATATTCCAATATACCACCAGTATGTGTTCATTTCTCTTGGTGAGACTTTTACGTAGTAGATTCTACAGTGTGGCAAAAAGTTCCAAGTTTTTCACTTCCTAAGTTGTTTATGCGAGGGGATTACACCTATATTAAGTAAATAGGGCTTCTTGGTCTAGTGGTAGGACTCATTATTATTATTATTATTATTATTATTATTATTATTATTTTATTATAAGCATTTATATAGCGCCAGCGATGTACCTGGTGCTTTACAAAAAATAAGATAGACATGGTCCCTGCCCGAAAGCTTACAGTCTAAGTAAATTAACAGAGAGCCTACATTGGGAAACTAGAGTAATATTGCCCTCTCTAAGGGATTATTTTAAAACAACATGGTATTATTGTTACTGTGGGGTAGACAAAATGTTCATACTCCTGTAATAGAATTACTCAAAACAGGTCTTTTGAACCACTGCTTCTATCTTTGACATGCCCTGGGGTGGAAAATCCTGGGTGACACAGCCCGGGTCAGGTTAGGGCACTAGACACACACAACTGCAGCCAGGAAGTCATTCCACTGGCTGCACGGCCCGGGTACAGCTGGGAGCACAACAAATGTACGAGCAGCTAGCCCCACCCCCTGCCATAACAGGCAGCCATGGTGTCCAATGAGGCACAGCCATGCCTACTGACGATGGTGGCCGTCAGCCCAGGTTGGGAAACCTGCGGCCACACAGACATACTTGCCCACTTTAGCCTGCTCTGGCTCACTTTGACCTGGTTGGGTGGGCTTTAGTCTGGGTTGTGACCTCGGAAGTTGTCTGGAGGTCACAGCTCAGGCTAGCCCCAACACCGCCTGGGGCAATCCTGGGCCAACATCTAGTGGTGCGCGGCTATGTGTACTGCCAGGTCCCAGGCAAAAGCAGGCCCAAATCACATCTGTTTTTACTCTTTTCTTAGGGTCAGATGAAATGTAACAGAGTCTCAGCTCTCTCTCTCTCTCTCTCTCTCTCTCTCAAGGAACAAGCAATTGGGCTTCATTTCTGTAGGAAAAGCTGTCCATCTGTCTGAAGAACTTTTCCCTCCTTCACCATACAGGACAGCTAATCATGATTTCTACTCCCAAATCATCTCCCTAACTCTCTCCCACAATCTTTAGACTGGATCAGTGCATGGTGATGCATAGAGTTGGTTGGAAAATAAAACACTCTGCATAGTACAGAAATTAACAGCAGATTTTGTATTCACAAATTAATAGCAGATTTTCACATAGCACTCCAGATAGTTGGATGCATATTTGCACATAAACAAATACTCACATATTCGTTAACACTTAACACCCTCTTTCCTCAGTTTTCTTTTTGGCCATTTTCATTTGAAGTTTTAATTATTTGACTGAATATCTGAAATGAAATGACCAAAAATACCAAACAAAACAAAAAAATACCCAAACAAAAAATGACCCAGGAAACTGAATGAAGTGGCAACAAATAGTGTTTTGTATGTGCTTTGCCAGACCTGAATCAAAGCAGGTGAATTTGGCAAACCGGCACTGTGGGTATTTGTTTCAGCTCTCTCTCTTTAATTTTGCCTGGGTAATTTGAAAACACTGTGTTCCTTTGTTTATTTACAAATTTCCACATGTGATTTAAGGAATTAAAAAAGTTTAATGTAAACGTTTAGGGGGAAAAAAAATAATCAAATTTCATTTTAAAAAAATTATTTTTTTAAACATGCAGATTTTTGCCAAGAAGAAAATGGGAAAATTTCAACCAAAAATGAAAAATGACTGCAAAAATATTTGTTTCCCCTTTTGAGCAAATATTTCAGTGCAACAAATCAATGGACCCAATTGGCCAGATCTGTAATAGAGAATGACGGAAGGTAGTTGTACCTAGGAGAAGTGTAGCAGTAAGAATGATTGACAGGCTGGTCGCAGTATTCCAGAATTGGGCATATAGGCAAGGATGTTTCCATTTCCTTATCACTGAAGATGAAACATTGTTGCTTCCCCTGTAGAGCTGCAAACTTTATAATAGATAGCATTTGCATCCTGATTTAACCCAATCAAGCTAGTGAGCAGTCTTTTCAGCATTAATACACGGGCTGGGAGCCTGCTGGAGCCCATAGTGGCCCCATGCAGCTTCCAAGCAGCTGCCTCTCACAGGTCCTCCTGTGTGGAGAGTGCAACAAATGGGCAGGCATTCCTTGCTGCCACTGCCTCAACAAATGGGCAGTGGCCCCATGGGCACCCTTTGCCCCAGTTTTGTCACAATTTGCCTGCATGGCAGGCTCAAAATTTCCTGGGTTGACACCTTGTGGAGTGTCCCCGTGCTGAACATCTGGCAGTCACAGGACAGACAAGCAAGTGAATCCGGGCTAAGGGGGGCAAATGTGGGGCAACATCTAGTTTGGTAACACCCTTTCGCCAGCTTACTTAATCATGCCCTACACCATTGAACCATTAGCCCAGAAGTGGGAAACCCTTGGCCTGTAAGACAAACCTTATTTGTGATTGGTTTTAATTTGGCCCCTTTCCAGTTCCTTGATTTGGCCCATGAATACAGCCTCTACTCTCAAGCACTGAAGAAACATGCTCAGGGGAAAGGTAGCAGAGATGAGAGCATGTACTTGAGGATAAGGGATGGATTCATGGCCGAGATCCATGACCTAGATCCTCCCCTTTCTTGCTTCACCTGAGCACACAATTTAAGTGTCCTTCCCAGCAACTCCAATCTAGCCAGCTGTGCTTGTATTAATTTTTCAAATGGCGTACTGAAGGGAAAATGTTTCCACCTTTGCATTAGAGTGATGCATATAAATCTATTAGTTATGTTGTTTGAGGACTTGGATCTGCCACTCTTTTTGATCTCTCCAAGTTAGATTTATTGTTGTTATTACTGCTGTTTCTGAGTATCCCACAGTCTTTAATGCAGTTGTTTCCCGCCTCCAGCCCAGGAAATTATATTAGTGCTGCTACTCTGTTTTACAGATGGAAACTGAGGCAGGGAGAAACCATGAGACAAGGTTGCTCAGAAAATGTGTGGATGAGACAGGAGTCTAGTGCTCTCTCCCATTCTTCATAGCTCCTGATCTCGTATCTCCATTCAAAGTCATTAGGAGCTCTTGATTTGGAACACTTACAGCATCAGGCTGGGGGTACCATATTCTGTGTTTAAGATTGTGCACATATAGAACAAATGGACACCCTATAGATGGCCAGAGGCAGAATTTTGTGGTTATGTTAGAAGATGTACTCTTGCCACCATGCCCCTTTGGGTCATTCGCTTGAAACTGGGATTCCGGTGCTGCTGACCTTATGGCAATTTGAACTTTAAAGCCATGTTCACTGATGTGTGGCATGTGAAAATGTGCATTATTTTATGTGCTTTAATGCTAAATATATGGCTTAGGCCCAAACATGTGTCCATTGCAGTTTGGGGTTAAAATCACATTGGTTTCAATGGATGCAAAATTGAACTGTGTGTAGAAAACCTATTGAAAGATAAACTCAAGAGTTGAGAGACGGCCCAAGCAATAGAGCTGGAAATGCACAGAGCACTCAGTGCCAAGTGCATGAAAATGGAAACGCTATCACCCATAAACATTGACAAGAGGAATCCATAAACATATTGCCCCTCCCCCCCCATTTTTGCCATATAGTCACAATAATGACATCAGCACAGGGCATTTCCTGAGTATTAATGACCAGCTGGAGTTAATGGCCCTTAGTTGTGCCTCGAGCCATCAACTCCTCCTGGCTGGTCATTAATTCCCAGGAAATGCCCTATGCAGAGGTCATTATTGCTTAATTATCTCCATACACTTTAATGCCAGTTTTGACAATGTACAGTCTTGTACTATGAGTTATGTGTGTTTTACAATTCATTAAATAGCTCATCATTAAACCTGCAGATGATCTTGATTATTATTTATTCATGTTTTGCCTTTGATTTTCCTGGTATGTCCATATTCATATTGTGAAGGGACAAAAGTGTCTGAAGCTTACAGCATGGTCCTCTGGCTGTTCAGCACTGGTGCTAGCCCTTAGCACTGGTCTGAGTCAGATTCACCTGAAAGATGCTGATGCCAGCACTAACCAGCAGGAAAATTATGGCCTTAAGTCATCACATGATATCAGTGGTGGTTAAGGCAGAATACCTGATATTCTCAGTGTTGGGAACGGAACCTCTGGGTTTGGGGCCATTGAATAATAATGATGTTTCGATGCATCTGTTGCCAGCAGCTCATACCACATCTGCATAGATTGCCAAGGGCTCTGTTCAGGATATACTTAACAGCAGACTGAAACTGTTGAAAGAGAAATGCTGGTCATCCAACTTAGTAGGTGTGTGAAGCTGCAGATGGTGACACAAAGGTGCTTCTGAGCACCTTTTTTCACGTGCACAAGAGAGCAGAGAGACAGAGCAACACTTGCTTGGAAAGGAAGGGTGACTAAAGTGGGTCTCATTAATTATCAGGAATGCAGGCAAATTTGTAAGGAAGAGTTTGTTATTAAACCAGCTGTTACATGCTCAGGTGCAGGGGTGCCCAATTTCTTTGCCTGTTTGACCCCATTTTGAGACTTTAAAATATAATCCTGTGACCCCAGACTGCAACAAAGACATGCAAAGTATATCAATATCATTTGGAATCATGACTCTATTCACAGATGCTGTGACCCCATTTGGGAACCTGACCACACAGTTTGAGAACCCTCTGCTTCAGTGTTTATGAGGCAGTAGCTTTGCTGCAGTTTGCATTCACAGGCTGCCTCGCCATAATGAAATGTGCAATGCTAAGACAGACTCTCTCCCCAAATAAAGATTCAGCGACCGCAAACTAGAAGAGAAAATCAGGAGGTACCCTGTGCAGTCCCCAAACCCTGAGAGTATAGATTGTAGTCAGATCTGACAATAGGGGGGAGGGGGATACAGTCGTACTAGGCCTCCATGGTTTGATGTCCTCCCAAATCTACAAGCTAGCATGTCTGAATAGAATGCTGGTCTCTCTCTCCAGCAATTGACTTGCCAGCCACTAGACAATGGCATTGGGGGAATGGTAGGTAGGAGACACCCCTCCCCCCAACTATCAAAATGTGCCAGGGCCCCAAATTTCTCTCAACAGGCCTGATTGTAGTCAGAGTGACAGAAGAGATTGTGACAGGGTGATATTATCTACTCAGTATCCAAAATTCAAAGAGGTGTGAAGAGGGATGACTAACATAAGAAACAAGATGCCTGACTCTGGGAGAAAGGAAAGTGAGGACAGAGATGGCTTCTTGTTATGCAACAACCTGCATTAGGAACAGTGACGAAATGGATGCAGAGGATCAAGCCTTTAGCACACATTACTATACTAGGGTAGGACTGGGAAACCTGTGGCCCTTGGGCCAAATCCAGCCTGTGACTGTTTATTATTTGGCCTTTTCCCAGTTCCTGCATCTGGCCTATGAATCAGGCCCCTGCCCTCAAGTATTGTAACAGTGAGCACAGGGGAACAGAGAGAAGTGGAGCGCATGAACTTAAGGATAGGGGATGGATCCATGGTTTAGATCAGAGGGAAAGGTTCCCTGCTCTTGGTTTTAGGAATAGGGGTTTTCAGAGGCACAAGAGAGAGTTAGGGGCCTAGGATCGAATTGTGGCCTGTTCTGCGAGCACTCCCCATTGGCAAAGCCCTGTTCACTTAAATGAGGTTTATACCAGCAAAGCAAACCGATCACCCATAAGTGATTTAGGAGCCCAAGTCCTATTTACTTTCTACCAGAACTGTCCCCCTGTTTTGCTTAAGCACTTTTGAATATCAATATCCTACCCACAGCCTCTGCTAACTGAAAGTTAGAACCCTGATTTCTCTTTGTGACTTTGAAACTCTCACCCATACATGAGTTTCCAAAATTATTTAACCTCTCAAATGTTCCGTTTTTATGTCCTCCTTTGTTTTCTGATCAAGACTTTTCCATTAGATTTTATTTACTTATTTGTAAGACCATGGCCTGATTTCTGTTTACATTGAGACCAGTTTACACCACCCTGGCAGCAGGCAAGCTTCTTAGAGTGGTAGTAAGTTGATTTATACCTGCTTGAAGGCTGCTTTATACCACTGGAGCAATATAAGGGGTATTAGCACAAATTCCGGGTTGGTAATGTTTTTCATAAGCAAACAAACAAATAAATAAACAAAAAAGCTCAGGAACAGTTTGAAAAAGTAGCACATTTCTGCAGGGCAAAGAAAATATCAATGGCTCTCTTGTGACCACTATTTATCTGGGGGAAAAATCAGATCAAAAGTTGAGATTTTTTTATTCTTTAAAAAAAATTCTGACGGCAAAAGGAAGCAACATATTTATATTTTATTTAAGAGAAAAAAAAGATTTATGACCAAATGAATTAAAGGAAAGAGCCTGTGTTCTGAATTAATGCGGTGTGCAGAAGCCATCATTGTGCCGAGTGGAGAATTGGGGTCAGGATTTCGGCAGAACGGCTGCAGAATTGGGAATGGACTGGTATTTTTTTCTCCCTCCGCTCAGTAGTGGCATTGTAGGTAGCCATGAATTGCTTCTTAGATCGGTGTCTCCTTGCTATAAATCCTGACCATAGTGCTGCGCTCGCTCGCTCGCTCTCTGTGGGCAGTGAGGCACAGAGAAAAAAGGGGCAGGCTCTGTTTGTGTTGTTGTTAGCGACTCGTAGCAGAGTTTCTCCTGAACGGAAAGGCTCTGGCTCCAGATTGTCGCCAGTGAAAGCAGAAACATAAGTCGCACATGTGGTGAGAGAGAAAGAGCATTGCCTCGATGGAGGGGGATTCACTCTGTTGAGGCCGTATGACTCGGGGCTCTGTGTATTTGTTTGGGAAGGAGAAGGGAAGGAGGATTGGGAGGCTGTAGTGGGAAGTCAGGAAAAATTCCTTCACGTGTCTACCAAAGTATTAGGGTTGTATGTGGTTTTTGTTGGTGTTTTTAACCTGGTATGTCTAATTGTTCCTGTTGTTGTTGTTGTTATTATTATTTATTTTATTTTAAAGCCAGACTATTGTTTCTTGTATTGTGGTTTGTCTCCTCTCCTGGTCTATGTCTCTTCTCCCATTCCATATATTTATTGCACCAAGAGAAATATGCTGCCCCTTTAAGAGGCAAATAGCATGTCAAAATGTTAAGCGTAAGGAACTTCTAACACTTCTTCCCATTCGCAACATCCATGTAATTACTGTTAAGCCACATTGGAAATGCCTGGGGCTGAGTGATCGCAAAGGCAAAGTTACATTTCATAAGCAAAATAGCCGAACTTGCTGCTTAGAAAAATCAGCTACCAATTACGTGTCACACGCTGTAAAGTCAGACAAGATTTTATTGTATTTTATTTGCTATCAGACTCAATGAAAAAGCAGAGGCATTCCCGTTTGTTACCATCTGGCAGTGACGCCTTCAGCTGGACTTAATTCTTCATTTCTTTCTTTCACCTTCACTGAGAAAAACTATCTTACTACGTCTGTTTTTAAAAACCCAGTGTGTATGAATAAAAGCTTTTTGTGAAAACCATACCCCATCTTGGGATGTTTCCCTCCTCAAGTTAAATTTAAGAATGGAAGATTGGGAACTGGATGAATGAGAAATGTATTCTTGCCATGAAAGTCAGCATTTGAGTGCAGCTTTGTTTTGCTGTTAACATTTTCAGCAAAAAGCAAGATGAGGCAGCTGGACATGTTCAAAATGAAATAAAAACAGAGAGAGATAAATAAATAGCAGTAAAGAATGGGGGCTGTGGAACTCCCTCCCCCTGGACGTCCGTCTGAGTCTGGGCCTGAGCATCTTTTGGAGGTGGTGTAAAACTTGACTTTTTAGTAAAGCATTTGGCGGTAGGGATAGGGATTAGGTGGGAGGTTGTTGGAAGGTTAGGGTTGGTGTGGGTAGTTATTATTATTATTAACAAACATTTATATAGCGCCAACAGTGTACCTGGCACTTTACAAAGTAATAAAATAGACACGGTCCCTGCCCCTAGGGCGTTCTCTTTTTATTCATTGTATTGTATGTGTTTTTGTAATCTGCCCTGAGCCTTTGGGGCAAATGTTAGCAAATAAATAAAATAAAAATGAATTGCACATAGAACTGTGCTGAGTGCAACCTCTGTCTGGGAAAGTTGGATCAGGAACATGGTATGAGCAATTATCAGTGTTTGAGAGAAGGGTGGTGCAGTGGTTTAGGTGCTAGCCGGAGCTATGGGAGACCTATCTTCAGTTCTCCCTTCTCTGGCATAGGCATCCTTCAGAATTTGAACAAGTCACATCTCTTTGTGCCTCAGTTTCCCATCTGTGAAATGGGGATCATTGCACTGCCCTACCTTGTGGTGAACTGTAGCACTAAATACATTAAAGTTTGTGAGGTGCTCAGATACTCTGACGATGGGGACTTTAAACCACAGTAGATAGTTGTAGGAAGTAGGCTGATTTGGTGGTACTGGAAAGAAAAGCAAATAAATTGAGATGGTCGGAGTGGGAGGCTATTTTGGAGCAGAAAGGAGAGCAGACATAGCTTGAAAGTTTGGAGGGAGAAAGTTTAGTAGCAGAGGGAAGAATTTGGGGGTTTCAAGAGGTGTGGGAATGTTTGGAAGCCAGGGAGAAGGGCCTTGGAAACTGGGGGAATGGAAGCAATGAGGATGGGAAAGGCCTAGAGTATGATGGGGGCATGGAGTCTTGGAAGTGGCAGGCAGACAGACGGCAGAGATAGATAGCAATTAGGATTTAGAATCAGCTTGGGAGATAAGGAGTCGCTGAGGATTTACTGTATGTGTATGGACAGAAAGAAAGAGTGAGTGCACTGGGAGCAGAGAGGGAGGTGGGGACACATAGTAAATCTCCAGTGATTCCATATCTCTTGCTGCTCCTGCATCCTAATTGCTGCCTCTGTGTCTACTGCTCTCAGGACTCCTGCCTCTCTGCTTCTAGACTTTAACATGCCCTTTTCCACCTTCTGTCCCTCGCTCTATCCTCCAGGCTTTCCCTGGCATGCTCTTTTCCCTGTGCCCAAAGCTGCCAGTTAAAAGCCTCCCTGCTATTCTTTCTTGTGCCACGGTCCAACCTACACTGTTGCTTGCTCACTGTTAAAGCTGAATTTCTAGTTTCAGCAAAAGAGAGAACCCCCTGGAATAAAAGAGTATATCCCTGAGAGCTCAAGCTAACAGAGAGCGACTCTTGGAGGCACACCTGGCTTTCCTTTGCCCTGGGCTTGTGGGCTCCCACGGAGGCAAAATTTAGCAGACAAAGGTTAGCTCTTAAGAGTAACTTTTTCTTGCCTCCCTCCTCCTCCACCAATGGAAAGTGATAATTAACAGTAAGAAAAAGCATTAGTGGTGTTTGGGTAGGAAGGGCTTGAAGAGGTCATTAGACTGGAGCTTGAGAGATATATATGGGGCTCAGCCATAGCCTTTCTGAGAGATTCTGTGCTTTGGTTTCCCCTCTGTAAAATGGGGTTAATTGCTCTGCCTCTATTTCCCCTTACCCATGCTTTGCCTATGGGCAATGCTGTTATCTTGATTTTTATCCTGATTTTACAGATGGGGAACTGAGGAACAGGGAGCAGTGGGTTGGTTAGCAGATCCCTTCCCCTGACACCACCCAGACCACTGTTTTTCTTAATGGACCCTGCACCAGCTCCTCTAAAAAGCTCTGCTGGAGACATTGGGGCAGCAGTACTGAGGCCCCCTCCAGAGGAGCAGCAACCTCAGCAGTGTGTTTCTGTCTTGCAGCGCCTTGTCCCTGTGGTAGGGAAGGGAGGGAGGGTAACCATTGTTTCTGCCACTGCTCTGCTGAGCTGCAGCTCCTCAGAGTTCTTGACTTCTGGATCAGAGGTAGGTTCAAGATGGGATGCCGCTCTCCACTTTAAATATTCATGAGCACTGCCCTACCTCATAGAGTATGTTTTTTTTGTCTTTGTAAATGCATTAAAGAATGTTAGATGCTTAAATTATTATTATAAGCACTTGTATAGCGCCAGCTGTGTACCTGGCACGTTACAGAACAATGAGATGGACGTGGTCCCTGCCTATGGTTTACAATCTAAAAGACACGGATGGGGGGAGACAAGGAGAGGGGACACAGGGAGAGACAAGGGCCAGGGAAGTGTTTAACTTTCGATAAATTCTTGTGACCAGTATCCAGAAAGCAGGGCTTTTGTTTCTGGTGAGTGTAGCAAAATTTTGATAAAATATCCTCTGGAATATGTCAGGCTGCTACACTGAACCCAGGGCTGAATTTAAAGAGGGGACTCTCCCTTGAGCCTCCAAACCCTGATGGAGAGTGCGACATGATCCATTCCTCCTCTGTTCCCCTTGTGAAATGGGGCTGTCTCGACAACATCAGTTCTCTGAAGCTGTAACTTTCGCAAAGTGTTTAAAACAATAATAAACCTCTTCTTTGAAGCTGAATTATCTCCTTTATTACTCTATGTATCCAAGAGATCCTTCCTTGATTTGCTTAAACTCATGCTGGTGTATCAGTAAAGCTTAATTGGAGTAGTTTCATATCAACTAAATATTTTCTTAAATGTATAATTGATTGTGTAGGGAAGGAAGAGCTGCAAGAATGGAAATCATACATCATTTCATTATTAATGGCAATGTCTAAATAAAATGCAGACCTTGTCATATTTAATGGATGGTTGAGTACATTCTGCTTTAAAACGCAAACTGCTTTTTTTTTTTTTTTAAAAAAAAGGTGCCTGCATAATTTCAACTGGCTAAGGTGGGGGATTTAATATTTTTATAAATGTATTCAAATTAGTTTAGGTGCAAAAAAGAAAAGAAAAGAAAATCTTTGGCAGCCAGACTGGGAGGGGCTGGGGCTGTCAATTTTGAAAATAAACACACTTGGAAGAGTGTTCCTTAGCCCAATTAATTTTGGTGCTCATTGCATAGAACTAATTATTTGTAAAATAGTCTATACAAATATGAACTCATACCCAAGAATAGAGGATAGAGTTTGAATTACTGCATAAAATAGCTATGTCCACAATAAGTTTAGGGTCCGATCTGCATCTGGTGTAAATCAACGTAGCTTTATTAAGGTCAGTAAAGTCAGGGATGGATCTGGGCAAGTGCGGACTGTGTGACTGCTGAACAGGGGCCCCCAAGTTTTGGGAAGCGCCACTGAAGCCCCCAATACATGCAGTCCATGAATAAACTTGAAATAACAACGTGAGTGTAAGAAACACTGATATAAAATATGGCCCCAGAGAGCCTCAAACATGGGGAGGTCCAGCCTATGGAGGGCCTGCGGTGATTCAAGAGGGGACCCCCCAACACATGGGGCCCATGAATAAACCAGAAATAACAACATATGTGTAACATATGGGCCTGCAATGCACAGAACCCTGGCCCCTGAAGGAGATGTTATATTTAATTGAACATCAAAAATTAATCGCAATAACATACTACTTTTTCAAATGAGTGAGTTAGTCTGTGTCCATCAAACATTCCTATGTCAGAAGGGGACCCACACAACCACTTTGCACAGGGCCTTAATCTCCCTGGATCCAGCATGGAGTGGAAAGCAATAGTACTAATTTATACCAGTTCCGGGAGCTGGGCCTTGTTGCCAACAAATATAGTTGCCTATTGATCTTATTTGAGAAGATCCGTTGACTCCAGTAGGGTAACTTTGGGTAAAAACACACATGACAGCAGCATGCTGCCTTCACAACCTGGGGTGGAAATCCACAGCGGACACGGTCTGGATCATTTTAGGACAGTGAATATATGTGCCCACGGCTGGGCCACCATCCTGCCACTCCCCGCACTGCTCCCAGCATCCGGCCAATGACAGCCAGCCATGGTAGGCCCTGATTTGGGCCCAGTCATGGTGGACCAAAATATACGTGATAGCCTACTTTGGCCCTATTAGGAGGATCTTAGCCTTGTGCTGTAACCTTGGAAGTTTTCTGAGGTGAGAGCCTGGGCTAGCTGCTGACATTTAGCTTAGGAAATTTTGCCTGTAAACAGATCAAGCCGCAGATCTTCAAATATGTCCCCTGACTGCTGCGTAGAGAACCTGGAAATTAACAGGGCTCCATGAGACAGTAATGTGCAAATGCCTTTTCTGGGTTGAGGTACAGTATATTTTTTTCACTATGAAAAGGAGTTGCAACATAGTGCCTCTTTGTCCCCGCACAGGAAATAAGGCACTTTCCCAAAAAACACACAGACACATAGTTTTTTGGTAAAACTGGCCGCAACTGTTTATTAAATGACCAGCCCACGATAAACCTGTTAAAGAACAAAACCATTATAACCCAATCACCCTAACCATGAGAACGGTGGATCACTTATCCCTTTTCTTTAATTTCTCATTGCCAATTAGAATTTGTCAGAATTGCCCATGATCCAATCAATGAGACCACTAATTTGGGTGAGTCCTAAGGGGAGTGAGGTACACCCTGACTGTTAGACCTGGCCATAATGACCCTCACTCCCCGCGTTCAGTACCATGTGTTGTTCCCCGGATTGGAGTTACCAGTCCAATCCATTCACCATTCGACCACCTTAGTCGTACCTAGGTAAGACTTGACACCTAGGCCCCACATCGGGACCGCTCAGATCCTGCCATGTGGTACCTTAGGCCAGTCTCCCTCTACCGGGATAGCAGCGGGGAGCCCCCCTTCCTCATCTGCTTCCCGGATCCAATTTCGGGTTGGCTTACCACCCTACATATACCAGATGTTCCCATAGCCACCAAGGCCGTTTTCTGGTCCTTTCCAAGATTTCCTTCCTTCATGGTACTGAACACCGCCACCAAGGTCGGCAATAATTATTGCTCGAACGCCCCCCGCACTCACCCAAACAATTACCCACTTAGGCCAGGCTTTTCAGCAGAACATCCCGGATTTTTTCCAAATATAGGTCCATACCTTGCTCTGAAAGGTGCACCCCATCGGCCCAATACAACTCGGGCCTGGTCCAAGTTATGTCACTGTGGACCAACCATATCCCCCCAGTCTCCTCTACCACTTTTCTGATCTCCTTATTAACCCGTTTGCGTGCACGATCCACCGCTCTCGCACTGTTCGCACCCGGCCACTTGATTCTTTGCAGAAGTGCCGTGAACACCAACAGTGTCCTGGGGAACATTTCCCTTATTCGCAGCCAATCCTGCCGCACCATTATAGATAAGTCCAAACCAGATCCCCTAGTGAGATCATTCTCCCCCACATGGAACAATATAACCTGGGGAGGGGAACGCCCTGTCCATCCCAAGAACATAGGCAGCACCTGGGGCCACAGCATGCCCCTCTTCCCCCTCCATGCCACCTCGGCATGAGGGGCCAACCCCAACTGGGTCCCCAACCCCAAGATCCCAGCCCTCCTTTTGGCCCAAACAACAAAACTGTGGCCTACCATCCAGACGACACTTCTGTCCTGGCCACGTTGCCACCCTGAAACATAAAGAGGGTAACCCTGTCATTACTGCTCGTCGTGTTCCCCTATTTCCTTTGTAGGGGGCGGACGTATGACTTGTACGCTCCTGACTTCCATCGGCCTACTGCCTTAATGTCCTCTACTGCCAGTCCCGCGGCTGCCGCTGAGGATGCAGCCCCAATTCTGAAGGAATGGGAACAGAACCGTCCCGCTACCCCCAACCTAACTAAGCATCGCCTCATTACTGCCACAAACTGGAAGCGTGAAAGCGGCACCCCTGAACGGTGTACCAACAACGGCCCCACAATTTTTGGTCTCACCGCTAGAAATGCCTCTAAACACTGGACCGGGCAGATCCGTGGCTCGGGTGATCTGAAGAGCACCACCTTCGCCCCCTTCTTCCTCTGATCAGTCTTTGAAATCCGAATACAGATTTCCACCCTATCTATTCCCATAGACACATCGCCCGACTGCAGGGCCCTACCCGACTGATCTGTACGTGAGCCCGCCACTAGCTCGCCCACCCTCAAGGCGCCGAAAAAAGCGATAACAAAGGCCGCTTGAAACAATCTAACCTCGAACTCTTCAGTACAAATCTCCTGAAGCTTACCTACGATATCAGCCAACAACTTGGGGGACATTGGCACCCGTGTATCCACCCTGTCACAGCCTTGCCGCTTCCATGACTCGAGCATAGCCCGGAGGACTGGGGAGCCCGGCAGTTCTGAATTCCCTACCATCTTTGACAAGAAAGATAGGGCCGACCACTTCCCTGCAATAGTGCCAGGCGCCAAGCCTTTCTTCCGAAGCGCCAGTCCGAACTGCACCACCTGGGGCAGAGGAACTGGAAAAACTATTGACCAACCTTTGCTTCTGGCAAAAACACTAAACTCCCTCAACGCCCGTTCGTATTGTTGCCACGTGGCCGGCGAAACCGCCCCCTTTACAGCTTCTATAACCTCTACAATCCAAGGCTCCAGAGCTCCTGAGGAACGTATTCCTGTTTCTCCCTGGCCTGAGGGGCGAGTTCCCGAAAACGTTGTATCTGGAAACGAGAAAGGGCGTCAGCAATCTCGTTTTCTACCCCTGGCACATGCTTTGCGCAAAAAACTATGTTGTGCCTCAGACACCACAGAACGAAAAACCTCATCAGGCGCATAACCCTCTCGGACTTTGATGACAAACTATTCACAATGTGCACAACCGCTAAATTGTCACACCAAAATAGAACCTTCCTATTACTAAATTGCTCCACCCATAAATAAACCGCCACCACGATCGGAAATAACTCCAAGAAGGTTAGGTCCTTTAACATCCCCGCGGTATCCCAGCGGGTTGGCCACCGTTCTGCACACCACCTTCCGCGGAAGTAAATTCCCAGCCCCGCCGACCCCGCCGCATCAGAGTGCACCTGCAACTCCGCGTTCACTCGAGCCACCTGCCTCCACATGCTGACCCCGTTGTGGGATTGGAGGAATTCTACCCACACTCTTAAATCCTCCCTCATCTCCTTAGTGACCCTGATATGATGATGCGGCAAGGAAACACGGGCCGTCTTTGCATAAAGGCGGGACAAAAACGCCCTGCCAGGCGCAACCACTCGACATGCAAAATTTAGCTTACCCAATAGGGATTGCAACGCCCGCAGTGTCACCTTGCTAGCCCCCATGCAGGCCGTGATGTCACTACGAAGTGCCCTCAACTTGTCTTCCGGCAACCGGGAACACTGCGCTATCGAGTCCAATTCTATCCCTAAATACGTCAAGACCGGGGCGGGACCCTCAGTCTTTTCTTCCGCCAATGGCACTCCTACTAACTCCGCTACCTGCCGGAAGGTCGTCAATAGCTCGGCACACTCTGCTGTCCCGGCTCTCCCGATAAATAAATAATCGTCGAGATAATGAGAAATTTGCCGGGTCCTAGCCCTTCGTTTAACAATCCATTCCAGCGCAGAGCTGAATTTCTCAAAAACGGCACATGAGATAGAGCATCCCATGGGCATCGCTTTATCATAATAAAATTGACCCTGGAATGTAAACCCCAACAATTCAAAATCCTTGGGGTGCACAGGCAAAAGCCGGAAGGCGGATTTTACATCGCTCTTTGCCATCAGGGCCCCTTTTCCACATTCACGGACCAACTCCACCGCTTGATCAAAGGAAGCGTAGTGGACCGTACAAAGCTCCGCTGGAATGCAATCATTCACCGAAGATCCCCGGGGGTGCGAAAGGTGATGTATCAACCTGTACTCCCCCGGGGCCTTCTTAGGCACTATTCCTAACGGCGATACCCTCAAGTTATCCGCTGGCAATGCATCAAATGGGCCCGCAATCCGGCCCTCGGCCAATTCCTTTTTTATTTTTATCTCGACGACCCCTTCCATGCCCTTGACTGATCGCAGGTTCCTTGCCATCCCGTGCTCACGCCTACCCTCATATGGAATCTCAAAACCGTATTTAAAACCATTAACTATATAACATGCTAACTCTGGGTCGGGATAGTCCCGCAACAATTGCTCTAATACCCACCACCTAACTGGGGTTGGCGCCCTTCCCTGGGCCAGCCTGCGCCCCACCATTTCCTTTTCCAAAACCGGGTTGGAAACCCCGTTTCCCTCTTTGATTGGTTCCCCGTCGACGCTGACAATTGGTGGAGGGGTGGGACCCTCCGCATTGCAAACACGCATGCCGGAATCTACAAGAGGAACGAAAACACTTCCCCTCGTTGAAATCCCAACACGCGAGCGATTGCTGCCCTTTCTTTGTTTGCTCCCCCCGGAAGCCATCCACTGGCTGACCATCACCCTTAATGATGATATGGCCGCTGTCGGCGCGCACAACCTCCTTCCCCTGGACACACTCTAACCATAGGTCGTGGTCCTTTACGTCCCAGCGCACCCCGGGTGTGATTGCTGCATTCTGACGAAATGATTCGTCATACCGCAGCCAACCAAAACCGTCCTTTGTGAGGTATGCCCGCCGCACTATGTCAAAATATTTCCACAGCGCGACTGCCCTCTCTGGGAATGCTTGCATAACCACGCCAGCGTAGACGATGAAGGCAGATTCCCAGTTTGCCCAGTTTCTATCGATCCTGCGCCTCTTCGCCCTTTCAAACTCCTTTGCATCTGGCCGAGCGTTAGGATCCGGAATTGGATCACAAAAAAGTATCCCAAAGAGATCAATATAATCTCCCTTCCAGATCTTCTCCCTCACTGACTGCAGGAGATGCACCCCCAAAGGAGCTGAGACCCGGGCGTACCCCCCTTGTAACGGGGAAACCTCCTGTGCAGCCCCGACGGTTGCTACTACCCCTTGACTAGCTACACTAGCCAGTTGTGCCGTCTGCACCACTGCTGGCCCCATTTGCAGGGCCTGAGCCCCAGCCTCTGATGCCTGGCCAACCGCCCCCTGCGGCCGCCACACGTTGTCCACCCACACGAGACGGTTAGGATCCTGTTGCACGGGTAGTTGCCCCGCCCCTGCCCCAGACCAACTCACCCCTGGCTGCCCAGCCATTGCTGTCCCTGGGGGTTCGGCTGGTCCCCTGCCTGTCACCCCCAGGCCACCCATCCCTGTTTGCCCTGCTATTCCTACCCGGAGGGGTCCCACCATTCCCCCGCCTGACCCCCCGCTGTTCTCGCCTTCCATCAAGCGCAGTCCTTGATCTTCCCGCATACCCGCGCCCTCCATAGGCGGCTCGGCTCCCTGGGCACCCACAGGGGACGTGACCAACTCACCAGCACTACTACTCGCTGCAGCCGCCGCCTCGACAACTTGTTGCTCCGGGCGCCTTGATGCTAGGGCCGCCTCAGCCCGGGGTCCCCTGCCTTCCTCGAGCAGCTGAGTAATTCGTGTCATCTGCTGCTCCATCCTGTTCACCTTTTCTGCCAGTGCCTCGACTGCTGGCCCTCCAAATTCCTGTCTCCCCCTGTTGTGGGACTGTAAGGACAGCTCTTGTGGGTTATGGCTCTGCCTTCCCCCTGACAGACCCCCAACCCGGCCTGGGTCGAGAATGCCTGAGGCTTCAATCCTCGTCATCATGCTGTCCCACCCCGTCATCCGTGCTTCCATGGCCTGCAAAAAGGCCTGGCCATGCCCCTGGTGAAGCCACCCCTCAGGGGGCTGCTGCCCACCTTGGGCCCCCACTGTCCCCCCATCATGCCCCACAGGCACTAACCCTGCATCCCTCGTAGGGGGTGCTGCTCCCCTGCTGAGGAAAGGCCCGCCTGGTTGCACAAGCCCAGGCAGCCCTCCTCCTACACCAGGCCCCACTGAAACAGGTGGGAAAACGGGCACTGAAGGAGCCCCCTCTCCCGTTTCCCCTCTATCTGATACCAGGGGGAGGGGCTGAACCATCGCCCCCTTCTTTTGCCCCCTCTTTCCCTGCGGCCTGCCCGCCGCCTGTCCCTTCTTGGTTCGGCCCATTCTTGTAGCGGACCCGGAAGGCTTTTGCGTGGTGGTAGGGGTTAAAGAGGGTCAGAGCCTCACCCAACCCAGCAACTGTGCACCAAATACCAGTGGAGGGAGAGGAGGGAGAGGGTATAGCGTTCCCCCCTGAAGGCCCGGGCTAATTCGCCTGGAGAACCCCCCCCCGAGTTGAAGGAGGAGAGGAGGGGTCCCCAGCACCCCCCGTGTGCTCGCACACTGCACCCCCAACCCTGCAGGAAGAAAAAAGGAAGGATGGAGCAGGGTCCGTCTCCCACCCGGCTATTCGTTCCCTTCGAGCCTCCCGCAGAAGGCCCCCGTTTTCTTGACTCCCCCCCCTTTAAATTCCCGATCCCGGGTACTCCCTGCTGTCGACCGCCGCGCTCAGAACCTCGCCGCTCCTTGAAAGGCCTCCCCCGCTCCGCCTAAGCCCCCCGACACGCGTCCGACTTCTGGCGCTGCTAGCGGCCGAATGCCGCGGCTCGCACGCCTCCCGTACCACGTGGCTCACGAGAGCCAATCAGCTCGCTGCTTTTTCGCGCCCTTTTGTCCCGTTGCAAGCTGCAAAGAGCCCGTTGCAGCTTGCAAGGGACTGACCCAGGGAGCAGTCCTGGGCGGCTTCCCGCCCCCGCACTTGTGCCAATTATTCCCCTGATGGGGCGTGCACAAATCTGTCCCCGCTGCGCACGAGGCGCAGCGGGGTCCATTTAACTAAGTTTAACAGGCCAGTCTTCAACTGATGTAAAACAACCTTTTGACTTCAATGGAGTTAGGTCTTCTATATCGTATGAGGATTTGAGCCTAACATTTTGTCCATGCTACAGAAATTTACCATGCTGGAGATGAGAAGTGAGAAATATTATGAGAAAAGTGATGGGAATACATGTTGAGGGGAACAGCTGCAGTGAAAGACTGAAACTGAGTTAGAAAGATGTACTAGGGAATGACAGGAGGGAGGTGGAGGTGGCAATGTAAGACATTAAAGAATGGAGAAAGAGCATCCAAGTATCTGACTTTATATTTGAGTGGGTGGAAGATGAGAGAATTTACCATGCTAACCTTTTACATGGTGCCTCTAGCGCAGGGATGAAGAACCTTTCCCCTCCCATAGGCCACTTTCAAAATCAGTACAAGCTGTTCAAGCCAGATAGAAATTGTGCTTAAGAGGTGTGTTCAGGAAGGGAAGAGCCCAGATCATGGATCTAGCCTCTGGATCCATTGGCAATCCGTGAGTGCATGCTCTCCTCTCTGCTCCCTGCCCATGAGCTCACTCTTTCAGTGCCTGAGGATAGGGACTGGATCAGTGGGCCAACTAAAAGACAACGGCAGAGTGGATTTATTCCCCACTCTTGCTGTAATATTTCTATAATACATCACAGTGCCCCCAGCAGTGTGCATTTATGCCAAGTAACATTTGGATTAGACTTGCTTTATTCATTCAAGACTAACTCTATATCCAATTAGTTAATGCCACATAGTGTGTAAACAGACAGATAGCAGCTCCGCTTTTGCCTGCGCCAGCCTACTTCACCCCTGGATTGACCCATCTGTTTGAAGAGTGACCCCCAGATGTGCAAAGCAGAGTAGGCTCCATCCAGCTGCTCCGGGGAAACCCTGCAGGCAGCGTTCTGGAAGATCTGGGAGCACATCTCCACTGAGGGAGCTGGCTAAACTCGTGGCAATTGGCAGACATGAAAGCCCTGTCCATCTAAACAGGCCCCCAAGCCCCAGCCAAACACGGTCCTGCCTAGATCATAGATGTCGGGGCAGACCAAATGGTTAGAGCAGCTGCTGCTGCCACATGCCATTGCCATGGTTACCAGAGCAAGCTGGGGTGCGGGGTTGGCTCGCCTGTCCATGTGTTCCAGAGCCAGGACTTTCCTGGAAGGCAAGTTTGCTGCCTGAGTGCTCGGTTCACCTGCGTGCCAGGCTGTCTGAAGGGAGGCAAACCCGTGTGTGTGTGCAGCTTCAGGTCGGGTCACCCACCTGCTGCTTTGGGGCTCCAGCCCACTCCCTGTCCATCTCAAAACACCCCTAGAGCCAGTATGAAAGAGGATCTGTGACTGAATGATGGTGCGAACAGTCCTCTTTTCTGATGCACATGCAATACTGGGTTTTTGTAATCTACCCAGAATCCACTGCTGACTGGGAACTTGCAGTAAGTATCCATAAACTGGTATGATAACAGCATAGTAGAGTGCTGATGTGAACAGTGAGGGCCATAGTCAGTGGTGCTAGATGTAGACACTGAGGGGAATAGCTAAATATGAAACAGTATGATGGTTCTTTACACACTACAATGTTGATGTTGTAGTGCCATATCCCTGGCTAGCTTCTAGAGAAGACCTGGTGAAAGCATTTGCCAGAAGAGTTATACCGTCCGTATCTAGGAGAGACTGCAGGGTTTTTCAGATTTTGAATTCTCGAGAACTCCATCCCTTCTCATCGTAAAATCTTTAAAGTATTGCAAATATGTTAGCCTTTTAAAGCTTTAAACTCCAGCCTTTGATGTTGCTTTTAGGAAGTTAAACAACAAACCACAGTGTTCCCCGAAATGAGGGGCTTTGAAAGAAAAAGCTTGCTTTACAATGAAAAGAAGGAAAACATAAATAAATGATACTTAAATATTTATAAAGGCATTCAGCGGATCAAAATGTCTCATTATGTCTTTAGACTGTTACTTCAGGTCTGAGGGGGTTTAATTTTTTTTTTTTAAAGCCACACTATGCAGATGGAATTTTACACTTTATTTCTTTCATTTGCTGCATTTAAATGATTTCTTTTAGGGGCAGGAAATAGACAGGCATTCAGAGGAGTGCGAAAGTAGGTATGAACCTGTAGTTGTGTCACACCTGGAACTTTCATCGTCTATATTGGGAGTTCGCAGAAAGCTTGCAGTCATCAGACAGGATGCAACTCGTGGACACAGCAGATCATTAGTGAGATAACGTATAAAATGAAATTGAGCAGAAAAAGTGAGGTCTCTGCTTATGCTGATAATTGCATATGCCCGTTGGCTGATGGAGGGAACCTGGAAAACAGTGGCATATCATGTTTTAGGCAAAGGCCATGCAAAATAGGTTTTTGTTCCACATTTGTAAAATGCATTGGCCTCTATCTGAGTATGTTAATTCTCACACTTTCATTTTCTGAAATGTAAATACATTTTTTAGTTTGGGGCTATTAATCAAGTTCTGCATTGTAGGCTAGTGAAGAAACAATCAGGACTTACTCATAAGCACCTTTAATTCTGCTAAAACTTAAATCTGGGTGAGCCGAAGCTTTTGTTCCTAGAAATTCAAAGATTCCTGGGATCCTCATTTGAGAATAAGATTATCCCATTTTCACAATTTGAATTCATCATATTAATCTTTTGCTTGTTGTTGTTTAATCACCCAGAGTCAAAAATGCAAAGGGGTGTGAGTGTGTGAAATCCTATTGTTACGAGACAGTTTGAAACGGATTAGCAAGTCCTTGATAAACTACACAATCCTTGGAAGTAAAAGTTGTGCGAGAGTGAGACCCAGTGTGTTTTAATACCCATTTTCTGGCAAGTTAAGCAAAAAGAGAGAAGGATGGATGGATGAAAGAATTATAACCTAGGTTTTCAAAAAATGATTAGTGCTTGTGTGTACCCCACTCTGGGACACCTGAAGGGGACTTGATGTTCAAAGGCTATTCATTTGACGTTTCCTGGGAAACATGCTGCTTTTACAGTGTGTCAAGTTTTGAGTCTCCAAAAACGGAGTCACTTAGAAATATTTAGTCCCATGGCTCTTGAAATCTTTTTTGCAGACTTAAATGGGGATAGCAGGCATGGACATTTTCCTTAGTGCTTGAAAACAGAAACCCACAGTAAATCCTTCTACTTCCTGTTTATAGTCATCTCTAGATGATCCCCTTTGCCAACCACCATTCTGTTCCGTTAGTGGAGGCTTTGCATGTTCGTATCATCTCTGGTTATCCTGTCACTTGTGGGTAGAATGTTGAGCTAGGTTTTCTTTCTTATGAGGTCCTTTCATCTGAATTTAGTGAAGGAGAGTCAGTGGAATTAGGAATCCAGTATGAGAGACCCTGACATGAAGGCATGATGACTACCAGTAGGTAAACCTGTTTCCTGCCTTTTTCTTTCCAAAGTGGGTGCAACTCCAGGGGGCAAATTTTCAAAGGATCTCAGCAATCCACCAGTGAAGGCTGGATTTTAAAATTAGCTTACCTCCCTTTATCCAGCATAGAGTTCTTCTGAAAATCTAGCTGGAGGTGACACAAAAAAGCTGCTGGGTGTTCAATGCTTTTGAAACCCTGGGTGCATGTTATTGTGCCTAAGTGGAGGTTGACCTCTTGAAAATCTGACCAAGCAATGCTACATTACTTCCTGCACAGTTTGCTACCTGAAATTTGGCTGTGTGTTGTTTTCACCCTGAAATTTTCATGGAAATGTAAAGTAGCAGCCTGAAAACTCATTTTTCTGAAGAGAAAGAAGCTGTGTGCCATACTGAAGCTGTTGTGTGGGTGCTAGCAGGGAGTGAGCATTGGAGACCAGCCACTACACGGAAAGGTCAGACAGAGAAAAGACCAGCCGTAATTGCTAGTTGTGCCAACACCATTCAACCTACAAACCACCACCCAGGGAGATGTGGAGCTATAAAATGATGGAAAGGGAGCTCACACTTGTCATGCTGCCTCTCAGTATTGTGGGAACTGGGAAGGTCCAGGAGATGCAATGTACGTAATATAATAATACAGCCTGCTGGTTCAAAGGGCTGTTTTTTATAATTGTTTAAATTCCAACACTTGGCAATGGCTAGACAGGGACAGTGCTGCTGCCACCCTTCCTCCTTCATCTGCTGTGCTGGGCTCCCAGTTCAGGCTATGTCACTTGATAGCCTCCTGTTCCTTGCATCCCACAGTGTCCACACAGTAGAGGTCACTGTGGAGAGTGGCATGCTTCTGCCTTACTGCTCGCAGTGGCCCTCATAAGTGATATAATTTTGGGCTAAAATTTGTGGGGAATTGTGTCCCCTCCCCCCCCTTGATCTATGCCCCCCTTGAGCCCCAACACCATAACCCTGGAACTGTAGGTGGTGGAACGTTGTAGGGGATGTATCTTCCACTATGGCCATTTTTACACGGACTGCTCTCCCTCGCCGCTCGGTGTTCGGACAAGTGTGTGTCAGGGAGGGGGGCATTCAGTGTAAACAGCTGCCGGTAGGTGGGGGGATGGGTGTGCGGTGGGTGTGCCCCTGTGTAAATGCCACGGCCGGTGGGTGTTTGTGCGTACACGATCCCACCTTGATCGCCGACCCGGTCAGATCGTGGCCGGAAAAGAATGCGCATCCCCACCCATGCGCGTGACTCGCGGCAGTGTCTCATCTAATTCCATCTCGTGGTTTTGGCAACGATGTACGAACGTACTGCGCGTTCATCTAAAAACGGCCTGAGTTGGCAGCTTCTGGTTGGGGTGGCAAAATAGCTTGGGCTGCCCCTGAATCTGACTTAGGGTGGTCATGCCTCCCCTTTAAAAGAGGACACATGAAAAATACATGTTGCAGGGCTGCATTGGTTTCAATGCAGTCCTGTACCATGTATTTTTCATAAGTGTCCTCTTTTAAAGGGAAGGTATGGTCACCCTAATCTGACTGGATGCATAAACAGCACCCTCCTTCTGTTCGGAGGCTTGCAAAATTCAGGCCTTCTTGCACCCAGACTTGCTACAAATAGAGAGAACTTGAGAATAAGGCCTGTTTCTAAATGAGTGAAAGAGAAAAAAGATCAGGTATGTGCATCCTCTAATTTCCACAAGCCTGTCTCTTATTGTTTGGCAGTTAGTTAGAATATAGCTTCAATACATGGGAAAAATTTCTCTTCCAATTACACAGCAGTTTTGTGGTGGCTGAGTGCTATAATGGGAATGCTTTGCAGCCAAAGATATCTCATTCATAAATCCCACTGTTCCACTCTATAATTTTTCTCTTTTGGATGGATCAGTATTCTGTGGTCATATCAACCACAATCATGCAAGCAAAAATGAGTAGTTGAATATTGTGACAGTCCTATAAGTCTTTCAAAGACATTGCACATAACACAGTTATTCAAAAGTGTCACTTGGTGTGTAGAAGAGAATTGACTCTTTGCTAATTTCCAAGTGAAAACTCTTCATAAAAAATGACTGGAGAAAATACTGGGTGAGAATTGGCTAGCTGTCCAATTTATTAATTTTGTAGTAAATACAAAATGTTTTAATCATATTTAAGGGTTGCTGAATGTGCATTACAAAGACACACACGTACATGTGCACACACACATTCATAAGAATGCAAGTACAATATGCATGCACTCATGCTTTATCCCTGCATGCGGCCTCGCTTTATACACTGTAGTTTATGAATTTAACATTATTCTCTGTCTCTGCCTGTCTCTGGGAACAGCTCCAGCAAGCAAAATAAAATGCATATCTAAGGAAATGTTCCCATAAAAGAAACAAATATCCAGTATTAATGCAATGCACACGTGGACATAATACCATATAGTATCAAACCGATCCAATCCTGCATTCCTTGAACATCCCAAAATCCCATATACTTTTGGGTAGATCCTTGACTGGCAGGTCCTGATGCAGACTGTGCAACTGCACAGAGCCCCCACGTGCTGGGGAGCCCCCAGGGTGTTTTGAGACTTGATAATAGCACGGATTTCCATGCTTTGCCAAGCGTGGAAATCCGTTCTGTTCTCATGGCTGAATGCAGCCGCCAGACTTTGGCCCAGGTTTGTACAGGCTGTGGTGGTGCTTAGCCTAGGCTATTCCTTGGGACCAGCCCTGATGACTGACCTGGGCTAAGTGCCGCCATGGCCCATACAACAGACGCTGGACTGGGGTAAAGTGGGCTATCACATTTGATGGCCGCTTACTCTTACCCCGGTCTGGGTCTGCGGTGCTTCTGGGCAGCCATGGCGGCCTCATAGGCTGCTGTGGCTGCGCATCAGGGAGGGAACAGGCCACTCTGAGCAGCGCGGGGCCGGGACTGTGTAAGAGTAAGCGGCCAACGTCAGTCTTGTTTGGTGCCCGGGCCGAATCCTCACTCTGGGCATGATTAAAGTGTGACGGCATCTGGAAACACCTCCAGAATCTGAATAAACTAGAAAATGTGAGTGTCAGAAGTACTGGTGTAAAATAGAAGCCTGCAGAGTCGAAAACATGTGGAGCCCTAACCTATGGAGAGCCTGTGGCAATTCAGGAGGGGTCCCCAACACATTGGGGCCATAAGCAAACTTGAAATAATTACATGCATGTAACAACATATAACCCTGCAGGCCTGCAATGTAGGGGCCCTGGCCACAGTAGAAGAAGATACTAAGTTTAATTGAGCATCAACATTTAATTATGATAACATATTCCTTTTTCTAAAAGGGTGAGTCAATGTGTGCCCATCAAACATTCCTGTGTTAGGAGACCTTCACCACCATTTCACACAGGGTCCTAACTTTCATGTATCTGGCACCACACCTCCCAACATTTTCAACAGCTAAACAGGGACAAGCTCTGCCCCCTTGGCCAATACGCTCCACCCCTTTTCACACTTACATGCACATAGATCTACCAGCTCTCATGTACAGTTCTACCAACACTCCACCCCCTCTCACATGCACAGACATACCACCATTCCAAGTGCACCAAGAGGGACAGAAGCTCTCCTGCTGATCATTCCACATAGTTTCTTGTCATTCCATCATCTCCCCATTGTCCCCCCAAAGCACCTTTCTTGGGAGGCAACCAGGAAGGAAGTGCCTGAAGCTTGAACATGGATCCTTTTGTCTCTCTCTTCTGAAAAAGGGACTTTGACCCCTGAAGAAGGAGAGTGGGAATTCAGCAAAAAGAGGGACAGTCTCTCCTAAATAGGGACTGTTGGGAGGTATGTGGTACGGTTGACTGGAGTAGCTCCAGTGATGTCAGTAGAGCAGTGCTAATTAATGCTAGCTGATGAGCTAGCTCATTAAATGAATGCGGTACTCTTAGTGGATCACAGGATATAAGATTGGGCCCTATGTGGATATAATAAAGTTCTGGAGAAGAATGCATACAGCTCCCATTAATGGCAGTATGAGTGCATAGCCACACTGAAAGAAATGCGTGTGTGGGGACAGGCATATACATATTGGTGTTTCTGTGTTTGTTTTTTTCAGTGGTGTCTGTCTACCCATCTATCCTATAGATGAGCGTACTTCTAGAGAAATATTAATATCTTTTGTTTTGCCTGGTGTCAAGCTGTTTGTCCATAAATGCACACAGGGATAGATCTAGTTATCCATTAATAAGCATGTGTAACTCCCATTAGTGTCAATGAGAACTTCACATGCATATCAAAGGGGAGAACAGATTCATGTTCTGTGAGCAGGATCTGAAATTCTGATTTATAGTTCATGCTGTATTTAATGGATAATTCTTTGGCACAGAGCTAAAAACTCTCTACGTTTATAACATTCAGTTCTCCCTCCTTGTTTGTCAAGAGCAATAGCAGGGGAGTGAATTTTAGTGCATTTGTGTTGTATTTAAAAATGCACGCCAAATGTAGCTACTTCTTTCTGGCAAGCCTAATATCTCTGTAATGGTTTTCCTGTTTTTTAAAAAATTCACAGATAGTGACCTCCAGGGGCTTTGAGGGGTGGACAGTGCACACTGTGTGGCCAGGGACCAAAACTAAAATGAAAGATTAAAGCAGTTCTGAAAGATTTCCTGATAGGCTGCTGCCAGTGCTATTTCAGAAGAAAAGTCCCCATGTAATCTGGATCACAGCCATCTTCATGGTTCCTTCCATGGATACAGAGCAGAGACTGCTTTCAAAGCCTGAGCAGAACTGTTTATTAAATATTTAAGCTTTTCCTTTTTTTCTGCCTGTAATTCAACCATGTCAGAATGAGAACAGTATTTTCTAAGCACTGTGTAAAACTGCCTCTTTCATTTGCCTATTGTAGTGCCTGATAGCATCCGATTATGGAGGACAGAAATTGGCCTTTTTTGTGTGCTCACATTTTTAGAAGGTTTGCATGACAGATTCTCCAATATTTATAATCGACTGTGGGTTAGAAATAGTATAGGAATTGCCCTAGAGCTCCTCCTAGCTCGGCAGTCTGTTTCCTGTCTGCCAGCTTCACTGGGCCAGATTCCCATTACTGAAGATAATGATTTGGTTCTTAAATCTTGCCATGTGACTAGTGTGGCCATAACTCCCCTTTAGTACAGGACCCCTATGAAAAAGGCATGGTGCAGGGTTGCATTTATTCCAATACAGCCCTGCACCATGTCTTTTTCATAAGGGTCCTGAGGCATGGCCAGTGGCCACCCTACATATAACCATACTGTTGTTGTCCTTGGACCTTCTAGTTTCCTTTGTAGCCCAGGTTTTTTTTATTGGAAAGAAGACTTTTTAAATCACTTTGTGTGTGCATGTCCCTAACCTTTGATTGCACAGGTCTGTTTCATTCAAAGTTGGTGGATGGGCAGAATGCCTAAAGGTAATTAAGAGTCCAGTATTTTGTAACAACAGGTGCACATGGAAGGGAGATATGGTCTTGTTTTGTAGCTGAAAAATCCTGATGACTCGTATTGAACATAATGTCCCCCTTAGGAAATCGGGCTCTGTTAGTTTGTGTTTGCTCAGGGGCATAGCTAGGTTGGAAAGGTTCCTGGAGCAGAAGATGGAATGTGTAAACTGCTGAATTGGAGATTTCTTGAAATAACCTAATTGCAAGGCCCAATTGCATGTCTATGATATGTGGGACAAAGGGGAATCATAGCTGAAGTGAAGTAGATGCAATTCCTAAGCGTGGCAAAAACATTGAGGTAACACAAATTCTGTGAAGCTAGACTCTTTTAAGATAAGGACTGGGGTACACTGACCTCATGATGTCATCTTAACACAGACTTAGGCCACTTTCAGACATCCCCCCCCCCCCCTGCATATTTGGGTTGCAGGGGAGAATGCGCAGCCCAAGTATGCGTGGGGATTGGCCGGTCTGAAAGTCCCCCCTGTGCGGGTTTGCCGGCAGAGACACGCAGGGATTCAGAACTCGATTTCCTACTTTGCATTCCTGCGTGTTTCTGCTGGCAAAGCCACGTGGGGGTGGGTGGGTCTTTCCAACCGGCCAATCCCCGCGCATATCTGGGCTGAGCATTCCCACACGCAGCCCAAATATGCGCAGGGGGGCCATGTCTGAAAGTGGCCTTAGATCTGATCTGAAGAACAAGAAACATCTTTTAATTAGAGATATTGTTTATAAAGTGAATATGTGTTAACTACATGAAACATTACTTATGGAATGTATGCTAGGATGTAAAAGAGTATATAAAGCAGCTTTGAAAGGAGTTCTGAATTCTTCAGCTACTGACTTGTGCCTACTGTTAAGAGCTGAATTATCCCTTTTGCAAAAGGTGTTACTTCTATTTCTATATTTCTTATATGGCCATATAAACATTTACTTTTATGTACTTCATGATATTTCTTATTGTATGGGCATTTTCACACAAGACACTCTCCACCCACGCACCCACTATACATGTTGTAGGGCACAAATAGGGCGACACTGCAGCCCTGCAACATGTATAGTGGGTGGGTGGGTAGTGGGTGGAGTGTCTTGTGTGAAAATGACCAAAATCTTCATTTATTCTTTCATACGTATTTCTAGCTATATATTTTGTTTCTCTTTATTATAGAGATATTTGTATTCTTTCTAATTGCATATTTTATATCTGTATTTTACTTAGAATAAGTTTGGATCCATATTTATTACTTTAAGTTATTTTCAATGTAACTTGTATTCAATTCTAATTTCTTGAAGTAAAGTAAGATGGAGGAAACTGAGTCTGTGTTCACTGAGGACGGATTTCTGTCTCCCCTGCAATAGCATCTCAGGGTATTTTCAGACGTTACGAGATCACAGTCAACCACGCTCAATTCCGCATGGTGGCTGTGATCACCTAACGTCTGTTGGGGGAAATGGATGTTTCTCCCCAGATGTTACCATGGCATGGAATTACATTCACCACACGAGCGGCCGAAGCGGAGGGACCGGCGGCCGCCGCGTGTTGAATGTAATTCCACGCCGGGGTGAACCCCGGCATCTCACCTGGTCGGGTGCCACGGCCCAGGATCACCGGCGGGATCCTGGGCCGTGGCGAATCCGGCCCGACACGGCGGCCTCATTGGCCCTGCCACCCGCCCGTCTCCCTGGAGGGCGGGCGGCGGGGTGCGTAGAGGGGGCGGGGTCGTGCTGCCACACGTTGCACCGCGCGGCCCCGCCCCCTCCCAGATTCCCCGCCGGGATCCCCCCGGCACGTCTGATACGGCGTGATGGGGTGATCCCGGCGGGGAATGAATTGGGTGATTTCGGTATGGGGCCAACGGGCCCCGTAACGTCTGAAATCACCCTTAGTAAGAAGCAAAAGTTCAGATCCTTAGAGCCCCTATCTTTCCCCGGGACTAAACATCTGTTTACAAATGGGGCCCTCTGCACCTCTCCAAGAAGCAAGAGATGTAGCTGCACCAGTGTAATGCCCTGCCCTAGGCTCAGGCTCTGGGGGAGGACTTCCCCTGGTTAGGGCTCTGAGGGGAGCCTCTGGGGTGAGGGGCTTTGGGCGGCAGGCCAAGTACTCACAGACACCAACTTGCTGCAAGGCTCTTTATTGTGGTGAGGGCATTGTACAGTGTCCACAATCATTCCCCCGTTGCCTCTGCCGCCTATGCTGACCTCTGTCTCGAGGCTTGTGGCTAGGCCCGGTCAGTCGCCCTGCTACGCAGGGCCTCGGCTCTCACAGGGTCTGGGAGAGAGAGAGAGCGCACCGCAAGCGTCCTGCTCCCAGCCCGGTCTGCTTCCAACTGCTTGTGCCTCAGTGCACGCTTTTCTCTGTCCCGCCCACTGAGTCCCGTGGGGGGCGGTGCTGCGCAAGCGCGCCACATCCCCCTGTCCAGTGGTGAAGCCACCTCTGCAACAAGCGTATCTATGCGAGTAATAACAAAAACAATAACATTTTAACAGTTGTGTGCCGGTCTGAGAGTCAGAGGTCACCAGTACATGACTCATCGTGGGAGGCAGTCTTTACCACTGCCCCACATAGTAGTCCTGAAGGCGGGTAGGGAGGCATGTCTCTCTGCGTGGCCTCACCTGTCCTTGGCATGGTGATGCCGACTCTCTCTGGTACTGGGGAGGGCCCTCTGGGTCACTCGGCATTGGTGTCATGTCGGGAAGGTCAGGGGTAGGGGCACTGAGCGTTACAGGCTGAGGTTCCGGTGCTTCAGGCTCTGGTGAAGGAGCCACCTGGGGCTGCTCACGTTGGTCGTTTGGCGCTGTAGTGTCTGGTCGTTCCGAGGGATCATTGTGTTTGGCGCCGTGGGGCCCTCTGCTCATCTCAAGTGTCGTTGATTTTGATGGTACGTGGCTCCCTGGGGAGTACTTACCATGTAAGAGTGGGGTTTTGGGCGTTTCACAGTCACCATGGCCGGACGCCAACCAGTGGGAGTGGCCATGCGGATCATGTCTCTGACAGCGAGGGGCAGTAGGGGTCATGCCCACCTGTCATAGCATGCCTTCTGGTTCTTCTGTTGTCTATGGAGTGTCGCATGTGCGCCCTGGGGTATTGACGGTGTGAGAACTGGGGTGGTCACCGGAGAGTGCTGCAGAGTATGCGTCCCATGAGCAGTTGCGATGGGGCGAAAGGTGTGCCTGATATGGGGGTGTTGCGCAGGTGGAGCAGGGCAAAGCGCGGGTCTGTCCCGTCTTTCATGGACTTTTTGAGCATGGCCTTCACTGTCTGCACCATGCGCTCTGCTTGTCCATTCGATTGGGGGTACGTGGGGCTGGAGTGGGTGAGCAAGAGGCCCCAGTCTGTGGTGAATTGCTGCATTGCTTGACAGGCAAACTGGGAATGGTCGCAGACCAGCTCTTTAGGGATCCCATGGCGTGCGAAGATCGCCTTCAGCCGCTCGATGATGGTGAATGCCATTTTGTCTGGTAGGTGTACTACCTCTGGATATTTGGAAAAATAGTCCATGACCACCAGGTACGATTGCGCTTGCAGTTCAAAAACGTCCACAGCCACTTTGAGCCATGGTAGTTCGGGTATGTGATGCGGTATCATGGGTTCCGCCTGCTGAGCAGGCCGCCCCTCTTGACATGGCTGCAGCCTGCAACCCACTGCTCAATGTCCCTTGCCATGTTGGGCCAGTACATGAGGGACCTGGCCCGTGCCTTGGACTGCTGAACCCCCTGGTGGGGGATGTGTACCATACGCAGCATGTCCTGCCTGGATTCCTCGGGAATTATGATCTTGTGCCCTACCATCAGTAGATCGTCCTCCAGCCACAGGTCATGTCAGAGGGGCCAGTACGGTTTGAGTGGTGGCACGACTGACTTTGCGTGTCGAGGTCACCCATGGTCACGTAGGGTCCGGAGGCTGTTGAGGATTGTGTCATTTCAAGTGTGATCCTGCAACTGGCGGAGTGGGTCGCTCAGGGGCATCGTGGTCCTGGTGTGGTATATGACCTTTTCTCCCTGAAGGTCTTGCGTCGGTGACACTGGCGAGTGAACAGGAGCCCTTGACGGTGTGTCCGCGATGTGCATGCTGGTGCCCTTTGTGTATTCTAGCTCCAGGTCATATTTTTGTAGCTGGAGGAGCATGCGTTGCAGTCTGGCTGGGGCTTGTCCTATGGGCTTCCCCATGATAGCTTCTAGTGGCTTGTGATCCGACTGCACCTTGACCGTGGTCCCATATATATATATATTGATGGAATTTGACGGTGGCGAAGAGGATAGCCAGGAGCTCCTTCTCAATTTGAGCATAGTTTTGCTTGGCCGCCGTGAGCGATCGGAATGCGTATGCGATGGGGTGACCATCTTGGGATAGATATGCCCCCAGACCATCTTTGGATGCATCTGCCTGTATGACAGACTGCATTCTAGGGTCAAAGTATCGCAGTACAGGAGCTGATGAGATGGCTTGTTTTAAAGCATCTAAGGCTTGTTGATGATTGGCATCCCAGGTCCACACTGCTTCCTTACGCAGGAGGGTTCTCAGTGGTGCGGTCATGGCTGACTCGTTTGGGATGTACTGGGCAAGGTATTGTACAGTGCTGAAGATTCGTTGTAGCGCCTTCTTGTCCTGAGGGGCTGAGAGCTTTTGGACGGCCTCCACTTTGTCCTTGTCTGGCTGGATCCCTTCACCAGAAAAGATGTGGCCCATATACTTTACTCGCTCAACCATGAATTGGATTTTTTCCTTGTTGAATCTGACCCCTTTCTCTCGGGCTCGCTACAGCACCTGTTTCAGGATGCGGTCATGCTCTGTCATAGACGAGGCTGCAATTAGCATATTGTCAGCTATGATGTGTACCCCGGGAATGTCCCCAAAACTCTCATGGTTCTTCTGTTGGAACACTTCACTGGCTGACTTGATGCCAAAGGGCAGCCTGTTGAAGTGGTATCTTCCCCATGGAGTGTTAAATGTGCATAGCTCCGCCGACGGCCTATCAAGTGCCACCTGCCAGTAGCCATCCTTTTCATCTAGGATGGTAAAAATGGATTTCCCAGCCAACTTCTGCTGGACATCCTCCACTGTTGGGATGTTGAAGTGTTGTCGAAGGACTGCTCTATTAAGATCCCTTGGGTCAAGACAAATTCGCAGGGAGTCGTTCTTCTTTTGAGTGACCACCAAGCTACTCACCCACGGGGTGGGTTTGGTCACCCTGGAGATTACCTTCGCCGCCTCAAGGTCTGCCAGTGTGGTCCGTAGTTGCTCCTCTACGGAAAATGGGATCTTACGGCATCCGTGAATCTTGAGGGGTACTGTGGGATCCAGGTATATGTGGTGCATCCCTGGGAACCGGCCAAGGCCTACCATCATGTCTGCATAGCTGGCCAGGATGCCTCCCTCCCTGGTTAATGAATTCAGCACCAGTGAGCATGTTCGACGAAGTAGGTTTAGGGCGACGCAGGCTTTCTGGCCCAGCAATGGGGGGTCCTGTATATCAATGACGTAGAGTGGGAGCTGCATGCTGGTGGTTGGGGTGGAGCATTGAACGAGGAGCTTCGCCTTCGGTATGATTCGACCCCCCCCCAACGACTACCAGAAAAATGTCCGGAGGGTCCCGGGGGACATGTGCCGGGAGGTTCCTGGCCACTCGGGAAGGGATGGTGTTAGTCTCCGCCCCCGTGTCCAGTTCAGATGTGACCGGGTGTCCTGCAACCCGGAGTGTGCATCTCCAGGGGCTCTCTGATTGCTGAGTGCTCTCCCGATGAAAAGAAGTCGTGGTTCCTACATGCATTACGGTCACTGTGTGTGTGCAGGAGGGGGGAAGTTTGGCTCCGCAGGCTTTACGCAAAGTGGTTCCTTCCTCCACATCTGCGACATGTCTCACCATAGGCCGGGCATTGCTGTGGGCCGTGCTGGTGCCCACATCGCCTGCAGGAGCGTCTGGAGACTTCTTTATCCCACAGCGGGGTGGGGCCAGTCTCCTGCGCAGGCTGTTGCGGGGTGGGTGCGGGCCGGGAGCTTACCGCTAGTACTCGTGGCTCCGCCGACATCACAGATGCTTGGGCCCTCGTAATGGCCTTCATGCGGCACATGTCCACAGCCTGGGTCAGGGTGAGGTCTGGCTTCTCTAATAGCCGCTCCTTCAACTTGGGGTCTGGGATACTAAATACGATCTTATCCCTGAGCATAAGGTCTATGGTTGGCCCGAACTCGCAGTGCTGTGCCTTCTCTTGCAGAGCCGTGAGGAATGGGTCAATCCCTGCTAGTTCATTGTATTGAAGCTGCCAGAACTGATAGCGCTCAAATACGGGGTTCTTTCTGGGGACGCAATAGCTCTTCATTGCGATTAGGAGCTCCGCTAGGGTCTTGCTGGTAGGGTCTGTAAACACATTAGGCGGTGTGTTGTACACATCTAGGGCCTTCTCCCCCAGGCAGTGCAGCGCCACTGCCACTTTATACTCTTCCTCTTTCTCCTCTGCCCCCGTGATGATAAGGTAGAGGCTTAGCTGTTGCTCCCACCTCTGCCAGTTCTCGCCCAGGTTCCCATCAAAACTGAGGGGGGGAGGGGGCTTGAAATGCTCCATTTTCAGGAGAGTGTTTCTCACCTTCACTACACCGTGGAGTCCACTTCTGAAACCATGTAATGCCCTGTCCCAGGCTCAGGCTCTGGGGGAGGACTTCCCCTGGTTAGGGCTCTGAGGGGAGCCTCTGGGGTGAGGGGCTTTGGGCGGCAGGCCAAGTACTCACAGACACCAACTTGCTGCAAGGCTCTTTATAGTGGTGAGGGCATTGTACAGTGTCCACAATCATTCCCCCGTTGCCTCTGCCGCCTATGCTGACCTCTGTCTCGAGGCTTGTGGCTAGGCCCGGTCAGTCGCCCTGCTACGCAGGGCCTCGGCTCTCACAGGGTCTGGGAGAGAGAGAGAGCGCACCGCAAGCGTCCTGCTCCCAGCCCGGTCTGCTTCCAACTGCCTGTGCCTCAGCGCGCACTTTTCTCTGTCCCGCCCATTGAGTCCCGTGGGGGGTGCCACCACAACCAGGGTGTATGGGTTCATGGGCCCTTGTGCAACTGTACAGTTTGCACTAGATAAGTCCTTGAGTTTGCTGGATGGAACTATTTGCTTAGTTAGGAGTAGACCTGTTTACAGTTGTAGTAGGCTTAAGTAGCCTTCATGCTGCTAGGTCTGAAGACTTAATTTTTTCCCTTGCAAATCTCTGGCTAACCAGTCATTTTTATGGCAATTAACTGAGGTAACCAGAATGGAATTCACGTTAAAGCTCATACAATGGGTAAAATTGTCTGTGAGCAACAACAGACATAGAAACTACCCTTAAAAATTATATGCAAGACTTTTTTCCCCAGTTAGAAATGCCATCCCTTTTTGATTTTCCACAAATGCCAGAATTCCTTTAGGGTGAATACAATAGTATAGACTCGGAGAAGTAAGGTTGCTGTGTTGGTCCCAAATATAGGTAATGCAGACACAGTAGTACAACGATATCTTTTAGTTGGTGAAGGAATGGAAGCTTTTGCACCCCAGAGGGTCCTTCCTCAGGCAAGTCAGGAATTAGAACTACAGACTGAGCAAAGCAGTGAGGTATGTACAGTGATTAGAAACAATGGCGAGGGGAAGGGGGAAGAGGTGAGAATGATCGAGTGATAGGAACATTGAATATTGCAAAAATATATATGTTGTGAAATTTGTAAGAATGTATTTTTTCTGGTGATCTTTTCTTGCCTTTTGTGCTGTGTTCCAGTGAAGTTTTACTCAAGTAATTGACTTTTTTCATGCAAAGTGAATTTTAAGTCTGTGTATGAATATATTTTATATGTGATTGGACACAACTTGAAAGAGCATGATTTGGGGAGGGTCCCAAATGGCACAAATTTACTTAATGTTTCATAACAAAAACCATAGTTAATATTTAAACTGATTTTTAGGGGGAGAAATAGCAATTTTACATATGAAGGCAGTTTTATAGCTGAATTACTTTGGTAACTGAATTTACTGCTTTTTAAGAATCGACACCAATCTCAAAATAAAAGATGATGTGATATTTAAAATAAATACACATCAAGCCTGAGAATCCTACTTCGCATGTCATCGGAGGAACATAAATGTATGCAGAATCTGAGAGTAGTTTTATTTTAACTAGTACAATATAACAACATGACATGCTGTGCAAAATAAATAACTTTGGAAAATGCGTTTTCCAAGAATGAAAGTAATATTGAAAAATGACCAAAGTAATTGCTTTTGTACAGGTTCAGAGAGTGAAAGAGAAAATAATAATTCATGCTTTAATACATGGAGTTAGACAAAGGTGTAAGGGGTCTGATAAAAATAAAGTGTTGAAGACTGGATTGTAATGTTACATAGGTTGTGTTCTCACAGTTGGCTCTTCTGGATAACAGCCCTTTAGCAACCAATTTACATATTCATCCTATCCACCATATTGTTCGCATGATCAAGGTGGTTTAAAGCATGGTTATTAAATGGGTTATTTATGCCACTTATTCTGGAATAGCTAAGTCTTCATTCACGAAACACCTTTGCCTGCTTTCCACGTATCTCTTCTTCTTTTATTGTCATGTAGCAATACATAACTGCTGATTCCCATTTAAGTGGCGCTTCCCATTTCAGTGGCTCTTAGCTCTCTCTACTTCCCACAATTCAAAGGGCATTAAGGAATGCCCTTATGATATATCTGTGTGCAGGAAGTAGTATGGAATGGAGGAAGAACTGTCTAGACACACCTCTATGGTCACTTGGAGGTAGGAAGAGACAAACAGGAAATGATGCATCAGGGACAGAAACTTGATCCAGAATAATCAAAACACACTACTGCCAATGTGTTAGTGTGGGGCCACTCCTATCCTATAACATGGAGAGAGATTAATTCACCCCCAAGTAGCAAGAGCTGCTTGAAATGGCTTTACAGGTTTATCTCTGGGTTTTGTGTGAATGTGACCTGAGACTATTTAGGACAGAACTCCTCAGGGTGAGAAATGATGACAGAATGTGGCCTGTAGAATGTACATGACTGAGTCTGCCTAAACAATATGGCTCTTGTCACAGTAGTAACTGAATGCTCCAGTCTTTAATATATTTACTCTCTTGCAGGTTATATTTATTTTGAAAGATGGTAAATCAGACACTGTTGAGCCAGGACCTTATCTACTTCTCACTGGGTGCAGAATTGATCTGTAACCATTTTTACAAGGCTATTTGCATGTAACTTACCCATGTGTATTTCAGTTCATAGGTCAGAAATGCAAATGGAATAAAATGTCGGCAAGCCTACTTTTAGGCCCTTTTTGCACGGATGCCCCCCCCATGTGTGTGGATGAATGGGCGGTGGGGTGGGGTGCGTCTGTGATTGCTGCAGCAGGTGGGTGGGGTGCGTGCACGCTCCCACGCTGCCATCGCCCATGCGTGGAGGAAGAGGCATCAATGGCAGATGCTCTGTGCGTAGAGATGGGTGGAGTTGAGTGGGTGTCCGTGCAATGGGCCACGGAATATGTTGTTGAAATGCGCTGCCGCTAGTTTTTTGAGGGATGTGCTTTAAAACAACGGATTGTTTTTAGTGTACGGTCAGTGCAGAAGGGGCTGATGTGGATTTCTGGATGTATGGCTGAAGGCTGGTGGGGCATGAAAGTACAGGACTTTGTCCCTGGATTACTGCATGAAAATCTTGTCAAATAACGAATTAGATTTGTGACAAAGACCCTCAATAGGAAGAAAGTGGGGAATCCTGCAGCTGGGTCCATGTAATGTCACCCCACATAGTGCTCTTATCATATGAATTCAAAAAAGCTCCACTGGCATTGACTGGGGTGCAGAATCATGTCTGAAGGTAGTTTTGTATATACAGTGCCTGGTCTTTGCGCATGGAAATTCCCATTGGGGTTGCTATTCTGAGTATGCAAAATATACTGGAGCCAGACCCATTAAACAGACTCAGAAGTACTTTATGTTGTTTTTAATTTCTGGTGGAAAATGCTGTTAATTTCAGCCATTCTCTTTTACGCAGGTATAGCAGGATATTATACCTATGGCTACCTATGGCCTTTATTTATTGAGTGGGGTGGGGGTGAGGAAACAGTGGCTCAGTCACCCACTGTACAAGATTGGGGGTGGGAAGGCCAAGTGTGAATAGGAGTTGATTCAGAGGTGCTCTAGTGCCATCCTTTGCATTCTGCAAACTGTTAGATTCTTGTTGGGATGTGAGGATGTGCACTGTGGCAAAATTCAGCATGTTGAAGGTAGAACAAAGGAGTCCATTAGGTTTGCTTAGCTTGAAGTGAATGGGCCTGTTGTATTCTTCCTACAGCAATACTGTACGTGTAAAGCACCGTGCAGGCAAGATGGAGTTAATTCAATAAAATAAATATAAAATACTCTCTAGGCTGTCAGATAGAGCTGGAAGCGGGTCAAAGGTCACTGAGCTGCTTCACTAGCACACTAATCGATTTGCTGTCAAGGTAGTGGTGCCGGGGTTTCGAGTAAGAGAAGAATTGAGTGCCACTCGGGCCCAATTTCCATAATTGCTCACTGCCTTTAGTGTACAACCTTTTATGAAACACAAAAAATATATCACTGAATTGTATTGATTAGCCATTGGGCTGAATAATTCACTTAGTATTTATTACCTGACCCTCAGAGGTTAAATAAATCCACTATCTAACTTCAGCTTGTGAGAAATATTACTTATTCATTGAAATGGGGACTGATTATTACACAATAGGACCATATCTTTGTTGTTGTTTTACTCACTCAAAAAAAGAAGAAGAAGAAAGCTTTAATCCCTGCTGCATTTTAATGGCAACAAGTTAAAAAGAAATATTTATTGATAGCCAGGAGCATTTTCCAAAATAAATACTAATACATCTGTGATATCATGGCTTGGCTTCCTTTGAAAGCTGTTTCTCTTTTTGTTTGCCCTCATGTTTCCAAATAATTGGGTCAAATTTCAGAACGGACCAAATTTGCACTTTTACAGATGATAGTGAATATATTCAGAAACAAAGTTTTCATTGCAAGCGTGGAGCCTTTTAATAACAGTCTTAACACTTGTGGTGGGCTACAAGTCCATTTTTTATGATATTCTTTTGGAGAGCTCCTGAAAGACATAAATCTTCCTATCATATTAAACACCCTCCGATAATTAAATTCCCAAAGAAAACAGAAACCCTTTTCTAACATGAAAAGATAAAATTTAAACCAGTCAACCATGGACAGCTCACTGTCATTACAATAAAAATGATTTCACATCACCTTCAAATGTTTAGGATGTAATCTGTAGGGCATTTTTACAGCTTTGTTAAACATTAAGGTGATAATCAATTATTTATCAGGGGCTATTATTTACATATTGCTTTTAGCATATCTGAGCAGTACATCTTCTTCCTTTTTGACATGATACACCTCACCAGCAATTGTGTTCTTTCCAAATCTAATTATTTACTCAATTACCGTTAGATCTCATCCTCTAGATACAACTGTGTGGCAACTTGAAGTATTCCCTCCAAAAAAGATTTCCTAACTTTGTGTAAAGCCTTTCCTCAATTTCCGGACTGCATCCTCCAGCCTCTCAAAGTATTGTTTTTGAAGTTCGATGGAATTTGTGCTAGGTCAAGTGGAGGAAACTGTGTGAAGCCTTTTTTTTTTTTTTTTCATGAAATGTAAAGGAAAAACCCAATGTTTTACTTTGTGTTTGTTGATAGTTGCGTGTTTTCTGTATCCAGGATCTGAGTTTACAGTTAGCAGGAGTCAGAAAATCTGTCTTCTTGGTGTTATAATAAAAAAACCTCCTCTTTTCCTGTATCACATAATAGAAGGAAAAGTCTGCCAGAAAACAGGGGGGTGTAATATGCACAAAACTGTCTCAGATTTATTCAGGTGTCCAACTTCCTGCATTCTGGGAATGGAATCAATATAAGGTTTGACATTGCATAAGCGTCTTCATCCCAAAGGGATTTCAAAGCATATCACAAATCATAGACATACAATAGTGCTGATATGCAGCAATGTCTTTTGAGGTAGGGGTGTGTGTGTGTGTGTGTGTGTGTGTGAGAGAGAGAGAGAGAGTGTGTGAGGTTGGCAGCTGGTATAAAGGACATTGCTTAAAGAATGGAGAGGAAATAATATTTCCATGCAAGGTGAAAGTCTACCTCATGAGGGACAAAGGTGGATTTGGGTTGTTAGGTTGCTAACCTGTGATTCCAAGGGATTTTGAATATTCCAAAACTGCAGGTTTAAGTGGGATTGAATATGTTTGTAGATGACCAGACTATCCAGTGCTGTAACAGTTAATGTTACTGAAGTTTGTGATGGAATATTTTGCGGATAAAATAGCTCGTATTCACCAAGACCTCAATGCCGCACTTAATGCAGTGGAGGAGGTAGAAGCTGTAGAAGCCCCGGCTTGTCCGATTTTATGGGATCACTTTCAGTCGGTGACACCTGCTGACATGGTGGAGGTGCGGGGGCTGTTTGAGCGACTTTTTGTGAACTAGATCCGTGCCCATCCTGGCTGGTTAAGAGCTGCCGGGAGACAATGGGGTCGTTGCTGACCGGGGTGGTCAGCGCCTCCCTGCAGGAGGGCAGAGTGCCGGGCTGCCTCAAGGAGGCGGTGGTTCGGCCTCTGCTCAAGAAACCATTGTTTGACATTGACTCCCCTGCCAGCTATCGGCCTGTCTCTAACCTTCCCTTTTTAGGGAAGGTTATTGAACGGGTAGTGGCTCAGCAGCTCCCAGGGCATCTCGACCGTTTTGGTCGCTGATATCGGTTCCGGATCTGTCCACGATCATCCATGCTTTTATTACCTCTTGGTTAGACTACTGCAATGTGCTCTACGTGGAGCTACCTATGGTGACGGCTTGGAAGCTGCAGCTGGTGCAGAATGCGGCGGCCTGGCTCTTGGTGTGGCTGGACCACTGGGAGCGCATTACAACAGTGCTCCGATCTCTGCATTGGCTGCCAATAGTCTTCCGGGCCTGATTCAAAGTGTTGGTTTTAACCTATAAAGGCTTACACGGTCTGGGTCCTGCATATCTGCGAGACTGCCTCACTCCCCGGGTTCTAGATTGGCCCCTGTGGTCATCTGGGGGCACCTTGCTGGAGGTCCCCCGGGTTTCCCGGGGGCCACACAGGACAGGACGTTCTTGGTGGCCACACCGCGCCTTTGGAACTCCCTCTGGCCCTGGACCTCCCTGCTGGGACTTCCCAGCCACACCCCAAAATGGTGCCCTCCAAGATCTCACCTCACGAGACTCGGTCTGTGCGCTTCGGGAGCTGGTGGCGTCCCGACGTCCCTGGCTTGTCTCTGTCCATTTTGGGGGCAGAGAAAACCCCATTCCCCTGAAGGCGCGCCCACAGGTAAGGGGTGTGTGTGTGTGTGTGCGGGGAACAGTGATTGTGGCTTAAGCTAATTTCTAGCTACTAATGATTAGAATGTGGCCCTCATGGGGGCAAATTATTCACATCTGCCTGTTGTGGAGGCTTGCACTGCCTCAGAATCAGTGGGTGCCAACCACTGTTGGTGACAAGATATTGGATCTAGGGGTGTAGCTAGATGGGCATGGGCCCTGGCGCAGAAGATAGAATGGCCCCAGTGCTATGGCACTCCACTTCAGTGAGCATATGAACTCTTAAACTGATCATTCTTATGTTCCAAAGAAGGACTTTAGTCTGTATGGATTTATGCAGCTGCATAAGAGTAGTCCTATTAGATTGTTTAACTTCAGTAAGTCTGCCAGCGTATATGAAGTTAAGCATGTGCAGAAAGAAGTCTTAGTAGGAACACTGTTTCTTCTATCCTTTAAGTTTGCTTAAGTTTACCTTCATTTGTTTAAATAGCTAAATTTCTTTGTAATTTATTTACATAATACTGACTTGCTGTTGTAAGTAAGTAATATCTTAACGATTTTTTTGTAGCCTCTTTTATACTTTTTCCTTTCCTTTCAGTGAGGGAAAGTGTAGGAAATGCATCCGTGTTGGTCAAACAGCGGCAGTAAAAGACAGCAAAAACAAGTTCTTTTTCCTTGGCATCCCTTGTCTATCTTAGCTGGGAAACACTGTTAATGGAATGACCTTAACGAGTTTATGATAACATCTGAGAATAATTTTGTACCAAATATTGAGAGAAATATGTTAGCTTGAATGGTCTCATTTAAAAAGCTAATTTGTGCAAATAACATTTTAAAGAAAGCTAATGCCATAATAAAGACTGTTATAACAGGCAAATAGTCTATGAGTAAGAGCATCCTAAAAAGCAGCCACCAAGATCAGAGTAGTTGATGTCTTTTATTGGACCAACCTCTGTTGTTGAGGATATGCAAACTTACAAGCTTCTCTAACATCTTTGGGCACTTTAATGGCTTTGACACTTGTTTCTCTTACACTTGAGATCAGTGGACAACCACACTCTAAACAAGTTTATTTACTACTGGGATCTTGTATATATTACTCATGATCTTTTTCCCTTTTTGTCCTTCTCTCTTTTTATGATTGGCCCATAGGGTTTAGCTCACCATTGCTTTGTGCGTGTAAAGTCAGTTGACACAGTATAAACTTGCTGCAGAAACACTACCAAATCAAAATGGCAATGATTTTTGCCTATTTCACACCAATGTAAATGGCTCTATAAAGTACAGGGCAATGGTGACTAAACAGTTCTCTCATGATGGTGAGGGAGCCTTCTCCTTAACTAGAGCTGGCTGGGAAATTCTAGATAAAACTTTTTTTTCCAAGTGGTAAATGTCCTCTCTATGGCAAGATATATTTTTGTTGTGAAAACATGGCATTGGGTAGGAAAATGCATGGGTATGAAAAATGGGTTGACGAGGTAACCCCAAAACTTCCATTTGGGGCTGGAAAGGGTCACAATGAAAATTTGCCGTTTGGACACATTGCTTTTGCTCACGTATGGTGCATCCAAAAGGAATATTCTCATTTCAGCCCTTTCCAACCCAAACTTTTTTCCAACCCAAACAAAATTTTGAACAGGAAATTCTAGAACATGATTTTTTAAATCCCAATTTGGGATTAAATTCCCACGGAATGGGAAATCCATTTTCCAGCCAGGCATATCATCGGCCCTTTTTACATGGGCAGTGGTGGGTGGGGGGTTGGGTGTGCTGCCGTGGTGGGTGGAGATGGGTGTGTGCCCGTTCCCACAGGTGCACACCCACCTCCACCCACGGAGCCTCCTCTGGTTTGCCGGGTGGGTGAAGAGGGTGTGCACCAGGAGCACGCAAGCACCCAACCCACCGCCCATGCTGTTCGCATGGACAAACACCTGTCCCCCCACTGCACTGTTTCCACGGATGCCCCCCCACATCTAACACCCTCCCACACACCTAGCAGCCGGGGTGGGAGGTGTCATCCGGGTAAAAACGGCCATCATCTTTTGGTTGAATCTTCCTTCTTTTCTTAGCCTCATCTATTTTCAGTCTCTCCTATCTCGGCTGTGGAAGATTTCTCCTTCCCCTACTCCCACCCTCTGTTCTTGCCTATGCTTTTTAAAGCTTCTTTCCCTCTGTTATTATTGATTCCTATACAAGTTATTTAATTCTGCATACAATTTTGACGTACATTGCGTATAAAACAGAGTACAAGCTAAAGTTGTGCATGGAGAGTTTCTAATCTGCCCAAATTAATGGGAGTAGCTTTGAGAATAACACCACTCCTTGGGTACCTTTTCAGATTAGAATGGTGTCCCCTGTTTATCCGTCTTCTAGTTTTTTCACATAGGGTGTTTTTCATATAGGGTGTTCACAATTAATGGCCCCCAACTGACCACGCATCCAGCTGCTTGTGTGAAGGTGGAGCGTGGGGATAAGTGCTCTCATGACCTATGCAGTGGTCACTCATGAGGCACTGCTGAAAAATCAGGAGTGTGCTGTGCAGGGCCAGGAATGTATGGTGGCTGCCTCTTTAGCGGGGGTAGGCATACTGGGGGCCACCCTTTTGAAATGCTCCCCACGCATTTCATGTGCATGGGCGTCCCGCAACCATGCCACTCAGTGTTCATGGACTCCCCTGCCTGTCTTGCCCATTTAAAAACATCCATAGTATGTTTGAGGTGGGGGATTGAATTAAGCCCTTTTCTTCTTACTGTGTATAAGGAGATATCAGATGGTAGCAAGGTGAAAACAATGAAAACAATAACAGAATTTATTTCTGTTGTTTGCTGTTTGCTGTTCTTCACTAAACAGCAGAGTAGAACTAAACTGAAAGCCGAGAACATTTTGTGTTTTGGACCTGCGGTTGTCTGGGAGTGCCCTTCTCCAGGTCCCCTGGGTATTCAGGGGGGCTACTATGAAGAGGACGTTCTCAGTGGTCGCTCTACAGCTGTGGAATTCCAGATCTTCCTTCTTTTCAGCGTAAAATGCAAGACCTGGCTGTTCCACCAGGCTTTTGGTGAGGGTGAGGGTGGGTTGTTTAGGGGGATGGACTGGGGTGTTCTTTATTTATGGGTGGGATTTTAATTATGGGGGAGGCGATGCTCCCTTTTATTCCCTGTTTTATTCCTTGTTTTGTTGTCTGCAGGGCCCTATGTGAATTTTTGTATATGTGTTTTTATTTTTGCAAGCCGCCCCTGGCTGCCTTTGGCAAGAGGGGTGGGGTAACAAGTATGAAAATAAATAAATAAATAAGGGTGTTGTAGAGCTGACTTTGGAATGCTCTCCTTTGGCAACTCATCCACAGTTTTTCTGGGGTCTGTTTTTCTGCTGAGTGGTCTCAGCATAGACATTCTGGGTGTTTTTAAATGACATACTACCATGTATGGCCACCCAGGAGCCACTCATCTGACCTCCTGTGGAGGAGAGGGATGTGTGCTCCTGTGAGCCACTCAGCATCCACTCATGGCCATTCATGGTGTACTGCCGAGAACTCTGCAGTGCTCTGTGTGGGGTAAGCCAAAAAGATCTGTGGCAATGGGCACCCACGCATCCCCTGCTCATATGAACTTGGGGTGGCCATCCACTTCAGCAGACCGGTCTGCCAGTCATAGGCACTGTGGGTGGGGGACATGGCCTTTGCAAGTATCAGGAACTGGTTGTGAGTGCTGGGGAGCGCAGGTTCCCCAGTGCTCATGCTGGGACATATCCGTTTCAAAGGCCATCCTGGTGTGCTACTCCCTCCCCCATGGTCTATGGCAGGGGAAGTGCGAGGTGGCTGCCGCAGTAGCTACACTGGGAGCTGCCCGTTAGAATCCCTCCCCACGCACTCCACCTGAGTGGGTGCACTGCAGCTGTGCCACTCAGCGGCCACGGACCTCCCACCTCAAAGCCTTGATCATTTTTAAAATGCCATCAGTCTGGGGCTTTCCATTCACAATACAGCTCCTATCCTGTAGCAACACCTGGTGCGACGGCTTCGGCCGTACATCTCAGACTCCGACCTGGCCACTATCTTCAATGCTTTCATCACCTCAAGACTAGACTATTGAGATGTGCTCTACAATGAACTGCCCATGGTGATGGTTCGGAGACTGCAGCTGGTGCAGAATGCGGCGGCACATCTCCTTATGGAAATGGGCCACTGGGAGCATATTACACCGGTGTTCCATTCTCTGCACTGGTTGCCTATAGTCTTCCGGGCCTGATTCAAGGTGCTGGTTCTTACCTATAAAACCCTTATATGGCTTGGGTCCCATATATCTGCGAGCTTGCCTCACTCCCCATGCTCTGGATAGACCCCTCTGGTCTACCGGGAGTGCCCTTCTCGAACTTCTCCGGGTATCCTGGGTGGCGACTATGGAGAGGGTGTTCTCAGTGGCTGCACCGAGGCTGTGGAAGTCCCTCCCAGCAGAGGAACGGGTAGTCCCGATCCTCTCTTCTTTTCGACGTTAATGCAAGACCTGGCTGTTCTGTCAGGCCTTTGGCGAGGGAGATGTGTGAGGGTGGGTTTTTATTTTTATGGGGGGTGGTAAGGGTGGGGTATATTTTCCTCCCTCCTCTTTTCTCGGGAGGATGTCCACCCCCCTTTTTTCTCCTCTTCTCCCCCCTTTTTAGATGTTTTATGTTTACGTTTGTGTATTTTTATGTGTATTTTTATATTTTTATACATTGTAAAATTTGGCAGGAGGGGCGGGATATAAAATGTTTTAATAAATAAATAAAATTAATAAATAAACCCTAGCTATGAAACACTTCAAGATTATATTGGTCTGCCTAAGTATGCTTTCATGTTGCAAAGGGCAATTATATCTTGATAGTAAAATAAGCAGAGGAATATTCTACCCTGTTAAGTGGCAGGATTTTCTGTTGTAGTTTATTGACTGCGGAGGGTCCAATAAGGTTGGGAGGGTTTTCACTTCTTTCCAAAGTCGAAACAGTTGTGGGTGGGTAAGCAGAAGTTGGTTGAATGGAGGAGACCCTTTTAGGGCTGTTTGAATAGTGGCATTTGTGCCCCACTGGAGATTCTGATCTGTCATTTTTGTCCCAAACCAGGCTGAAATGTTGAAGTTTCCCAGGGAAGGAAAATTTATAAATCTTCATTTTGGTAGACCCCAAATGGAACTTCCAGGAGGAAGTTTTTAGTTAAAAATGACCCCTTTTCCATGGAAAAGTTTTTTTTTTGACAAAATTGCATTTTATGTTGGGAAAACATGCTTTTAGAAATTTCCTGAACAGCCCTGTGCCTCCTGGTTTCTTGTGAGGATTTGAGGTATTGAGTTTTGACCCTGAGGGTGTTTATAAATGAAATGATAGCCCTATACCAGAAGGGTTTTCAACCCATATTGTTTGCTGCCCATTTGTTAGCTGCAAGATGAGCACTCCCATGCACCATGGAGCCTCCACAGAGCCTCTACCAGCAGTCACGGCATGGTCCTAGGACATTGGGGGACCCACCATTTGGGCCAATCTGGAACTGTTTGCCCACATACCCACCTCTGTTTGTTAGGGCGTGCACAATCGCTTTGTGGGCAAAGCATTTAGAGCTGTCCAAGCAGTTGGAACAGCAAACATGCTCACCACTTTTGCTTTCCTGGGAGCTTCTACTGTTCACTTTCACTTTGGAGCACTCAAAAATGGTGCTCCAAAAGGTGGTGGAGGTGGGAAAATGGGGGTGAAACTCAATTCTTGTGTTTCTTGATGAAAACCAGGGTTCTTGGTTGGTTCTTGCAGATTAGAGCAAGCTGAGAACTGCCAAGAATCTTGTAAATAGCCCTCCCCCAAACTTGCAGACCTGGGAAGGGCCTTTAGTTTACAAACAAACCCTGACTGACTTACCTAGCTGCCTCTTCAAGACTGGGACTGCTCTGGCTGCTGGGTCTCTCCCTGCTCATCATCTCTGCGGGCTGAAGGGAGGAGGAGGAGGCTTCATTTCAAACCCTTTGGCTTCCTGCTGTTTCCTGGTTGGATCAGTAAAAAAACCTCAACAACAAAAAAACCTCCTCTCTGGAACACAGTTGTCTCAGCAGGAGCCAAGAGTTTAGTTTTAAATGCTGTAGATATCGGAGAATGAGGAAGTGAATGCACAGAACATGTGCAGAGAATAGATTAGAACTACATTACCCAGCAGGCAGCACAGACATGCAGAGTGAACAGCAGCAGCATAAACTACAGTTCCCAGCAGCCCTAGAGCCATCCGCGCATGCTCAGTGGAGAAACAGAAGCCAGAAAGAGCCTAATATTGTAAACCAAGGGAGCAGAAGTTGTCATGGAACTAAAAGTCCCAGCAGCCCCTTGAGGCTTTGTACATGCCCAGAACATTCAAAGAAATGGAGAGGAAGAAACAGACATTGAAAATACAGGAGGAGCACATCTGCTATGCTCTCCAGAGGGACCCATAATGGTGATTTGCAGGGGTTCTGAATGCAGGAAGTGGGGAGAGACCCTGGCTGAGATGAGTGACCACAGAATGGGAGAATCAGCTGCAGTAGTCAAGGACTCAGAGCAGCCCCTTGAGTTAGTCAGCCACTCAACCCGGGGGCAGAGAGGCTTTTTAAAATTATTTTTTAAAACCTTTCTCATCGAACACTTGCACGAAATGCAAGAACACGACAAAATCTCGCTCCCAGTTCTTTTTCTCGTGTGAAAATCTTGCAAGATTTTTTTTTCTCATTTCAGACCTAAAAAAACAAAACCAGGAAGCAATCAGTGGTGGGAGCTTCCTAGATCTAGAATTCCCCACGGCTGTGAGTCATGAGGGAGGGATGGTGTTGGGTGGAGTGTGGCACCTCCTGTGTATTGGATTTGCCACACAAGACCCCCTGAGTGGGGGCTACCTGGACCCAACATGGCACTCTTGTGGACTATCATCTGTTTATTTATCCCAGAGTCTCTAGGCTCTGAGTGGAATCTCTATTTCCCTAGGTGTCAGAACACTCCAAAGGAGGTGTGGCCACATTAGACAGGAGCAGGAGAATCCCTTTGCTCTACTCCTTTCTGATCTGGCCCCACCACCTTCAGAATGTTGTGATGTCATGATGCTCTGAACGGGTGTGGCCACATTGGAAAGGGGTAGGAGAGACCCTTTGTCCCTCCTCCTTGGGGGAGGAATCTTTCCCCTTTCTGCATCAAAGGGTGAAAACAGATGTGAAAATAGCCCGTGTTGGCTCGCTTTGGCCTGGGACTCACCTGCACATTTGTTCCTTCCCTGTGAGATGTGGGCCCACGTCTGCTCTGGGGCAGGTTGTCAGCTGTTATGGGATGTGTCCTCTGAAAATTTTTGGAAATGCATCCTAGTAAAAGCCTGCCCACCCGGGTCAGTCCAGGCCAGCATAGGCCCACATATCTGGAAGGCCTACCCAGCCCCATTGCAAGGCAGGGTCAGTGGATTGGACCCTCACACTCAAGCCTGGCCGGACAGCTGATCGGGAAGGGCCTGGAGCTCTTCCAGGCCCTTCCATCAGCTATTCAGTGGGACTGAGTGAGTGCGCTCCTCCAGGCTCTCCTTCCCCTTGACTGTTTGGTGTGCTCACCCAGCTGCCAAACAGCTGATGGGGGACACAGAAGCACAATCACCCAGTCCCACTGAATAGCTGATGGGAGGGCCTGGAAGAGCTCCAGACAGCACCAAACAGCTGACGGTGAGCCCCAGGACAGCTCTTCTTGGGACCTGATTCTGCTGTGCCACATTGGCCTGGGAGTCCTCTCCTGTGTGGACAGTCCCTCAGACTGTCCCTCAGACTGCCCCGGGCATGGAGAGATTGTGCTGGCAGCCCTCACGCCTAGGTTGAGAGCTGCTCGTGTGAACAGCCCTCCCCACCAGCCAGAGGAGAGGCAGCTGCAGTGGTTCGCCCTGGGACACATTTTGGACTCGTTTCATCCAATGTGTCCAAAAAGGTGGCAATTCTATGTGAGTAACAGTAGCCAAGCAACTAGAGTTTCATTTCTCAACAGGGAATCATTGTTATCTACTGGAGGTGGGCATTCTACATTCCGCTGTGTGCCTAATCTACAGAGTAAATGTGAGTCTCTTCCAGCCTAGCTAGAGAGCCTGATACTTTACCTCAAGCTTTTAATGCTGTCAGTCATTGGTGCAACAGCAAAGGTGGTTGCTGTCACATTTACTAAGCATGAGGTGTTTTTCTGTTTTCTCTGTGTCTCCTATTCTGGCAGCAAAATGGGAAATGCAAGTGAGTAGCTGAAAAGACCTCTTCAACCAAGCAAACCCTTCATAATCCACTAAAACCCAGAGCAGTGGTGTGGAGGAGAGCAGAGCCAGCAGCTCCTTCCTATTCCCAAACACTCCAGGCACCACTATGGGTATTTTTAAACATGACGCTACCACGGGTGGCCATTGCAACTCCGACGTAGCCACCCATGGTGCCGTCACATCTGCTCCCTCCTGCCAAATGTCTGCTGTGGATGGGAGCAGAGTTTACCCCGTACCGTGGCAGGACTAACTCCGGGGTGTGTGCTGGGCTCCGTGCCAGTGCACATCCCGGAGTTAGCCCTGACATGATATGGGGAAGGCAACTCCGTACTGTAGAGAATCACGTCTGATGGCCTGCTCTACCTAACTCTGCTCTACCTAACTGATGGCCTGCTCTACCTAACACAGGCTGCTGCACCCACCCGTCAGGGAGGAGCTGGGGCTGCGCTGAGCAGCGCAGGAGTGGGAGGCTGTGTGGACCCATGTCTGTACGTCCCTTGCCCTTTCTCTAGCCGCTGGCATGTTTGTTCAGCACCTGGGCCTGATCCTGCCCATGGTGAGAACTCTCACCATGAGCAGGATCAACACGTGGTGGTTCTAAGAGCTGTCGCATATGAAAATACTCTATCTCCTTGAGGTACTAGGTGCTTTTAAATGAGATGCTATTACGCATGGCCACCCAGGAGCCACTCATCTGACTGCTTGTCTGAAGGTGGAGATGCATGCTCCCATGAGCCACAGAGCACCCACTCATGGGGCGCTGCCAAAAAATCTGGAGTGCGCCATGTGGGGCAAGCAAAAAATGTGCGTGGCAATGGTTGCCCATGCATCCCCTGTCCGTATGACCTGGGGCAGCCACCCACGCCAGCAGACAGGTCCCCAGCTCAGAGGCACTGTGTGCAGGGGGCATGGCCGTTGCAAGTCACGGGAACTGGCTGTGAATGCTGGGGAGCCTGGTTCCTCAGTGTTCATGACTGGGACATGTCAATTTCAAAGGCCAGCTCGGTGTGCTTCTCCCTCCCCCATGGTTGGTGGCAGGGGAGTGCGAGGTGGCTGCTGAGGTACCCACGCTGGGAATTGCCTGTTTGAATCCCTCCCCATGCAGTCCACCCGAGTGGCTGCTTCGCAGCTGTGCCACTCAGTGGCCATAGATCCAGCGACCTATTCTCCTCTTAGAGAATAGGTCCTTTAATGGCTATTAATCAAGTAGTTTATGGGATGAACTTCTTACTGTCGGGAGCTGGGAGTGAACAACGGGGAATGGATTGGCCATTGTGACTGTTGGTTTTTTTCCCACGCGATCGAGATTGGTGACTGTCGGAGACAGAATGCTGGGTTTGATGGACCATTGGTCTGACTCAGTATGGCACTACATATGTTCTTATCCCTCCTCCTTCCCCACAGTCTTGCTCATTTAAAAACATCCACTGAATCCTTACCACCCCTCTAATTCAAATAGACTTATAATGATGAGTCTGGGATTGTAACTGGCCTTTCCATGTTGTGTGCATGGAAAGGCTTCTTGTACCTCCTCTGGCCTGCATTCTGCATGTCCTACATTTTGTGGGCAGTGGCGTTTGTGTCTGTATGACAAATTGAAATGCTGCTTAGCCATGCAGTGATATTAGAATAGAGACAGACATAATTCTGTTTTTTCTGTGGCAGAAGGAAAGATGTTGGGGGAGATGAGACTGGGTTATCTTTTTTTTTTTTTTTTTTTTTAAATTACCCCTTAATGCATTCTGGAACTTACATTTTCTTTTCCTTTTAAGTTGCATTGTACATAACATTTGAAACGCTCTGTCAAAACAACTCATAAAGGGGAGTTAGGGGAGGGGGGGGGGGGGAGAAGTAATTGTCTTGACATGTGGTGATTATCCAGAACTTAAGCAGCAGAGAAGGGATGGTTATTCTGTTTGTGATTTTTTTTAAAAATTTTTTTTAAACAACAACTAAAAGTGCCCAAGATTTCCCAACTGTTCTATTTTTACAAATGTACAACTTCCATAGAAGGGTCAGATTTAAGCTTTGTGTGGGAAACAACTGATACTGCCAGCAATAGGGCAAGATCACTGCTGTGTTGTGGTTTACATGTTTTATTACATTCCAGGCATTGCTCAACTGTGTATCGAATGGATGACTAGGACTTTGTGTGAATTAGCAACCTTTTGATTTTGCTTCAAAGTTGATGTATTATTTTTAACTCTTGATGTTTATAACTATTTAGCTATGATCTCTCTCCTCCCAGTAAATGAAGACTCTGGTCAGATTACAACACAGGAAATGATTGGGACTGTTTCAAACAAAGAAATGATGATAGCTGTTTTTTCCCCTCCTTCTTCTCCTGGAATCTTAATTTTCTCATCTGAACACTTTTGGCACAGACCGAATAGCAAATGGATGTGGGGGGGAAATACCATCAGCACTTTAAATGTATAGATTTCATGTGCCGAATTGATGTATCTCAGCGGATCAAGAAAAACTAGGGATGTCACATTCACAGCTGGTTAACATTTTACACTTGAAGTCCTCATAACGTTTGTATATGTTTCAACACTTTTTTTTCTAACTTTGCAACCATCTGCATTTCTCATGTGTGACACTGACTTGGAAGCACAAACTTTTGCAGACCTAGCAAACAACTGGTTATTTCCAGCAGATGTTTGCTTCTCTCCAAACTTTGATAGATATTTCTGTTGAACTATAGATAGGAGGTGACGCTCTGATTTCAGAAGGGTGTGCCGTGTTCCAAAGACATTTCAGGTAGAGGATACCCCTGAATTTAGCACATGAGTTCTTGGGTGAACTCACATGTAACTCTGCTAAACTCCAGTGTCCACAGGGCCCCAGAAGCTGTATAAACCGCCCCAGATGATCCCCATATCACTGTTGCGTGTGAGTGAGGGACTCCGATTTCCATCCCTGCTTTAAACTCTGATCTGACATTTAGATCGGATGTATTCAGATCTGAGTTTAAAGAGGGGCTGGAACTCGGAGTGTCTCACTCACATACAACAGCAATCTGGGGATCATCTGGGGCTGATTATACAGCTTTCTGGGCCCCGCGGACATTGGAGTTTAGCAGAGTTATGTGTGAGTTCATCCTTAGTCTGCTCTTGTTAATTCCTATTAGCCTTAATAACAATGATGAACTAAAGAAAGGAATAGAAGAAACCGATAAGCTTTTAATATAATTATTAAAAAATAGACTATCGCAGGTGTTAATACAGTAGATCCATTGAGGTCAACCTTGCATTTTTCGAAATTCCATGTAAGTCACAGAGCAGGGGGTGGAGAAACTTTTCCGTCCTTGGGGTCACTTTGAAAATTATTACACACTCTAAGGGCCACACACAAGTTGAGAGCAGAGAGTATTTAAGGGATGTACTAAAGAAAAGAAGGAACCAGATTGTGGATTGTCCTCATCTTTTCAATTTTTCAGTGGTTGGAGGTAGGAACTGGATCCAGAGCCAGGAACTGGAAAAGGGCAACATAAAAAGTTGTCATGAGCTACATTTGGCCCTGGGCTTGAGGTTCCCCGCCCCTCTCTTAAAGCTTTGCTTTCCTGGAATTAACACCGCTTTAAACGAAGCGCTGAAAAGTGCCTCCTGAGCCCTGCATTGAGAGAAAAGCCGCGCGGGGAGTGTTTAGACGCTCCCTGCACTGCCGGAAGTGACGTGCTCCCCGTTGCCAGCAGCGGCGGTGGCTGGAGAGGCGGTGCTTTGAAAAGGCACTTTCTGAAAGCCTGGAAAGTGAGACTTTCAGAACGCGCTTCTTCAAAGCACCGCCTCTCCAGCCACAGCTGCTGCCGGCAACGGGGAACACGTCACTTCCGGCAGCGCGGGGAATGTGTAAACACTCCCCTCGTGGCTTTTCTCTCAACACAGGGCTCAAGAGGTGCTTTTCAGCGCCACGTTTAAAAGTGGTGTAAGTCTATCAAATGTATTGCTTCTTATAGGGATAACTTGAACCTTGAAGCGTCAAGCACATGCTGTAGAGTAGAGCATGGATGGGAAACCTCCAGCACATGGACCATATGGCATTATCATCCTCTAAATCTGACCCGCTGTAGCTCCCCATTGGCTGCTATTGATACGGCCTGCTGTCAGGAGTGTTCTGGCCCAGGGTCCTGGTGTGGTAGGCTGGCAGATCTCAAATTGCATCTTGCCAGTGCATAAGCTCCAACCTCAGAACGCGCTCCAACCTCACCTTTTCCCCAGTCATGCTGAGGCTGTGGCTGGAGCTTCCATGGCAGGCAGAGGGGACTGCTGCTTTCTGCTGAAGAGTGAGTAACAGAGGCCCTCCCCTTCATCTTGTATTTTGGTGTGGCCCACTAGTCATTTTTAAGTTGCCAATGTGGCCTCCGGAAAAAGATGGTTCCTCACCACTGCTGTAGAGTTGCTAATTAGAGTACACCAAAATGCAGGAGGCAGCGGGGAAGGGAGGAGGGGAAAGGGGCGGTTTAGTTCCCTGCAAGAGATCTGTGCTGCCCACACTGCAAGTGCTACTGAGCGGCAGAGAACAAGAGTGTTCCCATGCCCATCTTACAAATTCTGTGTGGAGCTTGAGTGGCTGGCAAGGAGCCTCTCTCCCACCTTCCCCTAAGTCTGCTTCTGGAGTACTCTATTCAGGAGCAGCAGCATCCTCCTGTCTCCCTTCCCACCCTTGATAAATTGCATTTCTGTTAATCTGAACTAGGGCTGAAACAAGATCTCGCAGATTGTGAAAATCCCATTGTAAATGGTCCCCTTGACTAGATTTTCACGATTGAGAATCTTGCCAAATTTGGCCATTCTCACTGCTATTCTCACGAGATTCTCAGTTTTAAAAAAATGCTCTACGTATGTGCCAAATAGCTTCCGGGACCGTTCCAAGCATGCATGCCCCTTTTCCAAGATGGTGCAGGCCGCATTTGCACCACTTTGCAAAGGGCAGGTGGTTCTGGGCATGTGGAGACCAGCTGCCGTTTTCCAAAATGGTGCTGACATGGCCCATGCCAACTTGGAAAAGGGCTGTGCATGCTCAGAACGGCCTCAGGGACCATTTTACTCATGCAAAGAGCATTTCAATTATTTTTTTTCGAGAATCTTGTGAGATTCTCAAACTGGCAACAAGACCTTCTTGAGATCTCGCTGACGTTTTTTGATTATTGTGAGATTTTTGTGACAATCAGTTCGGTTAACATTTTAGTCCTAAATTCTGGACTATTTTGGAGGTCCTGCAAAATTAAAGGTAACTGGACTTCACTGTTCATTCCATGGTTAGGGCAGGCAAAACTGGTCACTCAAAAATTCAGCTAGCCCTTCTTTCATATCGCTCTTTGTTCCTGCTTTGCAATTTTTATTTGTGTGTGGTTTTTGCTTGGTTTCCTATAGAACTACAGCTTATGGAATCATCCTCTGTGCATCTGTTTGTGTGTGTATGTCGTCTCCTTTAAGCTTTGATTTCCCAGGTGCGTTTCAGCCACATTTGGTAAGAACATAAGAAGTGCCATACTGGGTCAGACCAATGGTCCATCAAGTCCAGCATCCTGTCTCGGACAGTGGCCAGTCACGGGGGCCTGGGAGAAGCACCCAACAGGTCACCATGCTATCCATTCCCTGTAGGTCATCCCCAGACTCCCGACAGTAAAGGGTTTTGTTCCCCAATCCTATCTGGCGAATAGCTGCGAATGGACTTATCTTCCAGAAAGTTGTCCAAACCTCTTTTAAACTCTTCTATACTGCTGGCCTTGACCACCTCCTCTGGCAGTAAATTCCACAACCTAATTGTATGCTTAGTGAAAAAATACTTTCTTTTATTTGTTTTTACTCTGCCACCTGTGAGTTTCATGGAGTGTCCCCTAGTTTTAGTAGTAGTTGAGAGGGTAAATAACCGTTCCCTGTTTACAAGTTCCACACCACTCATGATTTTATAGACCTCTATCATATCTCCTCTCAACCATCTCTTTTCCAAGCTGAAGAGCCCCAACCTATCAAGCCTCTCCTCATACGGGTGCTGTTCCATACCCTGGATCATTCTTGTTGTCCTTCTCTGTACCTTTTCTAGTTCTGCTATGTCTTCTTTGAGATGGGGTGACCAGAACTGCACACAATATTCGAGGTGCAGTCGCACCATTGATTTGTATAGAGGCATTATGACATTCTCAGTTTTTATTCTCTATTCCCTTGCGAATAATTCCTTACATTCTATTTGCTTTTTTGACCGCTGCGGCACACTGGGCTGAGGATTTCAGTGTATTATCCACAATCACCCCCAGATCTTTTTCCTGAGTGGTAACTCCTAGCTTAGTGCCCAGCATTGTGTACTCATAATTATTATGGCAGAGGTGTAGAAGGTCCAAAGGTAAGTAGGGACCCAAATTTCATAACAATAGGTGCACATAGAGGAGGAGAGGGCTCTTTTTGTAGCTTAACAATCATATTGACTTAAACTGAGCATTAGGGGTGAGAGTTCAGATGAAAATTCTGATTTGGTTCTAACCCAAACTGAATCAGGATTTGTTTGTTTGGATTTTGGCTCATATTGCTTGGATTCAGTTCGTATCTGAGCAATACGAGCCTAAGTCCATGTCTGCTTCCAAGCTCTGACTCCCCCTGACCTCTGCCCACCTCCCCTGGACTCTTGCCCAGTGCCTGCCTAGCCCATTTCCCTCCCCAGCCTGCTCCACCCTCCTGAAGGTAGGCTGGGGTGGGCGATTGTGGGACGGACAGACAGGGGCCTGAGGGAGACAGGGCTGGGGGCAAAAGGTCCATGCATGGGTGAGGAAAGGGGGGTGTTGCTTTACTTACCAGGCTCCTCTGGACTCCGAACTGGTGGCCCACGGTGTCTGGCGTGGCCTTCTTTGGGCCACGTTGGGAAGAAAAAATACCATAGAAAATCACCATGCATGCACAAAAATAGCTGACATGGCCATTCTGTGCATGCATGGCCATTTTCCAAAATGGCACCAGCAGCATTAGTGCCATTTTGGAAACTGGCAGTTGGTCTGTGCATGCCCAGTTGCTGGCTGAGCATGTGTAGAGCAGCTGTCATTTTGGCGCATGTGCGGTGACTTTCTATGGTAATTTTTCTTCTCAGTGTGGGTCTGAGAAGACCATACCGGATGTTACAGGCTGCCAGTTCAGAGTCCATAGCAGCGTGGTAAGTAAAGTAACTACCTCCCCTCCCCACCCCTGCATGGCCCAACTGCCCCCAGCTCTGCCTCCCCCAGACACCTGTCTCCCCACCATCACCTGCCATAGCTTACCCTCGGGAGGGTGGGGTAGGCTAGGGTGGGCGATAGACTGGGTGCCATGGACAGGAGTCTGGGGGAGGTGGGCAGGAACCGAGGGAGACAGGGTTGGGGGCAGGATGGGTTTGGTATGCATAAGCTCCTTGGAGCAATGGCTGCACTGCTCAAGGAGCTTTGATAGATTCCCGCTGGGGGATAAAAAACCTTTGGTTCATATCCCCTGGTAGGTTCGTATTGATTCTTATCAATACGAATTGTCCAAATTTGGATGATTCGTATTGATACAAATCCGAGTTGCCCACCCCTACTGAGCATTGTCCCCCTCTTAGAAACCCAAGATGCACTAGTTTGGGTGGTAGTTGTGCAAAACTACTTCTTTGCTTTAGAAAGTGAATGCTTAATTTCTCATTTTTCTAAAATGTAAACTCCTGGAAGTGCCCTACCTCTACACCACCTAGGAAAAAGGATGCAGAAACAAATGGGAATGCATATTGCAGCCTGTCTGGATAACGCTATGCTAAGAAATCTCTTTTCCTGTACTGGCCATAAATTAGACCAAAATACCTCTGTCATTCTGCTCTGAAATATTCTTCTGCATATTGTTAAGTTTGAGAAACCCAGCATGCATTTCACTGCCAAATTTAGTTGGAAGACTTGATCTTGGTCACTCATGTGAAATAAAGAACTGCTTTGTCGCACAGTTCAGTATGATGGGTATCATCTGAAATTACTGACCTGAATTCATTGCATTTAATCTACCCATGCTGAACAACTAAGCTGGTGACATCAACCTATCGTTTTATCACTTTAATGTCCTACTTATACCCAGCGTTGAAGTTCAAGAGAATGGACATGGCCATTCCATTCTAGCACTTAACTGAGAAAATCAAAGTTCCCTTTAAATGGAAGATCTGTGGTGTTCCTTTTAAAAAGTGATATAATACTTGAAAAGAATCTCACAAAGTTATTTCAAATCACATTACCAGGAGCTTTTGCTAAAAAGAAAAGTTACTCCTCACATTCTAAGGGGTACATTATCATCAGTAACTAAAGTTAGCAGGGATCTGATTCCATTTTTAACATCCAGACAGACCTGGAGAGACATATTAAGTCAAAATCCACAGAAAAAGAGAAACACCTATAGGAAATCTTGCAGGGTTCAGACAAGGGCAGTTTCATGTGACCTTGTAGATTGGAAATAAAAAGGCTGCTATTAGTTCCATGTCAGTTCTTATAGTGAATGTTGCAGAGTAATGGAGGGTGTTAAGCTGTCAAATACTAGCAAGGGTTAATAAGGTTAAGGAAGAAGTAAAAGCAGGCCAACAATAAAGAACCATGGATAAATATGTTGCAATAAATAAGAGATGTCACACCATGTGGGGGGAACTAAAATCATAACTCAGGAGTGTAACAGTTAGAGAAATTCTTAGCAGGATATTGCCCTAAGTCATTTCTTCACTGCTGGTCATCAGGGTGCTGGCTGCTTAGTATATTCAAAATCCAACCTGCCCCACTATTTATTTGAGGAAAATAAAAATCAGGGCATGTAACTGAATTCTGCAAATGTTTTAAGTATAAATTGAGGGATGGAAATTAGTGAATAAATGAATAAATTAAGAAATTAATTAAATAAAAAACCCTCAACAACTGCACCAAAGCACCTGGAGTTAGATATCAGTGATGTTTTGACATTGTCCTGGGAGACAATCAGAGTATCAGCATTTTCTTGTCTTTGATCTGCAGAGTGAATCCAAACCTGTGATTCCCCCTCCCACCTCCATTAGTTCTGTTCACACAGAAAGCACTGCTGCTACAGTATTATAATAGTGGCTGTTCAGTTTGGGTTATTGTTAGCTACATTGTGTCTCGTAACTTTTTTGTGGGGGAATGGGTGTGATCCTTTCTGCACACTTATTTTTAAGCAATTTTCTCAGAGGAGACCTTAATTAGTTTTGCAAGTCTGAGGTCAATCGGAAAAGCCATTTTCCAGAAAAAATCTGAGATGGGAAAGCTCTTTTTTAAAAAACCACCACCAACAAAAACATTTAATTTTTTTTTGTAAAGAGTGATCAATTTTTAGCAAAAGGTTCAACCAAAATCAGTTTTCCCACAAAAACTTTGTTTCAGTTTGAAATTAAACAAAAGTTTCCACAATTATGTTTGAAGAAGCTAAATCAGCCTTCAAGTTTGTGCTATCGTTGGGCAACTTTCTCCCCAGTATTGAGTATTGTTTCAAGTATTTTTGAGATGTATACACACTATATAGAGTGCTTTGAGGAAGAGAATACATTTACAAGTGGTGTTTTAGGATGCTCCTGGCATTCTGAATGAATTTTAGTAGGTTGGGCGGTATTGGAACCAGCTGCTAGAATATTTTTTGTTGTATTCATGGGAAAAACGGCAACATGATACAAATCAATTAAACAACTGACATATTTTTGCATAGTGCTATCTTTAAGCATGAAGCTTTTAGAAATTACCCAAGTGGAGGGCCTTGTGTTCATTTCACAAGCACTGAATTAGAGCGATGAGTGGCTCAGTGTAACTGTGTGTCCCCCCACCCCCCAGTGGTGCTTTATTTGTGTTTGAAAAACGTAATGAGGCTTCACTAAGAGACTTCTCCGGCTGTGCTCCTTTTTCTAATGACATGTCCATGCAAAATGAAGTAATGGGGGGAGGAAGAACCCATTTGGTCAACTTCTTTTTTCATTAGTTGTGGAATAGCAAGGCTTTAAGTCGGGGAAAAATGCAAGGCTCTTGTATGTGTCCATTAATTCCATAGCCCATCCTTAATTAGTGGTTTTTACGGTGAATCGTCATCAAATATTGTGAAGAGTTTCACTCAAGTTGGCTTCCCACAAGTTTTATTGCATTTGGCCCCTGAATGTGGCATGCTGGCAGTGTGTTATAATGAGGAGGATATAGGCCGTCTCCGTGAAGGGTGGGGGAATAGCTGCTATTTGTAATTGATTGCTCACTGGAGCTTGCCCTGCTACTTTACCCCTAGGCCTGATTTTACTCCATATGCCTGGTGTCAAAGTTTGGAAGCCAGCTGGTCACTCAAAGTATATCCTGTGGGAAGCCGGCAGCGTAGAGCAGTGGTGTAGCCATCAGAATGCCAGAGCGTATTTCACTGGTGTTTTGATAATCATTCTGTAAGCTTTAATTATGCTGTATGACAACACCATTCATGAACTATCAAAATAAATCCTTTGAGGAGATTCATGGTTAACAAGTTTGAAAGATGCATGGCTTGTCCCAAAAGTCATGCATCGATCAGGTTCAATTTTTTCTTAATTAGCATTGGATAAAAGCCTGAACTAGATTAATTTTTTTTTATATAAGAAACTAGGTTTTATTTTTTAAAATCTCACATTTTGTAGTTAACTAATATGGTATTCCGTGTTCTCTGTATATAAAAAGCAAGCCTTACAATTAGCAGCTGTAATGTGAGCCGATGAGACCTCCCTCACTATCCATAATAATAATAAAAAAAACCAGTATAGGGTCCATTAAGGCCATTTAAAGTTGAAACTGCATCTAATGGTTTTAAATTATTATAGTGATTGCAAATGGGGCATTATAAGTTAATGCTCAGAACCATAAGCAGCAGCTGTGTGTGTTCTTTGTCAACACTTCAGTCCTTTAAGAATATCTCTGTTGTTTGTGATAACCTAGGCCTAACATTGAGTGAAAACAAATGAGACTGAGGCGAGCCGGATCCCATGGCTGCCCTGGGGAGGGCCACTGCAGTCGCCACACTTTGGGCTAGCAGGGAGGGCAGTTCAAATCAGACCCCCCCCCCCCCGGAGAATCCAGGAAAGGGTTGTGCCATCACAAGTCCCTCCATGCCACGGGTGGTTGAGGAGCATCTGACTCCCGGATCTGTGCTGCCCAGCAGGGTTTGGCCCCTGGGAGGAGCTGGTGCCAAACAACTTATTGGGGTGGGTGGGTGGTTTTGGTGCCACACTCACCCAGGCTGCCAAACAACTGATTGGGGAGGGGGGCAGTGGAAGGAGTGTGCCCACATGGGCTCTGTGTGTGTGTGTGTGTGTGTGTGTGTGTGTGCCAAACAACTGATGGGGGGGGGGAGAGGGGGCTGAAGGAGCATGCTTATCCAGGCCGGGTGCCTGTGCCAAACAGCTGGTGGGGTGGGGCCAGAGAAGCATGCTTACATGGACCAGCAGGTGGCTCGTGGGCTACTGCATTTTTTCACCCATTGTCTCCTTTTTGTGAGGTAAAAGTTATACTCAACACAGAGGTCACTGGAAGTTAGATTGTGAAGAAAGTTTCTTGGAAGGAGATGAAATTTGTAAGCATTTGATTAGTTCAGCAGAGGTTTATTTTGCATATGAATAAGCTGAAGGAAGTGTTGGCTAAGGGACATTTATGGAGTGGTGGGGTCTTGAAATAAGGGACATCCATTAAGTTCTACAGAGCTGTGGGGCTCTGAAATAAGGCATGCCCACTACATTCTATGGAGTTGTGGGTTCTGAATTAAGGGACATGCCCTTAAAATAAGGGAGGTCATCCCTTCAAATAAGGACACCTGGGAGATCTGGTTTGGGGTTTCTCTAATCCATAATTTACCTGCTCAATGAGGGCATTTGTTACCTTTTCACTGCTCCCAAGTGGCAGGTATACACTGAGCAAAGTTGTATTTGAACAGTAGATCTTGCTGCCTTCTAAGTCTCTCACTGTCTTGTAAAAATCAATCTGTGGGAAAGTTGTACGCGCTGTGGATGGAAATTAGCCTCTCAGTTTCAATTTGCTAAGCAAGAAAGTTGCAGAGAGCAATCCGGAGGGGGAACATTGGTGTGCTGATGAGCTGCGGGAGGGCTAGAGTTGAACTAAAAATGTCATTGGCGAGTATCCAAGAGAGAGATGCCTGAAGCAACGTTGATGTCTGCCCATCTCTCCACCAGTAAGTGTAGCAGGTCAGAATTAACCAGGAGCCAACATAACAAGAGGAATTTAGGAAGGGGAAGACGGGTGCCAAGTCTTCTTTTTCTCATCTTCTTTTGTTTGGCAGGTTAGCTGGGGTGGGTTTTTCCCCCTGGGACCACAGTATCATAGTTCTGCCTATTGTATTTAATAATACACAGTGATAAAGCCTACACTAGAATTTCACAGCAGAATCAACATCTTTTGCAATCTTTGAGAAACCCTAACTTTGGAAACCTCCACAAAACAAGGGAGAGATATAAACATTAATGAGCCTGATATATATAGATACATATTTAAAAAAAAACATTTTAAAAGCAGTTTTATAGTTGCTATAGAAACACCTTGGCCTTCACTCTTACTAATTAGTTGGATTTTGCACATTTTATATTTGGAAATGCAAATCAGATTTCATAAATTATTACTTGTTTTTTCCCCCCGTTTATATTTACAGTACTGATATCCAGATACACACAGGAAGCCTGAGATATTAATTAGTGATATAACACAAATAAGCATGACATTTATAGTCACAAGATATCCCTTAGTTTAAATATTCGTCTGCTAAATGTTTGGGGGAATTTATAGAGAGATTTGTAATTTTACAGGGAAAAAAATGGTAAATACAAATGTATGGAACCTTAACTCCCCCCCCCCCCAAAAAAAAAGGCCTGTATTTGAAAGACATTAAAGTTTTTTTTATGACTTTATTTAAAGAACTACAGTTCCATCCCAAATGATTATGTAGATTTAAAACACACAAGCCTTATTCTACTCCCATTCATTCTAGTGTAAATCAGAGGTTGATTTTCCTATTACTTACAGCTATTTTACATTAGTGAAATGCCTCCTGTTTCTTGAATTACAGAGTTATTAGGCCATGATCCTGAGAGGTGTTCAGCACTCTAGCCCTGATCCTGTACAGAACTTAGGGTAGATTTGCAAAGGCAAAATGACACTGATGTGTCAAATTTCCATTGTTTTTAATGACAATTAGATGCAAGGCAACACAGGGTGTTTTTAAATTAGACATGTCCATGCATGGCCCCCCACTATCCACGAGTCCAACTGCTTGTTTGAAGTTGTGTCTAGGGAGGCGCGTTCCCATGGCTCACGCACTGGACACCCAAGGTCACACACAGAGAGCACTCCTGAAAAATCCAGAGTGCCCCGTTCTGGCCAGGGTGACTGCCTCCATGGACAGGGCAGCCATGTTGGGTGCTGCTCGTTTGAAGCCCTCCCCATGCACCTTGCATGTGTGGGTGCCCTGCTGCTGCCCCACACACCGACCATGGACCCCCCCTCCAAGTCTTGCTCATTTAAAAAACCCCGCAGTCCTCTGACATTTTGACACCAGTGCTAGCTGTTTGCGCAGGTGCGATTCACCTGTACTTCTGTAGATCTCTTTCTGGTTCTTAGTGCTGGCACTGATACTAAACAAAACAGTTGTAGGACTGTACCCTAAGTGCCATTTTTGACTTTGAAAATGTAATCCTTAAGCAGTATTCTATTCAGTACAGGTATTTCTGTGACTCAATCATCATCAAGTTTGTGAGCAGCACCATTGATGTCAGTAGCATCTTTTCCTGCCTGTATAAAGCTGAACGTGTGCTCAACTATTTCCAAGGTTAGGGCTGGAATACTCAGTGCCCTGCGGGAATGAGTACTCTAGTGATTATTTTTGTTTTCAGAGCTCTTGTGTATAAATATTATATTCACCTCACCCACTTTATTTGCTTTTATCTATTTATGATAATCTAAGCAATCAGACAAAATGTTCCAGTGGCTCTTCGAAATGCATTCTGAACCCTATCCTCTAGTTTTTGCTCAAGCAAAAATCTGATTGCAGTCAGTGAAGGATTACCTAGGAACAAACTGCAAGGCTGAGATTCGGCATTGGCATGCACACTAACTCACTTAGCGTGTAAACAGATGAGATGTTGCCTCACTTTCACCCCCATTAACTCTGGATTCACCCTGGGTCCACTACTAATGGCGTCATCCCAGGGAAGGCTGATGACGCTGTGGGGGTGAATCCAGGGAAAGACGGGGCAACGTGCTGCCCCGTGGCTGTCTCTCGTGTGTTGAGGTGGCCATGGGGCCCCCCCTATGGCTGCCCCCATCTTTTGGGTGCGTGGCTGCCTCTGCCCACTTTCAGCACCATAGAGTCGTGACCAGCAACCTAGGATGACTGAGGAGCAACTGCAACTCTATGGTGGTGGAGGGAGGAAGCACGGGGGGTGGGGGGGAGACAGCAGCAGGGAGGAACACCTGTCCATTAGTTGTGGTCCCACACAGAACCTGTGGGTGGTAACTGCAGGAGGGAGGAGGGACCGAGCGACCACAGGCTCTGGGGGCCTTCCCTGCTGTGCGTTAACACCTTATGAGCAGGTAAGTTTAGGTCTGTGCATGAACAAGCAAATTGTGGTGCATTTTTGAAGGCCTTTAAAGAAACAGCTTCTTTTCTCTTCATATTTAGTCTGTGTATTTATGAAAACAAACACGACACCCCATTGCCACTGTGGTCTAGTAGATTTTCTATTTTACTTTATTAAAAAACGAATGAACAAGTTTATTGTATCAACCAACAAGGTTATAACAATACCCTAACCCAACAGTTTATAAAAATCACAGAATATAAAGATCCACATAGATATTCATACAGATTTGAATACATTTAAACACGCAGTTGAATTTTGAAAAAAACAAACACTATATAATAGCATATGCACTCAGCAGACATGTATAAAAACAACTTATATTAATCCCCTGTCACGTTTTGGCCACTAAAACTGGCTCTAAGTTTTTTCGCCACCAGCAAAAATCTAGCAACCTGAAAGGTAATATATTTATTCACATTTGCCAACAGAAAAGCAATTCTGGTCGTGTCATTAGATTCTACAAATTCACCTAACAGGCTCAAAATATACCGTGCACGAGGAGCCACGTATATGGGGCAATGTAATATATAATTATAAAGATCTTCTAAACAAGAAATTCTAAACAAGAATTTCCCTCTTTCCTGAATTTGTCATTCCATACGCATCTCGGACGTCTGGACATGATGAATGGTAAATATTGGCAGTTAAGTAAATATCTCTGAAAAAACACAGTTTGTTGAAATTTTATCAAGCTAAAAGTGTTTTTCCTGGATGAAAACAGCTTTGGGCTGTTTCTTAAATGTTTTTATTAACAGCAGATTGGAATGGCCCATTATAACAGAATGAAACAAAATCCAATATATAGTTAGATCAGTGACCATGTTTATAGCATGATTCTCAGAGTGGATAATTCTGATGCCAGTGCACATAGCGCAAGCATGAGTTTCTTTCACTTTAATGGGACTTGTGCTGACACTAAGTGCTAGGAGCCAGTGCCATCAGCTATGGGGATTGTGGCCTTACTTTGTATGTTGCAGTGATAATTAACTTAAATATGCAAAAGTTCAAGTTGGGTGTTTTGTTCTTTCATAATCTGAAATGGACATTAGTAACAAAGCAGCACAAACGGATATCTATTTTGTGGTCAGTAGTAGAAACCTCATAGCCAGTAGCAATATTAACTATGACAAACAAAGCTAATGGAACAATACCCAGCCCTGGAAACATTTTTGTTAGCGAGTTTGATACTTGAAATGCCAGCAGATGGCTAATCCGAAAGGAAAAAAAACAATTACATTTTAGAGGTGTTACATAGTGTTAAATTGGATTCTGTTGTCATGCTGTGTACTATTATGTCATTTCACATATTGACTTTTAACAGGCTGGACTCACGGCATCTTTAGAGATTGCAACATGACACAGCTGAACATGCATTATTGAAACAAATCCCAGGGTCATATTTTCAGATCGTGTGTAAACAAGGAGATAGTTTTAGGCCCTAAATATTTAAGGGCTAAGGTACATTTCCAGACTGGGCAGTTACGGTTGTCAAGTGTCTCTTATTTTAAGGGATGTCCCTTGTTTTAAGGAAGCATGACTTATTTCAGAGCCTTACAGCTCTCTAGAACTTAATGGACATCCTTTATTTACATAACAGGCATCCCTTATTTGGAACACCACAGCTCTGTGGAACATAATAGATATGTCTTATTTCGGTATCCCTCAGCTGTGGAGTGTCTCTTGTTTTTGACATTTTGATCTGGCAAGCTTAAATCACTGTCCTTCTGTCTAGAGGCAAGAATAACACAGGGAATCAGAGAAATTGAGGGTGTTTTCAGACGTGACAGGGCGGCTTCGCCCCGTCCTGAAAACAACCCAGAGATTCCCCGCCGGGATCACCCAGGCACGGCAAACAGACGTGCCGGGGATCCTGGCGGGGAATCAGGGAGGGGGCGGGGTTGCGCAACGTGCGGCCGCATGGCCCCGTCCCCTCCACGCTGCCTCGCCGCCTGCCCTCTGGGGAGACGGGCGGGCGGCGAGGCCAATGCTGCCGCAGCGTCTGGCCGAGTTCACCATGGCCCGGAATCCCGCTGGGGATTCCGGGCCGTGATAGCCGACCAGGCGTTACTTTTTATTGATGCCCACCTGGAATCACTTTCACCACGCTTCCAGGGATTCTTGTGCCGGGAGCCCGGGAAGCGTGGTTGAAATTGACCCCATGTGAGTATTCAGTCTGGCGAACATCTGGCGACTGCCGAACAGACGTGCAGGGCACAGTGACCACAGGTGGGTATTCATTCACTGTGGTTCACTGTGATCTCGTAACGTCTGAAAATACCCTGATATAGAAGCAAGGGCTGTGGTATTGCACAGTTCCAGTGGATGAATATACTGAAATGTGTGCTTTAAGTCTGTGCAGAATCAGAGTGGAAGTATTTGGAATGCCCTTATAGACATTTGGTTACTAAAAACTGGAAATACAGAATTTTTAGCTTATGCTTCCCATCCATTGCTTTTGCTTTGCGTGTATCCATCTACCATGCAGCATGAATTCTGTGTGCACTCTCCATCTCTAGTGGGAGTGAGTTAGTGCAAAAATCCCTAAAGTAGACAAGGACATAGACTAACTGCTGGATTTTCTTCCCTATTTTTCTCTGTAAGTTAGACTATTTCTTCTAAAGCAAAATTTGTTCCTCATGACATTTGCTCTTAATATGAGGAAATGCTCCTGCGTAGCCTTGTATTGAAAATGTCAGTAAACAAACAGAGCAATAAAAAAACACAAGAGGGGATTAGTAACAAAAGACATTGTTTCTTCATACACGCCAATAAGCCACGCTTCTCAAAATAGACTTTGTGCTTTGGGGTGAGGCCCTGACGCCCTCTGGCAGGGCAATAAATTTGATAAAAAGGAATTTGCCAGCTCCCAAACCCCACTAAAGCAAACAAAAAACCTCTTGAATTCTCTGCTGTCATCAGGCCCAGGAAGGTCCTTGCAGGATCACAAAACAAATCAAGCAGTTGAGGGCTTCCGGGCAGCTAGCTAACAAAAATATACTATCAGAGGATGCAGCCCAGTGAGCTCTGTGGCTGTCACAGCAGTAGGCCGCAAACCTGGGCTTCCGTTAGAGAGCTTCACCCCCAACATCTGGTGAAGCTGTGACAATCAGTGTCAGACCATTTTAGAAATCAGATACTCTGGGTACCAGGAAGTTGATTCGCCTTCCACTTCCTTAACAAAACACACATTAATATTTAAGCTTCGTTTTTATAAAGCCGTGTTCTGTCTCGGACACAGGCTAAAGTTATGCGCATGGGAAAGTTCACTTGGACTCAGCCAACCATATATACAATTCAAATATTCCTTAAGATTTTTGAAAACAGCAAAGCTAATTGAATCCTGCTGGTTTGTTATTACTCTTTGACAGGTTTATATATGCATTAAATCTTGAAATTCTTAAAAAAAAATATTATCTTTCTTTCTCCAGAAGACAAGGCACCAAATCTATAAAATATTTCCTTATTAAGTAAGAGAAGAAATCATGTTTATCATGCTATTTCTAGTATTGTTTCTAGCATCTTTCTTCAATTAGTGGGACCAGATGACACAGGTCATCATATTACTTTCATTACTGTACGCCTAGGCTTAACTATCAAGGGCCAAGTCTTTTGCTTTCACTTGTCTCTTAATGATGGTCCCTTATACTTCCCAAATCCCATATTTTATTCTAACAGATTAATAGGGTGCCACAAAATTGCTAACACGATCTTGAATGCTGTGTGGGGATTTAGTCAGTTCAACTAGTAAATGATTCAAACCCAGTGGTCTTGATTTTCATACTTTGTTTTTAGTTTCTTGCGATTTTTCTCTCTCAGTTTTTTTGTTCACTTATAAAAGACAACAGAGGGTGAAAACAGACATGATGCTAACCACTCTTTAACCACCGTTGGTGGTTATTTATGCATGTTGCAGGGTTGCATAGGGCACCAATATAGCCCTGCAACATGCATAAATAACCACCAAGGGTGGTTAAAGGGTGGTTAGCGTCATGTCTGTTTTCACCCAGAAACACAAAGGCTTTTTAAAGGCTTTGCTGGATTCAGTGTGAATAATCTCTTTTTCAAACAATAATTTTGTACATGTTAATCTTTATCTGAAGTTTCCTTTCCACAGATGTTCACTGAAAGAATATGCAAAGGTTTAAATTCGGGTGCTGAATGTTCCTTGTTCGGGAAATTTACCTTTTGTATAGATCTAAGAATTTTATTGTACGTCTATGATAAATTGTTTTCATGGTGGTGGCAGTTTGGTTAGAAAACTGATAAAGCACTCCTATTGTGCATATTGAGGCTCCACCTCCTGTATGAACATTAAGACAACATACACAGTTACTTGATAAATATCAAACCAAGAGATACTCCTATATCTATAAATCATATATCTAGAAACTCAGCACTTTCACCACACTCGGGTGGGGGTCAATCAAACAAAAGCAAATAGTTGCGCCCTACGCCATGCTCTGAAACTAAAAAAACTCAGGTTTTAATAGGTTAAGGGGATTCTATAGCTGAGCCTTCTATTGATAATGCCTTGCTGTTGTCCAAAAGTACTCAGACCAATCTCAACTGATAGCCTTGAACATGGCGAGATAAATACGCAAATGTGTGTGCGTGACTGCTCCGGGGTTATTAATCTGGAGAAATTCCTGCAACCCAGCCTGGTTTGAGATGGGAAGCTGCGCCAGATACGGTCTGGACCAGGTTAGGCTACTCACACCACACGTTCCTGTGGCGGGGCCACTAGGAAGGGCGGGGAGACATAGGAATGTGTGGCCAGCTGGCCCTGCTCCATGCTGCGCCTAGTGCTCCTCCCCTCTACCATGATGGGTAACCATAGTGGTCAATGATGACTGCCATGGTGGACTCAATCTGGGCTGGGTCACGGCGGGCCACACCACATGCGATAGCCTGCTTTTACCTGATCGGGTGGAGCCTAGCCCAGGCTGCTGTGACCTGGACCTAATTGGGGGTCAGAGCCCTTGCCAGCCTCTGACATGACCTGGGGAAATCCCAGGCCAACATCTGGTGGGCCCTCAACAGACATGCCAGTGGCCTGTGGGCCAGAGTGTGAAAAAGCAGGCCACAGTGGGCCACCATCGCGTCTGTTTTTACCCATAGTTTTGCATTGGTGGGCAGACATGGGGTGTTTTTTAAATGTTACAATAGATTTATAAAAACTGTGTTTACTGTAATGTGTAATTGGCAATTACTAATTGCCACCACTAATTTCCTACTATGTGCCTGTTTTGCAGCCACCAAGCACTCCCCACTCATGGCAGGTGCTGAAGCCATTGTGGGTCTAATGTGAGTAGCAGACACTTGTGAGGTCTAAGCAGGACCTCACAACAACTACGCACCCCAGGAGTAGAACATGACAGCAGCCCTGCTGCTGCTTCTGCAGGCAGGGATCCCCGCTTGTCCCTGTCTCCCCAGATCCCAGAGAGAATTCCAGGCCCCCAGGAACCACCACTGTTCCTGCCCCCATCCCAACAGCTTGTGGGTAGTGAAAATTGGCTGCCCACCAGCTGTTTTGTGTGAACACTGGTACACAATCCTGCTATGTGTTCAGGATTGTCTGTGCTGGCAATCCTCAATGCATAGCTGGCATAATTTGTCTGTTTCCACCCACCCAAGGCTCTGGAATGAAAGCTAGGGTTTCTGTCTGTCATGTTTATAAAGTCCCCTGATGATGATGATGATGATCTTTATTTTATATAGGGCCCCCCTGCCATAGCACTTGGAGCACTTTACACATAACAATTGAACACAAGTTTTAATACTCACAACAACCCTGTGAGGTACCATAGAATCAGAGTGCCTCAAAATCATTGCTTATTCATCCTACACCATGCCTGTGTGAAGTAGAGAAGTTCTGTCATTCCAATTTTACAAATAGAGAACTAAGGCACAGAGAGATTAAGGGTGTTAACAAACAGGACCCAGCTGTTGCCCCATATTTGCCACGGATTTACCCGCTCATGTGTTCTATGGCTGCCAGATATTCATCCTTGGGGCTGCTCCACATGGCATTATTGCCAGGAACATGGAGCCAACCGTTCGGGTAAATCTGGGGAAATGTGGGACAACATGCTGCATGGGAGACATCTCTTGTGTTTTGGGGGGATGGGGCACCCACAGGGCTTCCTGCACTCCGTCTGTTGGGGTGTGCACATGTCCAGCAGCATGGCGTGGCGGGCACAAGCCTAGAGCATCGGGTTAGTGCCAGCAATTCTGTGGTGCAGAAGGGTTGGGGGCAACGTGCAGGCAGACCATGCCAGGGAGGAACGCCTGCCTGTCTCCCGGGTTCCTTTTGGAGCTTGCAAGTGACAGCTACAGGGTGTGTGTGTGCGTGCGTGTGCAAAGAGTGACTCTGGGCTCGGGTGTGTGTGCGATCTTCCCGTGCATTAACACTCTTAAGTTACTCTCATGAAGTCACAGAAGAGGGTCAGAGACAGAGCAGGGCATACAGGTCTTCTAAATCCCAGGGTGATACCTTTAGCCGTACTCCATCTTTCCTCTCCTGCTGCTTCAAGAATTCTTAATTTATGAACCTGTCTTTAGGTTTAAAAAGCCTGTTTTTGTTGAAGTGTTATTTCCCTGTTTAAGGTACAAATGTTTCCTTTTAGGCTCTAACTGCTTCTTGGCTTGTCTACTCCCTCAGGTGCCAGTGCAGTGGCCATTTGGTCATTCAAGAGGAAAAATACACTTAACAAATGCCTTTGTGACCCATCTCTTACTTAAGGGAGGAGGGGTGGGGTTATTATAGTCCATGCTTTTCTTCAAGTAAAGTGAGCTGGATTTTCAGATATGTGGAGTGTTTTCCATGAATTGGGCTGAAAGTCATATTACCATCACGTTCTTGGTTAGAACAGCTTATGAAGCATAACATTGTGTTTTGTAAGACAACCTAAAATGTCAATTTAAAATATAAATACTCATCCCACAGAGTTGCATAACTATGGCTGTGTTCCCTAAAAATAGTTTGGCCCTGGGAAATTATGTTCCAAGTATGCTTGGAGATTTGTCTGTGTGTGTCCTTATGTCTGAATCTGTGCAGTTTTTATGTTAGCAGGATTCATTGGTCTCTGTCCCAACCCCAGTTCTTTTTCTATTTTTTCCTTCATTGGTTTGAGATAGCTTGCAACATTCTTTTATTTAGATGACAGTGTCTTATTTCTGCACAGGCTCTTGTAATTTTTAAGGTATGGCCATCAAGAAGGATAACTTCTGATTAATATAACAGTACCAGGCATGTAAAAGTTCCAGTCAAAACACAGCCGATGTAATAGTTCTTTTTGACATTGAGTAAAATTTTCAAAAGTGCCTAAATGACTTAAGAGCCTAATTCTCATTGTAAGTTAACAGAACTCATGTGCCCATTTTATACTTAAGATACTTTTGAATATGGGACTTCCGCTCTTATGGCTGCACTTCTAAAACCAGTTACTCTGTAGTTGTCCCATCCCATCATCAGCTTCAGAGTATGTGGCTTGAGAATCAAGCCTTTAGTCACTTAAAAACTTTCAAAAGTTGCACGACCTGTTGTTCTTACAAGCTGTCTCTTTTCTTAAAGTAATACATATAGAGAAAAATATTTTAAAAATCAGAACCTGACATCAATAATCCTTCTTCTTGTGAACAAAGACTTGATTTTGGAGTGTTGAAGTTGATGAGATCCTTGCCATTTTTTCACCTCATGGATCTGAGGTCACATACTACAGCCCTCCTATGAAAGTGAACGGTATAAAAAATAGGGCTATCGGCTATTCCTCGAACCATCTTTCTGAGGCTTGCTACAATACTAACAACATTTAATATGGTTCAGTAATCCCCCCCACCCCCCAAATTAGGTACAGAAGCCACTAAGGATCTTGTACAGTGACTCTGCTCGCAGGGATATGTACAGCTTTATGTATTTTTAAAGATATGCTATCCGTATTATAAGCCTCGTTTATGCAGAGTATTAAAAGCTCTTCCAGTTTGGGTTTTATTTGTTCTTTAGATCTGGATTATCTCAGAGTAGCCACTTCCACTGAACTGTGATGTGGTGATTATTGTTCTTGACATTTTTTCTCCATGGGAAAAAAGAAAAGAAAAAGGAAACTTCATTGCAACTGCATTCTCCTGTTCCACTCATGTGCACTGTATAGCATCTTTACTATCTACTGATACCCTTTCTGAGGTTAATCTATTGTAAAATTAGATTGTAAAAATGGACACAGTTACCACATTTACATGCCAGTGCTGAAGGACTCGCAAAATAATTCACAGACAATTCCTCATGCTGAACTCACAGCAAAATTCATTTGTAAGTGACATGTAAACCATGCAAATTAGCATGGATTCTTTCTCAGTTCAATTCATCTTTCAGAGGTTGTTACCCTCCCAATTTGATTGCCTTAAGAACACAGATTGTCTTCTCTTGATGGCAAAACCGCTTTAATCCCCCTTTTTCAAAGGTCAACTAATCTCCAGTCTTAAGTGCAATAGATGCAAATACAGTTTCTCTTGCAGTGTTCCTTCTAATTTAATTCCCCCCTAAGCTTTCATGTATAAACCTAGTAATGGATCAAGTTTGGAAGAGGGTCAAAAGGTTTCTGTTCTAGTAAAATTTAAATTGACATCACACACTGATAATGGTATGCACCACTTTACTATAAACACGAGCTGCCACTCTGTTGGGATATCATTTTGTACAATAACAGTGATATGCTAAATTAAGGCGCTGCCTCTGGGTTGTGTTCTTTGCTTTGTTGTAAAAAATTGCTGCTGCAGCCCCAAACATGGAAGACAAAAATACATTGATTCTGGCTTGCCTCCTATATGTCTTTTGCTATAATATTTTTGGCTGTTGTCCCCAAATACACAGATTTTAGAAAAGGCAAGCAAATAACATATAATAAATATCAAGCTAATGATAAATTGTTTGAAATACTACTTCAAAAAGATCTAAACATTTTTCTTCTCCCCCCACTTAACTTGGGGCAAAAAACCTGAATATTTTATTTATTTTATTATTATTTTATTTGACAATATGTCTGTTGTATATACCAGTTATTATTCTTCTGTCAGTCTCCAGCCACTCACTCCCTTAAAGAGCAGGTCTAACACTATTCCTTTCTATTGATTATAGATGCGAGAACATCAGGCACATTGCAAAATATTGACAGCAGCATTCTTACTGCTGGAACATGTATGCAGAGGCCTATAGAGTTAGATCGAGCTTCATTGTTAAATTCAAAAGAGGGTTGGTGTTATCAGCTAGGGACACTTACAGTATTTGATTGATAAATTTACTGCTCTTGTGGATTACCTCTTGCCTTTGTGCAGGACTCCGGCTGTATGTCAGAGCTTGATTCTGACAGAATCCAGAGCATACGTCTATCCTAGTTCACTGTTAGGTAGCGGAGAACCAGCGTATTGTCAGACAGCAGGCTACTGTGACAGAGGGGACAAGGCCTTGTTTCTGTTGGATGGCACTTTTTCTGCTTTGAAACACAGCCTTCCTCATAACTGATCTTTATTATTTCATGGCATTCTGAAAGTGTTGCTGTGACTATTTAAGGGGCATGGGGACATATCTTAAAGGAAAGGCAGCATCACGGATTAGCTCTTTATTTTAAAAGTGTTTTACACAAAACCACTCTTATTCAAGACATTTGAAATAGCTTTTAAAATCCCTCTCAGACTCCCTGAGCTATCACTTCTACAATAAAAGAGGAAGGGAAGGAATAGTAATGTCAGGCCATAACCGTGAGATGAGAGTCTTTCTCCTAATGAAGTCAGGGGGCTGTTTATGAAGACATTGCCAACCTCAAGAATTTAAACATCATTCAGCTCCTTCAAATCGTAAGATTGACTTTAAAAATCATGAGATTATTATATTTTGTAATTGTGCCTTGGGCTAGATTTTATTTTATTTTATTTATTTATTTATTTATTATTATTATTATTATTATTATTATTTAATTTATTTATTATTTTTACAATTTAATACCCCACACCCATTCTGCCTCAGGCAGCTCGGGGTGGCTAATACAGAATTAATAAAACATATAAATACATAAAAACAATAAAAATCAGATACATCATAATATACAACTCACTGGAGCTAAAACATTTCCTTCCAACCAAAACCCTCACCCACTACCCATCTCCCCCACCAAACACCCGGTGGAACAGCCAGGTCTTACACTGTTGACAGAACGAAGGAAGGTCTGGGGACAGATGAACCACCACTGGGAGGGAGTTCCACAGCCTCAGGGCAATCACCGATAACACCCTCTCCATGGTCGCCACCTGCGACACCTGTGGGACCTTAAGGACTGGAGGGCACTCCCAGCAGACTGCAGGGGTAGATCTAAAACTTGGGAAGTGAGGTGGTGCTGGAGGTAGGTGGGGTCTAGACCCATCTTTTGTGCTGGGCACTTTTGTTGGGCACTGTATTCATAGGCGACTTGTGGGCGGTGTCATGGGGGGCAAGTGCGCCTCTCCTGATTTTTGGAAGCCCTGAAGAACCCTATAGAACCCCTGCCCAGCCCCCACTCCTGTCAACAGTTACCAGTCACCTATGAATGTATTTGCCCTAAAGAGGTTACAGTCTGCGTCTTGGGGTTGATTCACACGAGAGTTTATTTAGAGGTAGCTAGGTTAATTACTTCTGCAAAAAAGTGAGGTTAAGTGTTAAATGGGGAAGGAGACTCATACATACTCTGGGAGTCATGCTTATGTGTGTTACTCAGAGAAATTTCCCTTGTTTACGTTCCTCCGTGCAGTCCTCTGCTGTCCACTCCCAGCAAACTCCGTACTTCCTTATTTCCTGTGTGTTCATCATCACAAAGCTTCTCTGCCTCACCAACTCTTGCTTACTTCTTCTCCCCTGCTGGAAGTTCTTTGCAAATACCCAAGGAAGGAGACATGGGGAAGGGAGACACTATTTAACCCCTGCTTCCCCCTGTTCGTGAGAATGGACGAGGAGGGGAGGTAGTTACACATTTAGTTTGACTCCAAAGTTAAAACCCTGGATCTGGCATGCTTGTAAGAACATACCCCAAGAAAAGTTTCTGAGTTTTTAAAAACGTTTGCATGTGCAATAACCTTTAGGCTGCATTCATGCCTAAAGCTTTTATCTACAATCTACAAGCATTTTCAAGCTTTTATCTACAATCATTAGGGATAAAACTTTTTATAAAACCAAGAACCTAACAAAATGACCTGAGTTCAGAAACTCAGGCTTCCAGAAAAACTCCAGGTATCATGAGATTTATGTTTGCTGTCATGAGAGTTGACACCACTGGGTGCTACTTGGTGTAAGGGAATGAGAATTTGGCCTCTCAGCAATTTTTTATTTTTTTTACACTGTCCCACAGCTCTCAGTTTGAACCACAAGTGAAAGTGCATAGGTGGCCAGTACTTTAATCCTTGAAGTGCAAAGCAATTAAAGCCAGATGAAACTTTGAAAAAGTTTGTTCCTTTAACTCTCCTCCCCTGCACTCTCAAAGTTGGGCCCGATCCTGACAGCTTAGTTTATTTGGGGAAAATTCCCTCTGGATTTTAACTGGAGCCATGGCCAAGTTCAGATTGTAGGATCACTTTTTGTTTCTTGCCTCTTTAGGGGAATGACTATAAAGTTTAGCAAGCATGTCTTTCATTAGATTTGCTACCACTAAACCCCATTCGGAACAATTGAAACGTGCCCTGTCAGCCTGAAATAGCTCACCACAGGTCTGAAATCCATTTCCCACAATGTTAAGAATTAAAAAGCCGCAAAAGCCGACCTGTATGTTTGTGCTGTAGGAGGATTGCTGATACACAGCAGAGCTGTCATTTTAAAAGGAAATCATCCATCATCTGCTTGCTAGTCCTCAATAATCACCTTCTGTTACAGTCAGATTGAATCTTCAATTGGTGGCATAAGCCAGCTTTTCTACAGTTCTCAGTTTCTTGTTCTTTACAGAAGTTTTCAAAATAATTCACTGCTCAGTTCAACAAATGTAGCAGTCCTGGAGAATATTATTGTCATTAGCCTGTTGCCATCAAAGACAGTCTGTTCAGGAGCATCATTTTGGAAACGAAGCATTGTTCATTCTTTTTTGGATTGTGCTCCCCCCCCCCCCCCCGCCATGAACCGTATTTTGTAATTTTTGTTCTTGTTGTTTCATGTACACTGATGCAATGTAAAACTGGAAAGATGTTGGGCGATGACCCTGTTACTAACCGTATAAGCAATGACCTGATTATAAAGATTACATCAAGCAGAAAGGTAAGGGTGCCGGTACAGGGAAAAGTCATGGAAATAAAATGGATAGTGAAAATGGCAAATGGTAATAATAGAATTTGGAGACTGTTTTTATGTTGCATTCCTCTATTGTAGCTAATTACCCCCCTAGAGATAAAAAAGAGAGGGCAGTCAATATGGAAATATATAAATGACTCACAGCAGACATATGTATTTGGAGAAAAAAACCCACAAACACATCCATTAGGGATGGAAATCATATTGAAAATCAGGATTGGTTAAAAATTGTATTGACCCGACTTTTAATACAATTTTAGATTGCATTGATTGGAATTGGTTCGGATTCCAACCAATACGTCCCAAGTCCAAATTCTGCCCCCAGCTCTGTTTCCCCTGGACTCCTGCTGGGCCCAGGTGCTGGGCAGGGATCCAGTGGAGGCAGAGATGGGGGTAGAGGGGCTGCACAGCGATGGGGAGGGGAGTAGTTGTCTCCCAGCACCTCTACCCTAACCCAGCATCTGCCTCCTCCAGACTCCTGCCCATGCCCACCTGCCCCAGCACCTGCTGCAGCAGCACTGGGGTGTAGGGATGGGCAAACAGAACGCGGTTCGGATGTTTGGTCGTTCAGTTCTAAACCCAAGTTCGGGTTCGATGGTTCAGTTCAGCCGAATTTGGTTTGGCCGAACATTCAAAAATAGCGCTATCGATACCGAAACGAAACTGAACCCGAATCTTTGGCCCTGAAAAGACGTTTTTCCCGCCCCTGAACTCATTTGAACACGACCGAACTGTTCGGTTGTTTGAGAATTCAGTTTGGACATTTAGTTCGGACGTCCGAACAGACCGAGTTCAGTCCAAACTCGGAACTGCGTTTGCCCATCCCTACTGGGGCAGGTGGCCAGGAAGGAGTCTGGGGAAGGTGTGTGGCATCGGGTAGGGATGCTAGGAGACAGAGGTGGCTGGGTTGGGAGGAAGGGGGGTTAACTTATCTTTGTCCCTTCCTGTGGCATCCCATGGTGCCTGACTCAGCTGGCAGCTGGGCATGTGCAGAACAGCTGCCACTTTCCAAAATGGCGCCAAAGCTGCCGGTGTCATTTTAGAAAATGGCCACGCATGTGCAGAATGGCCAGGGTGACCATTTTGTGCATGTACAGTTTTTTTTCTTATTATTTCTGCCTGCCCTGAGAAGGCCGTGCCAGGCACCGCAGGGCACTGCTAGAAGGGAAAAAAGTAAGTTAAACCTCCCCTCTCCCTCCCCGCCCATCCACCTCTGCCTCCTAGCATCTAGTTGGGTCCTAGGAGGTGGGGGAGATAGAGTTGGCGCTCCCTGAAAGCTCCTTTGAGCGGCGCTAGCACTGCTCCAATGAACTTTGATGGACCCTTTTGGATCGTATCCTTTGGCAGGATCGAATTCATCAGATCAATACAATTTGCCTCCAAACTGAACAAATTCCAATATTCCCATCCCTAACATCCATGTGGAGAACCGCCCTCCCATTCCCCCATGCAATATTATACTGATGAGAACTGAGGCACCAAGAGACTAAGGGCATGCAAACTCTTGAATAAATCTCTACTCACAGGTTAACTTCCTATATGCCATATGACCATTCTGTGGTAGAGTATGGTAAAGCTTGTGACTGCAACTCCAAAGGCCGCCTTGGGGTAGTATGGTTAGTTTTACCCCCAGGAAAGTGTTCATCTGGACGCTGTTCATGATAAGCTGTCTTCCAGCCACTCCCATGAGCATCCCATAGTCCTTTACGGTCACTGTTCAGGCTGCTCTGGTGACCAGTTTCCTTTCTGTGGTCTTTTTCCAGATGCATCTTCCTAAATCATGCATCATGGAATATGCTCTGCCCCTCTCACTAGACTGTGATGTAATCATTGTTTATAAAGGAGCACGTCAAGACTTGAGATTATAGCCTTTGTTAAAGAGACATCTTTATGCAAAGTTGAAGTCCTTCACTAATGTGAAAACATTTGAAAAGTCATATTGGTTTGTTCTTTTGGAAAGAAATAATATTTTTTTTTCTTACTGTTTCCTCCTTTTCTTAAAATAAAATTTTAAAAAAGTTTTAGTTCTAAATTTCCAATCTAATTTTCCACTTTGCAGTTAAAACTATGTAACATATTCAGAGAGGAGTGCGCTGTTATGTATGTTCAAAACCAGCAAAGGAAATAATTCACCCTGGCTTGGAAAGGGTGGGGATTTCTTTGTTTCTTTTTATATTTATCCAGGAAAAGCTGACAATCGTCCCACATTAATGAACAACACCATCAATCACTGCCCTGACAATGAGCGGAAAAGCGAGGTATATGTCAGACTGACGGCATATTGCTTTTTTCAGCTAGGACATGGCTGTTTATAGCACTTTGCAGTGGGAGAGCAGTACAAAGAAGACATAGAAGTAAATCTCGTGGAAATCTAATTTGTGCTTTATAACTTTGCAGAATCAGTGGAGGGGGGAAAAAAAACCCTGCTGATAGTTATGGCATAATTTCATAGTTTGCTTTGCAAGAGGATGCCCTTTTTCTATCCCAAGGGGAAGCTGGAGGCTGTTGGGCTAGAATGTAATCCTACAGTCCACCCTGAGTAAAGGACAGCATGACCGTTTCAGTTGCCCAAGAGCAAGCTGGAGTAAATTGTAGCTGAGAAGGTTACAAACTTTCCCTTGCTCTCCTTTTGCACTGTGGAAGGAGTGAGTTACTTCACTCATATGCTTGGAGCACATAACTCTCCTACTGTTTGCCCAGCCACCTTTGAGTGGCAAATTAGAGTCTTTCCCACTACATCATCATCCCACCCACTTGTTCATAGAGTAGCGACTGAGTAGCCCCAGTCCTAATCTCTAGACTCCACTCCTTTCCCAGGTAGGAGCCTTGATGTCCATTTCCTCCTGCTCTAATTCATTAGAACCTGCCCCTTTCTGAGGGTTAAGAATAGAACCCTGGATCACTAACTTCAAGGACTGCCTGATCATTACAGTTAGATCTTTCACTTTAGAAGACTGCTTTAGAGTTGTCAGCATTGTGGGTGCAGAGCTTTGCTCCTTACTCTTCCCTCTGCAGCCAATCACAGTCGAGCTAGTTTCTTCTCGCTTACTGTCCTTTTTGGTCCAAGTGAATGCTAGGAGAATCTAGTGCAGCCTGAAGGCAGAGAAAAATTTCCTTGCCCTAGTTGTTAAGGGCTGAGTGTGGTGAATCACTGTGAAAATAAATCCTTGACCGAACAAAAAGCAAGCACTCCAACCAGTGCCTGACAATGTTTTAGTGAGATCATCTCCATCCTCTTCATGTCCTCAGTCTAAAAAAGACAACTGGGACAAAGTAGTAGTGGATCAAGAATGAACATAAGAATAAGGCATTTTGTGTAGTAGTAAAACAAGGGTGCTTTTAAATGAGATGCGTCCACTTATGGCCCCCCACTGTCCGTGCACCCAACTGCTCGTGTGACGGTGGCGCTTTGGGAGGCGCGCTCCTGTGACCCATGCAACGGCTTCTTATGGCCACGTTTGGAGCTCTCCTGAAAAATCTGGAATGCCCTGTGCAGACCAGGGTGGCTGCCTCCAGGGACGGGGCAACCATGCTGGAAGATGCTCATTTGAAGCACTCCTCATGCACATTGTGTGCATGAGTGCCTCGCAACCGTGCCCCTCGGCAGCCATGGACACCCTTCCCATGGCACTTGTTTAAAAACACCCCAAGAATCTCAGAAATCATACCAGATTGCTATGGTGTCTCTGATTCATTTAGAAATACAATAGTATTACACGTGTGTTTGCTTATTGGCCTGTGCCGTGTAAACTTGAACAAGGCGCTTCCTCTCTCTAGGTCTCTGTTTCCCCACCCACCAACCGATTGTCTTTCTCTTCCTTCTCTTCTTCCTTTTGGCATTGTACAGTAACCAAAGAATAGACAGGCCCTGGAATATGAACTCTTTGTGCCCAGAGATGGTGTTTTGATGTCATTGTTAAAGCACGTTGGTGGGACAGTGTAGGACAGAGTTGAGGTGACTTTGCCTTGTTTTTCCTACCTCTTGGCTAAAGTACATCAGAAACTGTAAGTTAAAATCATCACAAATTTTAGTAGGCTTAAAAAGCCATGTTTTCAAATCCCTGGTATATCAATACAATTTATCTAGAGAGACGTATAACCAGGGCTGTAATCAGTTAGGCCTTCCTGATTTGTGATTTCACGTGGAAGATCTATTGCCAGTCATCAGTCTTTGGATTCAGTTTTAAACAAATTCAGATATTTGCATAAACTTGACTTGGCCGAGTTATTCACTCAATATTTGTTTGTTTGATTAATTCAGTTTTAGATTCTGAGTGTGTTAAAAATTCACTCATCCAATCAAATGACATATCATGCACTTAACAAATGTGATGGTGGACCACGTTGGCCCGCTCTGTCATGCTTTGACCTAGACCTCACCTGCAGAGGTCTGGGCCTCACCTGCAGATGTTGGCTCAGGATTGCCCTGGGCCGTGTTAGGAGCTAACTTGGGCTTGGATCCTGGATACCTCCAGGGTCATAGCCCGACTGCCCAATCAGGCCAAAGCAAGTCACAGTGGGCTATGAAGTTTGTTATGACCCACCATGATCTGGCCTATGTTAACGGCCTATGGGACAAAAACCAACCAATCATAAATTACAGGATTACTGAACAAACAAATGTTGAATGAATGCATATAAGATGTTGAGTTACTGAATCAACAAATAATTTGACAGTCCCCTTGCAAACCTAAGTTATGATCCACAAGCCACTTACTCCTGCAGGCTTCAATGGGACAACTCTGGAGTAAGTAGTTTGTAGATTGCGGCATTTGCTTGCAAGTGAGATTTTAATTTGCAAATGTGAATCCAAAAAATTAAACCAATATTCAAATTACTTTGAATATTTGTTTCAGCTTTTGTCATAACCTGTTCTGCATAACAAGAGGAATAAACCATGATACACACCCCTTACATATTTATAGGGAGCTCACTGCCTATCTGTGCTTTGTAATGGTGGAAAACCTATTGGAGTTGACATGAAATAAAACTCAGGATGGGATTGTAGCCCAGCTACAAAACATTTAAGTCCAAAATGTATTGGTTTAAACTTCTCTGTTTCTGAAGAGTTCCCTCTGACCCCCTTTTGATGCTTCCATTATGGCTAACGTTCTGAGCATATCAGGTAAATTGGAAATATATATCACTGGTTTGAGTTTTTGTTTAATTTCCACATTTAATACCCCACCCCTCCTGCCTCGGGCCACTCAGGGCAGCTTACATATCCAAATACATATAAAAACAATTCTAAAACATCTAAAAATGTATTCTTCACACCCCCTCTCCATATCAACCCCTCCCCCACATCCTACCCATCCCCTCCACCAAACTCCTGGTGGAGCAACCAGGACTTCTGCCGGAAGGGAGTTCCACAGCAATGGAGCTGCTGTCGAGAACACACCTCACAGTGGCCACCCGACGAAAATGCGGGACCTCCAGGAGGATGCCCCCAGACAACTGTAGGGGCATGGGGAATGAGGCGATTCCTCAGGTACGTAGGCCCAGACCATTTAGGGCTTTAGAGGTCTGCACCAGCACCTTGAATAATAATAATAATAATTATTATTTTATTTATTATAATCATTTATATAGCGCCAGTAGTGTGACATGGCGCTGTACAGAACATAGAAATAGACACGGTCCCTGCCTGTAGCTTACAATCTAAAAGACAAGGAAGGGGAGAGTGGGAGAGACAGGGGAGAAGACATACAAACATTCAGGTGGATGCGAAGTCTCAGGTGCGTGTGCTTGGCTTGGTTACAATCAGGTTGGTTGCAGCAGTCTGCAGAGGAGGGCAGACAGTAGGTATATGGGAACGACTAGCAGACATTGGGAAAGGCAGCGAGGAAAAAGTGGGTCTTGGGGAGGGATTTGAAGGAGCGGAGGGAGGGGGCAAGGTGGATGTGGGTAGGGAGGGAGTTCCAGGCATGGGGGGCAGTGAGGGAGAAGGGTCGAAGGTGGTTAGGTGAGCAGGAGAAGTGAGGGAGGGGACAGAGGAGGAGCGGAGCGTGCGTGCAGGAGTGCGTAGGGAGATTAGGTCCAAGAGGTAAGGGGGAGCTTGGCTGTGGAGTGTTTTGAACGTGAATACCAGGAGTTTAAACAGGATACGTTCAGGAAGGGGGAGCCAGTGAAGAGAG
>QEPC01006817.1:4113157-4130657 GCA_003113815.1 Sphenodon punctatus
CCGCCCGCCCTCCAGGGAGACGGGCGGGCGGCAGGGCCACTGCGGCCACCGCGTCGGGCCGGATGTGCTGTGGCCCGGGATCCCGCCGGGGATCCCGGGCCGTGGCAACCAGCCAGATGTTACTTTTTTTTGGTCCCCGCTGGGGATCTTTTTGACCACGCTTCCCGGGACATTCCCCTGGCTAGCCCGGGAAGCGTGGTTCAAATTGACCCCATGCGGGTATTGACCATGGCGAACATCTGGCGGCCGCCAAACAGACGTTCGAGCCACAGTGACCACAGGTGGGTATTCACCGTGGTTCACTGTGATCTCGTAACGTCTGAAAATACCCTCAGTCTCATTCAGTCCCCCACAGCTGCCAGACATGGGGAAAGCACCGAGACTGCTGGGTCTGGGTGGGATAAAAAGGAGAGGTAAAGCTGAGTGTCATCAGCATATTGATGACACCAGACCCCAAACCTGCACACAACTTCCCCCAGCAGCTGCATGTACACATTGAACAGGAGGGGAGACAGAGCAGCGTGTGTGAAATTCTGGTTTCCGAACAGCATGTGTAAAAAGATACAACTGAGAAAGGACATTCCTTGTGTCACTGTCTCACTCACTCACACTCACACTCACACACACCCACCCACCCACCCCTTTTTGTCTGTGGCCTACCTTTTCCTTCACTGAAATGCTTACATCATGAACTTGCAACCCTTACTGCCAGCTTGTCAAAAGTAACCCGCAGATGATAGTGTGCATGCTTTTATGAAAGATCCTGCACTCAAGTTGCATGAAATTTGGTCTTCAGTAAATGTGTGTTACTTCTTTGTTAGATGTTGTCCAGGGCAATCTGTCTTGGAATAATATTTCAAATCGTCTTCTGGTTCCTTGGTCTCCCTGCTGAAACACAGTTGTACTTCCTGATCATGCCAGTTCTGGTTACTGAGACAAGGCAAGGTTGGCGTGAGGAAATGCAGAAAGAGCAATGCTGGATGAATGTAAGAATACAGCATATTGTGTATGGGAGGCACCAGAGTGGGGTGGAAATAATGATTATATTGAATTCAGGGAAACAGCCACCCCCACATATCTTCCATCATCTGAAACACAAATGAAAACCGGACAGATAAATTTCATGATGCTATTCCCAGATGTTCTGTTTAAAGGAAAGTTTCCTTACGTGCAAACTAACTGAAAACTCAAAATGTAATTGCTGTGAAACGTAAAACTATCTAGAGAAAATTAGAGCTACTCAATGAGAGAGATATTTTCTCAGCATCAGCATAAAAAAGAGGAGCACATTCTCATACAGAGATGGTATGTAAATAAATAAACTCTAATTGGTTTGACAATGCCCCTTTTCCTGGCAGTGCCAAGAATCCTAGCATTGTAATTACACAGTTCTGGGCAGACATGTGGTTTCCATTAAGAAAGACTTGTGATTGACGGAGCTCATGAAGCATGTTAGAAAAAACACATCAATGTCTTTATAAAAGGGGGGGGGGGAATCCAAATTTGCTTTAAACTTTATGAAAAATGTGTACTTGCAAATAGTTTTTAAATGGTATAAATGCAATAAATGGAGTGGGCCAGTATCATGAAAGCATGTTTGCACATTAATTGGAAAAGAACTTAATGCACAACTACTTGCATTTCTGCAAGGAAGGGAAACATTTCTTTTATTGCTTTGTGGGTATTTTTTCAAGTCATCAGTTCTAATCCATTTTTTCAATTGTTGCTATTCAGCAACATCATATTTGTAAATGTTTTCAATTAAAATGAAAAAATACGTTCAAAGTCTTAACATGTTTTCCTTAGCTGACATCATACCAGAATAGTACTGAACCCCCCTTCCCTCCCAAAACCAAAACCAAGCCAGCACAGTCACAAGCTTTTAAGAGCAAAGAAGTGCACACACTTTTACACGATGGAAGGAAAACCTAGCTAGTTTAGGGAGGAAAGAAATTCCTTCTTAGAGTATTTTAAACTAAAAAAGTCTAATGACTTGCCTTAATCACCTAAAGTGACTAAAATGTTGGATAGTTTATTTTCTGCCTTAGCATAAATACTTTTAAAATGACAAACAGTTTAGGATGCTGCCAAATACTGTCATCTCCTGGCAACCTTAACATTTTATGCTAGATGTATTTTCTTGACAACAAAATAATTCTGGCTGTTGCTTTTTTTCCCCTTTCGTCAAAAAATAGCGACAAAATACATGTTGATTGTTAAGTAGATTATTTCTGTGGAGTCAGATGTATAGTTTGAAAGTGTATAGATATTTTAAAAATTAAAGGAGGTCGTTATTTACACTATGTTCTCTATAAACCCATTGAGCAATAAGGTTACTTTTTGAAAGGTATGATTTCCCCACAATATTAATCATACCAATAAGTTGATATTTTGGGATGTAACCTTTGACTTCTGCAAGCTGGGAAGGAATAAAAGGGGAAGGATTACTTCACATATTATATATATTTATGTACTTAGATTTTTATCTTGCCCTATCCCCAAAGACTCAGTGCGGCTAACAACAAAGTAAAAACAAAGATTAAAAAAACCTCAAACTCCATCAAATACCCATAAACTCCCCAAATCTTAACCCTGCCTGTTAAATGTCTAGTCAAATAAATAGGTTTTACACTGCTCCACAAAATGCTCAGACTAGGGTTTAGACAAACCTAGGGGAAGGGAGTTCCAAGGCCATGGAGCAGTCACTGAGAGCACCTCTCTGCATGCTTGGGTCAAAGAGGCACACTGTATCTGAAATATCTAACATTAGTCACTGTTGGAAACAGGATAATGGGCAAGATAGACTATTGAACTGGTCCAGTGGTTATTTACTAGGAATGGGACACCGGGGAGAATACCGGATCCCAGATTGATTGGTATCGGATCTCCCCGGTATCGGCATACACCGGTTATTTAACATTGGGTGGTTTACCAGTTTTTTTACATTGCGGCCATTGAAGTCAATGGCCACAATGTAAAAAAAACCCCAGTAAAGCGGCCAGTGTTTAAAAAATGGTATACCAATACCAGTGATTATTGGATTAATCCAATATACCCGATTATTGGGTGTATCGGATTTATCTGATACCGATATTCCCACACCTATTATTTACTATTATGCAGGGAAGTAGAGGTGATTAAGTTACTATAATGTGGCTTGTGAGGAATGGATTCAGTTCCCAGTTCTGTTGCAGACTTCGCAGTGTGACCTTAGGTGAAGTACTTAATCATCCATATACCTGAGTTCCTCATCTGTCAAATGTGGATAATACTTCCTTGCATCACCAGAGTGTAGTTAAGATAAAATCCATTAGTGATTGAGAGATGCTCAGGTGCCATTGCAATGAAGGCCATAGTAAGCATATTGAGAAATACAAAGGTTTAATAACGCTAGGTTCAAAGGCAAGTGGCTCTGGGTGATTTGGATCAGCACTCCCCCAAACACGAGTGCTTAAAAAAGAAATGTTCTGTTAAATCTTCACAGAAAATGTGGGCAGCAGAAACCACTCAGATGTCTGTAGGTACCTGACATCCATGGCCAAGATAAAAACAGGAGGTGTGGCCCCAACTCATGAAATTCATACAGAATGAGAGTGAGTCTCACACACAAGAGATTTCTAAAATGCCTATGTGGGTTTAAGTGATCAGACGAAGGTCCCTTATACAATACATTGGGTAAATTGACTCCGAGTCCATTTCTGACTCTAAGCAAGCATAAGAGAATTGTACTGCAACAACTTTGAATCAGACTGACTGATCCTCCAAAGGCTGTGGTTGCATGATCAGCTCCACTGAATGAATGGATTAGAGTGCAGGCTACACTTAAGATTGCTTAGACACCAGTTCAGCAAGGTACATCAGTGCATGCCTGTGTGTCAGCAGATGCGTAGTTCCATTGACTTCAGTGGTAATTTTAGACACACATTTAGGACTTGATACTGCGTGGTCCCAAGCACTCTATCAAATCTGGAAAACATCAGACTACATGTTTAAAGTCAACACATGAATATTTTGTCAGTTCACACGTGCTTAATTTTAAGTCGATGCATAAGTGTTTAGCTGGATCCCATTTGAGTGCTCAGCACTTCGCAGGATGAAGCCTCTATGTGCCTATTGAATCAGAATATTGGCTGACTTAGAAATTATGCTGTGTGAAATTGTCACTCTCTGCTGCCTTTTTGCTTATCATATCAAGCCCTGGTTAAATAAGGTCCAGGACAGAATTCTGTCCAGCACGATTGATACTTTTTTTAGCACTTATTAAAAATAAATGGAGTTTTAAAACCACAGTTGGCTTTTACAATGTACAGCTGACAAAAGATTTTGAAGGGGAAAGCACAACAGATTTGGCTGTTTTTGTTTTCCCCCCCCTATTTATTTACTTATTTATTTATACCCTGCCCCTCTCACCAATGGCAGCTCGAGGCGGCTTCCAATATAAATTACAGTAAATCAACAATATAAAAAATAACAATATAAATATAAAACAGCATACATAAAGCATATAAAACAGGTCTGTGCATAAATACAACCCCCCCTCCAAACCCACCTCCCTCCAACCCAACTAACCCATCCCACCCTCCCCCACCAAACACCCGACGGAGGAGCCAGGTCTTACAGTTTTGTCGGAAGGCAAGGAAATCTGAGCTGAGGTGAACGTCCACCGGGAGGGAATTCCAAAGTGATGGTGCAGCTGCTGAGAATGCCCTCTGGTCCATTCGTACCTGCCAATAATGCAGGATCTCCAGGAGGGTGGTCCTGGATGACTGCAGGGGCTGACCCAGGGGATGAGACGATCTTTCAGGTAAGCAGGGCCCAGGCCATGAAGGGCTTTAAAGGTCAAAACCAGCACTGGAAGACAATTGGCATCCAGTGCAGTGCTTAGAGCACTGGTTGAATGAGCTCCGTGTCGCTCGTCCCCGTAAGCAGGCGGGCCACCGCATTCTGCACTAGTTGCAGCTTCCGAATGCCATTTGTGGGTGCAGCCTGTTTCTTGAAATCTGTGAACCTCTTTGGATGTGCAAAAATCTGCATTTTGCTTGCCAGATCAATTCAAAGCACAAGCCTAGTGAATAATATGTTGCACTTGGACCTGGGAGTGAGTTCAAATCCTGTCTTAGCCATGAACCCACATGCCAGGACAAGTCACTATTTCTTAGCCTCACTTTGCCATCTTTAAAATTGGAATCACGATGACCCACCACACAGGGTTGCTGTGAGGGTGAACTAGATAAGAATTGTAACATTTTGCCCTGAACTTTTGGGGTAGGGTGGGTTATAAATCTAAGTAAATAAATGGGCACATATCATTTTGTACCCACAAAAACAAGTAAGCAGTAGATGCAGGAGCACTTTTATTCTATTCCTGGGTTTGCCACTGACTTACTGTGTGACTCTTAGCAAGTCTTCTCATTCCTCTTTGCTTCTATTTCTCCTGCCATCTTTGGCTTTGTTGGTGTCCTCTTTGAGGCAGAAGGTGTCCCTTACTGTGCGTGAAAACAGACGTAACAGTAGCTCATGTTGACCCGTGACTCACCTCCATATTTGTTCTGTTGTTGCCAGATGTTAGCCTGCATACACCCCGGGATGGGCAGGCAGCTGCTATGGGATGCATCCTTTGGAGAAGCTCGCAGATGCATCCTGTGCCAATGCCTGCCCAGTTGGGCCAATTGGGGCCAACATGGGGCCACACCTTAGGCCCTGCCGAACAGCTGATCGGGGGGGGCTGGAGGAGCATGCTCACACGGCCCCACCAAACACCTGAATGGGATGGGAGGGGGGGTTGGAGGTGTGCGCGTACCTGACCCTGCTGAACAACTGATTGGGGGAACCTGGAAGCGTGCTCACCTGGTCCTGTCGAAAAACTGATCAGGGGGGCCTGGAGGAGTGTGCTCACCCAGCCCTGCTGAAAAACTGATGTGGGGGGAGGGGTAAAGGAGCATGCTCCTCCAGGCTCCCCCATCAAGTGTTTGGTACACTCACCCAGTCTTGTCCCGTATGGACAATTCCTTGGGCCACCCCATGGCATGGAGGGACTTGTGCCGGCAGCCCCCAGGCCTGGGTTATGGGGTGAGGGCTGCTTGTGTAAATCCGAGGAGTGGTGGCTGCAGTGCTTCACCCTGGAGCGGGTTGAGGAGGTGCCTTGCCACCATCACATCTGTTTTCAAGTTATTTTACCAGTTCCTGACACAGCAGGACCCTGGTTTTGGTTGGTGCTGGTAGGCACGATGGTAATACATAGAATAAGTAATTTTTGTGGTATTTGAAAATCTGGCCCTAAGAATGCATTTGTGAGCACAGTCTTTGCAGGGTAGTTTGGTGCACTAAATAAATAAAAGTCTGATCCAAAGCAACTCAACAGTATTCTTTCCATTGACTTTTCTGTGCTTTGAATCAGGGTGCATGTGTTTTAAAACAGTAGTCAATACAAAGCTATTTTAGAAATACTCAGTTTTTGATCACTTGCCAGAATTCCATTCATTTAGAGGTAAAAATGTCATCAGAGCCTGATGCAGTCGATGAGACTCGAGTTTGAAGCAATTGCTGGACCAGTATTTTACAGTGCAATCTTCCACCTGCTTTGCACTGCTACTAACTCTTGGACCATTTTTAAACAAGCACAGCTGGAGGGTGGGTCCATGTCTGCTGAGTGGATCAGCCACGGAGTGCCCATGCATGTGGAGTGAATAGGGAGGGATTCAAACAGGTGGCGCCCAGGGAATTAGCGAGCCCCAGAACATGGAACCCCAACTCGCTTGTCCTCCGCTGGCAATCATGACTGCACACATGATGTCCCAGGAGCAACAGGCTTCATGACAGACCGTCATACCCATCATGCGTGGACAAGGTATAAGCCCCAATTCATCTATGATCACCGTTGCACAGGCACACCAAACCGCTGTACCCGCCCCACCACAGGATGGGAGATTAGGGATTCGGGACATGTCCAACAAAGTCAGCAATGACTGCCCTGTGGGTATGGGAGGCAAATATAAGCTGACCATGGTGCCTGCAACCAGATACAGCTGTGTCCCAAGGGTACAAGATAAGGGAAGGCCAGACTCCCCTCCCCCCAGGAATGCTGGGAGGCCTTTCACCAACGAGCTTATCGCAGATGATAACCGTGAGCCCTTGGTGATGCAGGATCACCTGACCACATTGGGGTGGAGGGCTGCAACCACAGGGATAGTAGTAGTAGTAATTTATTGTTTGACCATTGGCCATAACAAGGTCAATACAAAATTTACAATAAACAACATATCAACATAATATCATTCAAAATAAATAAAACTATCATTTTAACTAACACCAGTTGTAAACTCTAAAAATACAAAACAGTTAAAATTTGCCTTGCCCTTCCCGGGGCTTGTGGTGGCAACATTTGGCCCCTACGACTAATAGAGTCATTTGTACACAGAAGCATTAAAAGAAATACATCAAGTAAGATCTAAACCGACAGTGGATAGAGCCCCCTCAATCCGATGGTAATATCCAATAGAACACTGCAAGACCCCTCTCATCTACATTCGGTGAACACTTTTTCCTACTGACTTCAGACAGCCATGAAAATTTTGCCACTGCCCTTGTTATTTTTGCATTAGGGTTTGTCGATAAATGATAATTTCCAGCTAATACCCCAGTGTTCTTTCCCTTTCAATAATGCAGTCATAATTTTAGACCTCAAACTCATTATATGGGCAATCAAAAATATAAAGGGATAGGCATCAGAACCCCGTTCCTGGCTGAGGAGGGGAGAACAAACCGAGGGGAAAAACACACAGACAACATGTTAGGCAGTAACATGTAACCGTTTTATTCATCATACCACAATGGAATGGGGGAATGGGATTCTGCAACACAGTAGTTGTGGGCTCCTGCCCTGGGTCTGACTCCATCTGGCGCTCTGGGAGCAGGACAGTTTGTGCAGGTGCTGGCAGATCTACAACAGGAGCTGCCAGTCCTGGCTCTGCTCCTGGCAGATCTCACGCATTGTAAAAGGAGATGGGGCAGTGGAGGAACTTGCCCAGCTCCTCATAGAAAGGCTCTGTGTGCCTGGCATGCAGGTTGTTCTTGTGGACCAACTTGTATCCACTCCTCCAGTCCTTTGTCTGCTGCCAGCACTGGGACATGCCCCTATTGTACTCCATCCGCGCCATCCCTTTGGAGGTGTCTTGCTATACTAATGCATTTTGGTAGTGTCTCACAGATTTCTCCTGAGTTTTGGCCTCCCCCACAGGTGGTTGATGGTCTTGGTCTCTTCCTGTGCCCAGGGGATGCCTTTGGGTGCAATGCCTGTTGGGAATGAGCTGCTTTGGTCATTATGGCACTGTTTCTCCATGGTGCCAGTGGACCTGTCCCCTGGGTGGGTGTGCTGCCCGATTCACATGGACCAGAGATGTGTGTGGTGCTCTCCTGATGCACGGATTCGACTGCCCTCCCCCGCCGAACAACCTGGCTTTTTCTACGCTGCTCCATGAGTGGTCATGGGGTGTATGCTTGGGTCACGGGAGCACGCACGCCCCCACACCACCTTCAGATGGGCGTTTGGATGCATGTGGAATGGGTGGGCCTGCGTGGTACCATCTCATCTAAAAATGGCCTTAGTGTCAACATGAATCCTGTTCACTTTAGTGGGATATGCACCAAGGGGTATTTTCAGACATGACGAGATCACAGTGAACCATGGACAATACCCACATGGGGCCAAAGCACCCTGAACGTCTGTTAGGTGGCCGCCAGATGTTCACCACGGTTGATTCCCACATGGGGTCAGTTTCAACCACGCTTCCAGGGCTCCCCGCTGGACAAGCGCCGCAAGCGTGGTCAAAGAGATCCCCGGCGGGAACCAACAAAAAGTAACATCTGGCCGGCACCCACGGCCCGGAATTCCCGGTGGGATTCCGGGCTGTGGTCAAATCGGGCGGGCGCTGCGGCCACATTGGCCGCGGCGCCCGCCCATCTCCCCAGATGGTGGGCGTCAGGGGAGCGTGGGGGGGCGGGGCCATGCAGCCACATGTTGTGCCGTATGGCCCCTCCCCCTCCCCGATTCCCCGCCGGGATCAGCCAGCACATCTGTTGGACATGCCAGTGTGATCCCGTCGCGGAATCATTTGGGTGAATTCGGGACGGGGCGAATGCCACCCCGTCTCGTCTGAAATCACCCAAAGGCTTCTCCCTGCTCCCACCTCTGGGAAAAGTGGCAGTAGAAAGGCGGGGGTGGGTGGAGGTCCCCCTTCCCTCTGCTTTCAGAGCCTCTTGCTACTCTCTGGGACTGGCAAAACCCTGCTCCACCCAATAGCTTGTGTGTAGCCAGTGGTTAAAGAGGCAGTTAGGTGTTCAGGATTGTCCGTGTTGGCAATAGGAAAGGGCACTCAAAATGACAATCAATGGGTGTCAACAAACAGGATAAACATCCACAAACACCCACTGATTGTCATTTTGAGTTCCTTTTTTATTGCCATCCGTTAGTATAATGAAAAGAAGACTTAGCTTCCAAGAGGTTTGTTATAGCAATGTTGTGCTGTACATTATTTTTTGCAAAGAAACAACATTTTGAAAATAAACTCTTAAAAATCATGCAACAATCTGAGCACATTTGGAAAGTTTTTCATGCATGATATTGTTTCTGAAACTGCAAATCTTCTTGCTATGCCTGTTCCACCATTAGAAACATGAAATGTCTGCTGGAAATACTGAGAAGCCCTACACATATGGAGTGTATTTTTAAAAAAGGAAATGGGGAGGTCTTTGTCTTAAGATACAGGAAATTCCTCCTTCAGTATCTGGCATGCGGACAGTAAATCACCCTGTTTGCAACTGGGCGATAAACTAGTATTTGAAGGCACAAAAATTAATCTATATTGGGGTGAAATTTCTCCATTTACTGCCCCTTTGACTCTTGAAGATGTCAACCCTAACAGGGAATTGCAGTCCAACCCTGATAGAGAATTGCAGTCCAACAGTCAATATACTATGATACGTTTACCTAAATGGCATGTCCCTCTCCATGTTGTTGCATCCACACAATAATTAAACGTGCCTTCAAACGGTATTGAAGGCAGGTAGTCTTCGAGCTTATTGCTTAATTAGTTTAGCTTTGTCCCGTAGCTTCCCATCACTGTGCAATCAATATCACTCTAGAGAACATTCCGCCAATATTGGAAATGGATACCTCCATCCCTAAGGTTTGGCCTCAGTGCAGTTTAGGTTATACTGTAAAATAGTTTTGGTAGGAGTATAGCATCAATTACACTTCGGGAAGGCTGATAAATGAATGTACCTTTTTGAAAAGCATGCTTATAAACACACACAAATTATTGTTCATGTTGCCTCTGGTTACTTAATAAATAAAAAAAATCTCTCTAGATTTCCCACAAACCAAGTAAGAGATAAGACTTTTCAGTGAACTGCCCAATAGAGTGCCTGTTTTATTTGACTGCCTTCGTTAGAGGACATTCTTCATACACCACTGCAAAAATCATACAACTCCCTGCCCCCCAAAAACCCCAACATGTTACAGCGATGGGACAGAGGTGTAAGAGAATTTCAGGTCTATGATCATTTACTCCATCTGAGAGACAAAAGTTATAGTAAACCTAATAATAAAGCTAATATTTTAATGTCCATGTAATCTGGCTATTTTTGCTGTTTTAAAATGTCATGCAAATGCAACCCTGTTATTAAGGTTCCCAACTCAAGGCAAGGATGATGCCAGTGAGCAACAAATAGTTTCCTCTACTGCTTCTGCTACCCTGCTCACCGGCAAAGTAGAATAGTTTCACAACAAGCTGTCAAACAGTTGCTGTAGATTAAGGTCGTGGCATGAATCAAAGGCCCTTTTGACATGGGCGCCCCCCTATCACACATATGTGTGGGTGCGGCGGGGATGGGTGGGTGCCTGTGGGAAAGCTGTGGGCGGTGGGTGGGGGTGTGTGCACACTCCTGCACTCCACCTACGTCCACCCATTACCCACACATGGAGCAACTGGTGCGAATGCCCAATGCTCCGTGTGTGGAAGTGCATGAGGGTCCGTGGGAATGTGCGCGCGTGCGCATACCCCCCCCCCCATGGCCCATGTGAAAAGGGCCAAAATTAGCCAGCACTATTTTTATGCTGGACTAAGTTTGTTTTAGAGCTGATCATTTACTGATCATTCTAGCACCTCAAACCAATCATTCTAGTATCACCCATTCCTGAAGGAGGAAGAATGTGAGTTGGGATGCAATCCTGAATGATGTTTCATATACTTGGCATGTCTTTGCTGGTTGGGGTCATGTGATTATATTTAGGTCTCAAAATACAGCACGTAGGCCAAAACTTTGGGAAACTGTTATGAGCAATGTGTCCGGTTTTTTTTGTTTTTTTTAAAATATATTTTGAATGAGATCCTGCTTCTATCCTGGGCTGCCTGCTACCTCTGCTGCTGGCATAGCACCCCAGTATCTTCCTTGATGAGTGGCTGTAATAATCAGGGACCCCTGTTTGCTGAGTTTTCTCCATTGCCACCAATTGGGGAAATGCAGTGAACATGGGTCCCTGATAATAATGAATAAAAATTGTAGAAGTGTTAATTTATTAATCCAAGTTCTTAAACCAAATAGCATTTTTACTTAATAACATATTTAGAGACTGTTTGTTTTGAATGATAAATGCAGCGGTTGGTGTAGAATCCAGGGTATACTTTCCCAGTGCCTGGTTATCCTCAATTTTATGGCCATCAGGGTAAATAATCTCTCAAATTCTATTCTGCCACAATGTCCCCATTCTCATCCACATCCTGCTATGTCTCCACCTCTCCCTATCATCATTCATGATTTATCTGGATTTTTGACAATTGATGTTGGGTTTGAATGGTTGTAAATTGGCATTCATCTCTCTTATGCAAGAGAACTTTCCTTCTGTTTTGCCCCACACCTTGCTTTAAACTGTCTTTCTTATTCCAATCTGAGAAGGCCTTAAAATCAATAGTTGGGCACACTTTCCAGGGTGAATATGCATAAAATGTTTTATACATTCAAAAGTGATGTAAAGTTATCATTTGGGCTTATAATAATAATATTAATTTGTACAATTTTAAAAAAGAGAGATGATCCTACACTTCTGCAGCAGCGGGATAAAGATAAGAAGACATTTAAAACAGGCATGGTGATAGCTTTTGTGCTATCCTGGAGTTGCTGTATTATTTATTAATTATTTATTATAAATTTTTATACCCCGCCTCTCCAGCAATCAAGCAGCTCAAGGCAATTTACAAATAAAAACATTCAAAACCAGCAAAATACAGTAAAACATTAAAAACCCCAATACAAAACCCATTAAAACTAATGGGGGTGCCATAGAAAACAAAACCCACCTCCCTCACAGCCCATCCTACCCTTCCCCTTCGCAACGGCCTGGCGGAACAGCCAAGTCTTACAACTACGACGAAAGGAGGTGAGGTCTGGGGCCACCAAGGCCTCCGCCGGGAGAGAGTTCCACAGCCTAGGAGCGGCCACCGAGAATGCCCTCTCCATCGTCGCCTCCCGAGCAGCCTGGGAGACTTCAAGAAGGGTGCTCCAGGCAGACTACAGAGGCCGATCCAGGACGTGGAGAGTGAGGGGATCCCGCAGGTATTATAGAGGAAAATATTGTAACACTTGGATACCTGTAAATAAATACCTGTTATGAATGTTGTTGGAATACATGTTGTTCTGGATGTAAGCTGTACCACAGCAAATAGCCCATATTAGAAGACTAAAGTTTTTTTAAACTATTGAGTAAAGTGACTTTCAAATTAGTTTTTAATGAGTTCTAATATTTTAATATTGCATAAGATTTCAAACAGAGGGTGTCCTCCCCCTCCCCTTTTTTATTTTTTTTGTTTTGCATTAGACAGTAGTATACATTATTACTTAACGGGATAGTATTTAATTAAAATATACTAATTTATGTATTTGTTTATTATTTCTATCCCTAAAGCAGCAAAAAACTCTGCGATTTTATGAAAAATGTAAATGAGGACGTTGGCATCGCTAATAAAGTGAAATTAGCATAATTTAGAAAAAATGTATTGTTTGACTTCAGTAACTTTTTAGATATTGCTCCAAACATAATGCTTAGAGTTGAGGTGAGTTCAGGTTCCACAAAGCAGGTGAGGAGGGTAACACTGATCCTAGGGGCCCAGATTCGGGAATATATTAATTATCCAGGCAGCCCCTTGGAGTAAGGTACTGCTCATTGTAAGTGATGGTAGCAATGTCTGACTCCTTGCAATAAAAAGGAGAGGTTTATTTTATTATATTTATTTATTTTATTTTACAATTGGCTTCAATATCTGCAGGATTTGGCTGCTATGGGAATAAGCTTATTATCTTTCTAATTTCCTTTGGGGGGTTTATTAGGTTTTACCTGATCAAGATTTGTCTAAAAGTTGTTCCTCTTGTTACTTTAAACATAGAAGTAATTTGCAGTGGTCGGGCAAACTTTCCATCCAAGTTGAGTGTGGAACTTTTGCCTGAGAGAGAATTGTAAAATCAGGCTGCAAAACTTTGTTGCCACAATGATGACAAGATTGTTGGTGGGGCCTCCAACAGAACTTTTGCTTTGAGACCCTTTTTTGTTTAATCAGATAGATATGTGTATGGTAACCACTGGCCCTGATCTTGGAATTTAATGTAATTTGAGACCCTTTTTTGTTTAATCAGATAGATATGTGGATGATAACCACTGGCCCTGATCTTGTAATTTAATGGGGACTCGGTTCTTGAAGATACTGGCTACTGTGTTTCACAGAAAGGCACTCATGCAGACGGGCTGTTTTCACGCTGGTGGCTCACTCTAGGGCCGTTTTCAGACGTGCAGCGGGGATCAGGCGCGGGAGCGGCGAAACAGCCGCGGCGCTGTTCTAGACGAACCGGAAGCGGAAGTTGTGCGCGTGATCCGGGGCCGTGCATTCTTTGCCGACCGCGATCGAACCGGCTTGCTTTCTCTGGGGTGACATACGTGGCAGGAGTGGTAGAGAAGTGTCCTTCAACCTGCTTCCCAGAGAACCAGGACAGAGCTGCTGGTGTGGACAACAGCAGCTCACTCTTGAGTGAGCACATGACTGCATAGTGAAAACAAGACATTTTTGCCCCGTGTTCAGGTGTTTGCCCTGGGGCAGCTACAGTGTGCACTAATGGTTCACACTGCAATACATGGAATGCAGGGCAAAGAAAAGCATGTGTGTGCTGGTGTCCCTACTTCCTTGTCCCCCCTAATTCAGGGCAAGCTGCTTGAGTGGAAGGGTGATTTCAGACGTTACGCAGTCCCAATTCACCACAATGGATTCCCGGTGGGGGTGAACCGAACAACCACCCCCCATGGTCAAAAAAAGCCCCGAACAGACGTGATGTGACTGGGACCATTGCAGGGAATCGGGCCGACAGATCACGATTTGGGGCAGCGCAACAGACATTACACCGATCCTGGGCCGGACCGTGGTCAAAGCACCCGGAAGGCGCTGGGGCGGCTCATCCAGGCTGCTGCTGTGTGCCCTTTAAATCTCCCTCCCTGGCCTGTGTTGTTGCTTGTTGCCTGGCAGCGATGCTGCGTGCTTTGTCCCCAGCTGGGAATCATTTCCTTTGATTCCGGCCGGTGGTTGCCGGCCAGATGTTACTTTTTGTTGGTTCCCGTTGGAAATCTCTTTGACCACGCTTTCGGGGATTGTTTGGTGGGGAGCCCCAGAAGGGTGGTTGAAATTGACCCCATGTGGGTATTGACCGTGGTGAACATATGGCAGCCGCCGAACAGACTTTCAGGGCGCTTTGGCCCAGCCGCAGGATTGACCGTGGTTCACTGTGGTTGAGTGTAATCTCGTAATGTCTGAAAATACCTGAAGTGGCCTATGTAAGTGAAACACTTGCTTCAGTGCTATGCTGGATTTGGGTCTGGGAATACAGACTCAATAGCATGGACCCCCATTAAACGCAGTGAGGTTCTGTACAGTCATAGCAATTGTTCAAAGAGATCTGAAAATGATTTTTTAACAATTTGTTTGCTTGTGGCTTTTTTTATGTCTCACAAGAGAAATCAGGAAGCAAAAACGCGTAAACTCCCGTCTGTTTTAAAAACTATTTATAACAGCTGTAAAATTAAAATATAAAACGGTGGCTCATTTTGGACAAATTGTATGCTTTGGATGAAATGTTTCAGTGTTAGTTTCAGTGGAGAAAAATACACACAGCATGCCCTGAGACTCTCCCCCCACCCAAACGTTCTTCCTTTGTTAGTTATTTACATTCACACTTCTTCACTTGAGTACATTCTTTAGTAAACAGCTTGTGGGGCTCTGCTGTTTTGCTAATGAACTGTCAGTAAACACATGCTTTCTTTCTTTCTTTTCTTTTTTAATTTTTTTTTTTGGTGCCAGTTTTAAAGAAAAGAGTTTATACCATTAAGGCAGAGAGAAAAGGCACTCTTGGCTGAAATTGGCTGGTCCTTGCAGCACCACTTCAGGCTGTATGGTGGGACTTAGCCTTTAAGCAAGAGGGGAAGTGGCAGATTGTTTACAGAAGAAGTGCCAATAGTCATTAGGAAGGAGTTGTGAAGTGTTTTAAAACATGGCTGTTAGCATTCTCAACAAAGCAAGAACCTAAGTCAAACAAAAGAGCCCAGAGTAAATGCCTACGTTTCTGGTGCAAAGTTCTTCCTTGTTGACTCATGTGGGGAAGTGAAAGTATGGACCGATGTTCTTTGCTCTCACTTAGAAACATCCTAGCTGAAAGTCATTGAATAATTGGCTGGGGTTTTTCTTCTCTTGGTAAATTATCTGCCTCTCCAAAGTGTTTTGATGAGGAAATCACTACTCTAAAAGGAAAAGGGGGGAGGTCATCAAATGAAAAACACAGTTGTGATTTTAAAAGATAACACCAAGTTTTACTATGCAGTTGACTCTCAGTGCTTCTTAGATGGAAGGCAAAAAGAATCTTCAAAGGCTTGACGTAATAAAAGTATTTCAAGGAAGCTCTTTCATACTCTTTTTCTGGTGTGAATTGGTAATGCATCTATTGGGGGGTGGGGTGGGGAATGGAACAGCTTTAATAAAAGTAATATGAGCTGTGAAAAGCAATGCACATTCAGGGTGTTACCTCAGCATACATGTGTGACCATATTCTATAGGGTATATGGGGAATACCCCATATTCTATAGGGTATAATCTCCCATATTGAGACATCCCATAGCTAGACCTTTCTTTACTATATACATGCTGTATGTTGCTCTTCTTTATTCCAGACAGGTTTTTTGATACTTTTTAAATCTGGACAAGAAGCATGTTTTCCAGTGTGTCCAGATACACAAGGGGGATGTGGGCCAAGGGGTGAGAGTCTACACATACGTGTACATATAGGGATTGAGTCTGTGAGCATTCAGCCATGGGCAGAACTTTGCTTGTATGATGAGTTCTATTGATCTTATTTTAAATTTGCAGAGTGACTCTAGTTTCTTGTGATGACCTTAAAAAAACTAACCATGGTTGGGGTCAGAGACACCAGAAAAAACTGGTGGGCGGAGACAACTGCATTTCATGCTGATCTGCATTGTCTCCCTGGGTAAAAACAGATGCGATAGAGGACTGCTGTGACCCACTCTGGCCTAGACCTCACCTGCGTGCATGTGCAGGCGCCATCAGATATTGTCCCTGGGATTGCCCTCAGCCGTGTCGGCAGCTAGTCCGGGACCTCACCTCAGAAAACCTTCAAGGTCACAGTCTGGGCTAAGGTCTGCCAAAGCAGGCCACAGCGGGCTATCACATGTGTCTTGGCCTGCCATGACTGGCCTGGATCAGGGTCTGTGATGGCTGGCCACGATTGGCGCCAAGGCTGTCTGTCATGGCGGGGTTGGGGTGTTGGAAGTGGGGGGGGGGAGGAAGACCACCTGCCCATCTGTTGCACCCCTATCCACTCCCACCCTAGGCCATCTGGGCGGTTGGATGGTGGCCCGGCCATGAGCACACATGTTTTGTGCCCTGACGTGGCCCGGACCATGTCTGCCATGGATTTCTACCTTGGGCTGGGTTGTGACGGCAGTGTGCCGTTGTCGGGTGTTTTTACCCTCTGTTTCCTAGTTATTACCCTATCTGCTGTATCCACAAGTTATCTCTTTTCTTATACTTAGATTGTAATTTGTAAGCCCTTACGGGCGTGGACTCTAATTATGTGTTGGTACAGAGTTCAGTACTGTGGGCTCCTGGTGCCTGGCTCACCGGCATTACAAGTAATAATGCAAAATAATATTTACATGAATGTGTCAAAGTATATGCTGGATGGAGGTTTATATATGTAGACATTTATCTATGGTGTGTATGCATACCAAGGTGTGTATCCTACAGTGTGTGCTTGTCTCATGTAGCATCAATCCTATATATCCTATTAGTTTAAAAACAAATTATGCAAATGTGTCACGAATAACAATTTGCTAGTATTTGGGATTCATTAAAATAATATTTAATTTCTTAGTGTTCTTGCACTTTTTTCTTTTGAA
>QEPC01006817.1:4134324-4165906 GCA_003113815.1 Sphenodon punctatus
GGGGGGGGGGGGGGGGGGGGGGGGGGGGGAGACGCATGGATGTGCATCCATATGGCCCCATCTCTGTGCTGCGTGGAGCAGTCTGCTGCCCCCAACTGATGGACATGCCATGGTGCCCAGCCCCCTGCCACTCTGGACTGGGTGAATGTAGAGCGGGCTTTCACATGTGAAAGCCTGCTGTACTCCTGACTGGGCAGCCGTTTCTCAGCCGTGTTGGCTCTTAGCCTGGGTTGTGACCTGGGGTTGTTTTCAAGTTGTAGCCTGGGCTAAGTGACAGCACCACTCATGAAATGGCTAGGGCTAATGCTTTCAGATGTTAGCAGGCACACTAACCGACACGACTGAGGGCAAGCCCAGGGACAATATCTGATGGCGCCTGCACATGCACGCAGGTGAGGTCTAGGCCAGAGTGGGTCACAGCAGTCCTCTGTCGCATCTGTTTTTACCCAGGGAGACAATGCAGATCAGTATGAAATGCAGTTGTCTCCGCCCACCAGTTTTTTCTGGTGTCTCTGACCCCAACCATGGTTAGTTTTTTTAAGGTCATCACAAGAAACTAGAGTCACTCTGCAAATTTAAAATAAGATCAATAGAACTCATCATACAAGCAAAGTTCTGCCCATGGCTGAATGCTCACAGACTCAATCCCTATATGTACACGTATGTGTAGACTCTCACCCCTTGGCCCACATCCCCCTTGTGTATCTGGACACACTGGAAAACATGCTTCTTGTCCAGATTTAAAAAGTATCAAAAAACCTGTCTGGAATAAAGAAGAGCAACATACAGCATGTATATAGTAATACTACTATAATCAATCATGTTTGATCTCAACGTCACCTGCGATAGAATTTCACTATCCCATCTAGAAATAACTTATAGTTGAGTTCCACATCTTTCTTGGAAAGATCGATGGTGGGATTGATCAAATGAGTAGTCGGTGTAAGTAGGATCATGTCCTTTATTGGTAATTTGTGCTGTGATCCACAAGCCACTTGCTCCGGCAGGCATCAGTGGGGCTAATAAGGAAGTAAATGGTTTCTGGATTATGGTCTTGGTTCCCTTCTCCCTTGCAGTGGTTTGATCAAGAATTCCATAGTAGTCACCAGATTTCAGTGGTTCAGGTTTTTTTTAAGGTCAGAAATGATAATTACTGTCTTCTAGTCTAATCTTCTCCATAACACAAGCCAGAGAATTTCACCCAGTATCAAGTGATGTCTGACTGAGCTAGAGCAGATATTTTTCTAAAAAGTGATCATATTTGACTGAAAGCTTTCAAGAGACAGATGACCCCAAGAAGGTTCCAATGATTATTTACCCTCACTACTAAATATTTGTGCCTTATTTCTAGTTTGAATTTGTCTACTTCCAGCTTCCAATCATTGGGTCTTCTTTTGCATTTGTCTGCTAGATTTAATACACGTTTCACATGAGAAATGCTCTACTACACTGAGGTACAACTGGTATGGCAGGGAATTGGGCACAACTGTTGTTGGTATATTGAATTTTACCTGTTTAGGTAAGAATAGTTCTTTTGTTACATCAAAGGCTAGAATGATCCTAAGTGTTGGTTAAACTAGGTTAGACCATTGGTTAAACTAGGTTAGACCATCTTTAAATTAAGTGAACCACATTAAGAGTTTATACTAGTTAACTAGGTTGACTTTCAAACTGACTAGGGCCATTTTTACATAGACGCTCCCCTCCCCCGCTGGTTGTGCAGGCAGGTGTGCGATGCGGGGGTGGGGGAGGCGTCTGTGTACACGCTGCAGCAGGGGGTGGGAGGATGGGTGTTTGTGTGTGCAAACAGCATGGGAGGTGGATGGGGGTGCGTGTGTGCTTCCGACACACCTCCACCCATCACCCATCCACGGAGCCATCCGGCAAACCGGAGGAGGCTCCATGGGTGGAGGTGGGTGGCAGCACACCCATGTCCCCACCCACCGCTGCCCATGTAAAAAGGCCCTTAGTTAACCTGGTACACTTTTTAGCCTGATTTCCTATGGAAAGGAAGTATATCCTTAGGTGTATGTCCCATGCTTAATAACATTTGCTTCCAAAGGCTAATTTCAGCCAAATTTGGTAGAGGGGCAGAAGGCTCAAACACAAATAGGGATTCCAGATTTTGTAACAATAGGTGCGTGTGGAGGGGAACTATGACCCCTTTTGTAACTGAAAAATCCAATTGACTTACATTCAACATTGTTCCCTCCCCTTTAGTAAACTTTTATCTTTCAGATCAATTTCAAACAAAATTGGTAGAGGAATAGAAGGGCCACAGATAAGTAGGGAATAAGTATAGAATGTTGTGTCGTCTGGGTTTCTGAACCTTTGACTGATGGGCAGTGAGCAGTTAATTTTAGCTTTATAAGGGAAACTTAATCATTACATGAGATAGTTTAGAATTAAACTAGATTTGGTGCGTGGCTTATCCTAATCACATTGTCCTTTTTGTGCACTCAGTGCTTACACTGTTGTTATAATCAAATTCTGTTAGTGATCCGTGAAGCATGAATTAGCCAGATGCAGCCTATCTGTAACAGGTAAAGCTGATCAGGAACTGCTGAGCATGCTTCAGAATGCTCTAGCTAAGATTCTTTTAAATAGGACAGAGTTTGTCTGATCATTTAAAATTGCACCTGACGGTACAGAAGTAGTTAGGGGCTTGCTGATATTTTAATTGAACCTAAAAGTTCATAAATAGATGGCAGACATTTTTTTTGCCCCAGGAACCAAAGGTTCAATCCAGAAAATTTCTTGCCAAATATGGGGAAAACAAATCAAAATATAGGAAATTTAAAAGCTGTTACTAATTATCCCAAAGGCTCAGGGTAAGTTACAGTATAAAAACACATAAAATTGATATTAAATAAACCCACCAAATATATAAAATGAAGTCCAGTATAAATATAACCACTCCCCCCTAAAATCCCAAACCCCATAGAGCCTAGCCCTGCCCAATGCCTGGCAATGTCAAATAGGAAGATCTTACACTGCCTTTGGAAGATGCTCAGTCTGGAGCTAAGGGGACTGCTATTTTGGATGCAGAATCAGAGTTCAAGGTTCAAGAGGCTCATCCTTATCTTGTTTATTTGGATCACTTTCAGTTAGTATCAGCCACTGAAGGCTTTTCCCTGTTGGGGTACTATGGTCCTTCTCCCAACCCCAACCCCCCTTGCCCTTAAGTGCATGGCCAGAAGCCTCCCCCGCCCCCCATTCCAGTCCCCAGCCCCAAAAGCAGTGTATCGCAGCAGTATATACCACCATTCTTCAAACCTCAATCTCCCCCCCCTCCCCCCAAAAAAAACATCCAAAGAATCACAGAAAGTATGGATTATGAAAAATTAAAGAACTTTATTTAAAATAAAAATTTTAACTATTTCTCCTTGCGTCTGATCCTTTTTGGGGCAGCTTGGTGCGATCACTTTTGTGGCAGGATGGGCAGGGGGACATTTTCCCAATCCTTCTCCCGTGGATCAGACCGTGGTGGAGTGTTTGTGGAAGGCGTGCAGGAACAGTTGGTGGGGGAAGGGGAGGCATGTCTAGAATCTGACCGGGGTTGATTGGGCAGTGGTTGTAGCGGTGCTGGTTTTTGCCTGGCTGCTGGTTTGAGCCATGGCCCCAGTGGTGGAAATCCTTCACAAATTGTTACAGAATTCAAAGGATGGAAAAGAGCAAGCGTTGGCCACATACTGCCACCTAGGACAAGCTGGGAAAAATTCATGTTGGAAAATGGCGCATTGGGTTTTAATGGGGGGTTACGTGCATGCCAGTGAGAGGGAGGAGAGGGGCTGTGGAGCATGCTAGTCTTTTTCGCTTGTAATTCAATGGTGCTGGCGGATCTGGATGTGAGGCGGCTGAACACAACCCAATTGATGAAACATGGACACATGAGCATACATTAGCCCACTGCTATACATGTTCCAGGACCCTGCAGTAACTGGGGGCTACATGTCCAGTTGGTGGTGGCCATGTGGTTTAGTGGTTGTGAACACCTAATAAACAAACGCGGCCACCCACCTGGTGTAGGCTATTGTCTTGCTTCTTAACACTTTGAAGATACTCGGTGGTCATCTAGTCCAAGTTCCTACACTGAGTTACGATCGACTACACCTATACCATCTCATAGTTATTTATGCAGGTTCTTCTTAAAAACCACCAGTGAAGGAAATTCCACAACTTCCCTAGGCAGCTTGTTTTATTGCTCAGCTCATCCTAATATTTATCCTAAATCCACCTTTTTTTGCAAGTCTTTAAACCAATTGCCTCTTGTCAAATCATCACCAGCAACAGAGAGCAATTATTTATATTAATATTTATTTATTTTAAAAATGTATACCCCACCCCTCCTGCCAGGCAGCCCGGGGCGGCTAACAAATTAATAAAATACAATAAAAATACAATAACATTTATAAAACATTCAATAAAAACAATTAAAATGGCGAGAAAAACCCCCATAACCCCCACCATCCCATCCACCCTCACCCTTCTCCCTCACCAAATGCCTGGCAGAACAGCCAGGTCTTACAATTCCTACTGAAACTCGGGAGATCTGGGACCAGACGGGCCCCCACTGGGAGGGAGTTCCACAGGCGCAGTGCGGCCACCAAGAATGCCCTGTCCCGCGTGGCCCAGGGCACCCCCAGATGACTGCAGGGGCCGGTCTAGGACTCGGGGAGTGAGGCGATCTCGCAAATAGGTAGGGCCCAGACTGTGTAAGGATTAGGGATGGGTGAACTGAACTTCCGAACCGAACTATTTTTGAACCGAACTGAACCGAATTTCCAAACTCGTCTCTGTTTGCTCATCCCTAAAAGATAATATTCCATTTAGTTCAATGGGGTTTGAATTTTTAAACTTTATTCAGAAGTTCAGAGTTCGGACCAAACTAGAATAGTTCGGTCAACCGAACTGAACTTCCGAACGGAACCAAATTTCCGAACTCGGTTCTGTTCACCCATCCCTAGTAAGGCTTTATAGGACAAACCAACACTTTGAATCAAGCCCAGAAGACTATTAGCAGCCAGTGCAGAGATTGGAGCACTGGTGCAATGTGCTCTCAGCGACCCAGCCCCACCACGAGTCAGGCCACCGCATTCTGCACCAGCTGCAGCTTCCGAGCCATCACCATAGGTAGCCCCTAGTATATTAGGTATATCCTAATATATATCCAAATATATTATGGATATTAGGATAGCCCCTAGGGAGGCCAATAAGTACGGGTGTGCATGTCATTTTTGTTATATCAATAATGAAAATGAAAATTGTAATTTCGTTTTTGTTGTTGCAATAACAAAAATTACAAAAAATAATAATGAAATCAGTAACGATAGCAAAAGTCGTTTATTTATTTATTTATTTATTTATTTATTTATTTATTTCTAGATTTATACCCCACCCCTCCTGAGAACAGCTTATTGATTTTGTTATTGCCTGACAGCCTGGCAGGTGCTTTTTGGAGGGAAATGTGGACCGGGGAGGAGGGAGCAGACATCTCTGAGCCAGAAACAGTGTTGAGCTCTTGAACTGGGAGGGGAAGGCCCTGATGGATGTATCTCTGACCAATGAGCAGCGCAAACAGATCCCAGCAGTTGAATAGCACCCTGTGATTCCTCAATGCCTCTGCCTCCCAGAACTAATCAGGAGGGCTTTTGGGGAGGGCACTGCAACCCTTAATATCATAGGACTGGGCTGCTTCACTCTGTGTTAGCTCTCCTGCTTGTCAGGGTGCGTTTGCAGAAGCTGCTTGTGCTTGCACTAGAAATCCTCCCATATATATATCCCTTATTCCCTTCCCTACCATCCATTCCTTAGGTGTACACACAGACACAGACACAGACACAGACACAGACACAGACACAGACACAGACACAGACACAGACACAGACACAGACACAGACAGAGAGAGAGAGAGAAAAGATAGATTAGAGATAGTATATATACCTCTGAGTTTTCCTTTTCCCTTCTCCTGTCTGTCTCCCCCTGTCCATATATTATATCGATATAGATATTAGTTGTGCATATATATAGGTTAGATATTTAGATACTAGGCTGTTTTATTATATATATTAGGATTATAGGATAGGAACATTTTGTATTATACATAGGTTAGGTTTAGCTTAGATTCTGTATATATTACATAAATAAAACTACATATTGTGTACCGTATATAATATTATTGTGTGCAGTTCTTTCTGTATTACAATGGGAAGGGGAAGGAGTTCAACTTCTGACAATATTTCTTCATTGGCACATGAAATCAATACCGATAGTAAAAAGAAAATATTCATTTGAAATGGGTACCGATACTGATACGGTATACCGATAACGAAAACATTAACGAAAAATGACATTTCATTATTAGCTAAAATGACACATTTTAATAACAAAAACAATAACGAAAAATGAAAAACAACATGGGGCCCTGGTGCACACCCCTACAAATAAGTGACCTGGATCTCATTGGGCTGCGTGCTGTGCAGCCAAGTTACAAAGAAGACCGTGCTTGATCCAAAGAGTTTACTATCTGCATTGTGGTAAGAATGCAAAAGATAGACAGAATAAGCTAATTGTGTGTGTCTGTGGTGGTAAGTGTTGTGAGAAAGGGGTGAGACAGAGTTTAGCAGAAACACAAAAGTTACTCATGGCACCAAATCCATTCTTGTGTTTCTCTAGCTACAAATTAGTTCCTGCTTTCTCCCTGAGGGCTTCTTGCAGAATTTTCAGAAACAATCTCAAGCCCCAATGGTAGTTTCATTGACTTTCCTTCAAGAAACTGCATTACCTCCTTTTCTTGGAGTCCCTTTACAGACCAATTAGTTAACGCTTGATGGAGAGAAGGAGGTACATGTGACAAATGTCAGTTATGTCACTTAATGTGCTGATGAAAGGTGCTTAGATACCACAATAATGAGTATCATGGAGGAATGTGAACAGAACAGAATTTGTGCCACAGTGCTTTGAAGATCTGAAGCACTGAAGAAGTGTTCACTGTCACCTTTAAGACCATTCTTAATTAAATGGACAAAGTTCTGTTAAGCAGCATGAACCAATCTCTTCCCACTGACTGAAATAATCCAACTTCCAGTCATCCTAAGTTTTGCCAACCATGAGATCATATAAATAGGGAGAAAGTTGCTGGTTGGTATCCGATAGAAATATGCATAAAAGCTCAGAAGACGTCCTACTAGGAAATCTATCCAGATGGGATTGTAGGTATTGTTCATGGGGCAACCTGTACAACTGGCAAGTAAACAAAATATGCGCCACTGATTCGATTTCAGTGTGATCAAAGGATATGGAGTCCTTGCTGGGATCTGTTTGTGCTACTACTTGTGAGCAAGATCCATGCCCGTTCTGGCTGGTGAAAGCTAGCCAGGAGATGTTACGGCCATTGCTGGCTCGGGTGGTTAGTGCCTCTCTTTGGGAGGGCAGGGTGCCTGGCTGCCTAAAAGAGGCTGTGCTGTGAGACCCCTTCTCAAGAAACCATCTTTTGATGCTGATGCTCCTGCCAGTTATCGGCCGGTCTCTAACCTTCCCTTTTTAGGGAAGGTTACTGAACGGGCTGTGGCACGGTAACTCCAGGAACACCTGGACCGCACCAGTTTCCTTGATCCCTCCCAGTCTGGGTTTCGGCTTGGGTATGGTACGGAGATGGCATTGGTGGCCTTGGTTGACGATCTCCATCTGGCATTGGACCAGGGTTGTCAGACCTTACTGGTCTTGATAGACCTTTCAGCTGCATTCAACACAGTCGATCACGAGGTGTTGGTGACTCGCCTGCAGGACCGTGCCGGAATTGGTGGAACGGTCTTGGACTGGTTTCGTTCGTTCCTGGCTGGGAGAACTCACTGGGTGGTCTTGAGGGAGTGTACGTCTTCCCCCCAAGACCTCACATGCAGAGTCCTGCAGGGTGCCATTCTGTCCCCACTCTTGTTTAACATCTATATGCAGCCGTTAGGGGAGATCGTGAGGGGGTTTCAGGGCATGTGGTGTCATCAGTATGCTGATGACACTCAGCTCTACCTCTCTTTTTCCATTGACCCAGGCCATGCAGTTCCCTTATTTTCCCAGTGCCTGTCAGCTGTGGGGGCTTGGATGAGGTCGAGCTATCTGCAATTGAATCCTGACACGACAGAGGTGATGTTGGTGAGCAAGGGTTTGGGGGGCCTGGGGGTGGTTGAATCTCCTCTTGTTGGGGGGGTTCACCCCCCCATGGTCTCTCAAGTGCAGAGTCTGGGTGTGCGCCTTGATTCGTGGCTCAACTTGGAATCTCAGGTTGTGGCCGTGGCGGGGAGTGCGTTTCGGCAGTTACGTCTTGTCCGGCGGCTTCGGCTGTATCTCTCAGACTCCGACCTCGCCACTGTCATCCATGCCTTCATCACCTTGAGGCTGGATTACTGCAACGCGCTCTACGTAGGGCTGCCTGAGAAGCTGGTCCGGAGGCTGCAGCTGGTGCAGAATTCCGCGGCCTGTCTTCTGACGGGGGCGGGTTGCAGGGAGCACATGACACCTGTGCTCCGGGCTCTGCACTGGCTGCCTATAAAGCACCGGGCCAGGTTCAAGGTGCTGGTTTTAACCTTTAAAGCCCTTCACGGCCTGGGCCCTGCTTATCTGTGGGACCGCCTCACTACCCATGTGCCCCTTGAAATCGTCCGTGGGAGCCTTTTTGGAGGTTCCCCGGGCGAGGCGGATGGCCACCGATGTTTGATCTTTTTCGATGGCCGCCCCTGTGCTGTGGAATTCACTTCCGGAGGAGGCTCGACTGGCTCCCACTCTCCTGCTGTTTCGGCGTATATGTAAGACCTGGCTGTTCCATCAGGCTTTTGGCGAGGGGTAGGGATGGGGTGGGGGGTGGGTTTTTTCCCCCACATATTGCATTTTTAAATTGTTTTAAAATTTTGTACTGTTTTAACGAATGTTGTTCACCACCCCAGGCTGCCCTGTGGGCAGGAGGGGCGGGCTATAAATTTTAAATAAATAAAAATAAAATAAATTATACAGGGACGGAGGTAGCTGAACCTGGAATGTAACATCGTTAATCTTATGAGAGATGGGAAAAGGCCCTATGAACTTAGCATCAAGTTTAGCAGAGGGGCGGGTGGAAGGATAATGTCAATGGTCTACCCAAACTAAGTCTCCCACCTTATAATCCGGGGCTGGTCAACGACGGTCGGCGTAGTGCTTATACCGTTGTCGAGCGTCGGATAAGGAGTATTGAGCCTGTCGATGGGCTAGTTGAATCCGCTGTGCCAGTGCTCCAGCCGCTGGGATGTCCACGTTGGTAAGTTCAGGGAACCACAAATGCGGATGGTAACCAAATGTAACGAAGAAGGGGGAAGTCCCCAGCGGCGCGTTGGGGGCATTGTTATATGCAGATTTGGCGATGGGAAGGAGTTTGACCCAGTCATCCTGGAGGTAATCACTATAGCATCGAAGGTACTGCTCTAAGGTCTGGTTTATGCGTTCAATCTGGCCGTTCCTCTGTGGATGATATGCTGTCGTCGGACTTAAGTGGACCTGCAAGATAGAGAATAGGGTCCTCCAAAAATGGGAAATAAACTGCACTCCTCTGTCAGTCACGATCTCCATGGGGGGTCCATGCAACTTGATGATGTTTTTCAAGACAAGTTGCGCTGTTTGGGTGGCAGTGGGTAGCCCTTGACAGGAGATGAAATGCCCTAGTTTACTAAAATGATCTACAATTACCAAAATAGTAGTAAAAGAGTTGGAGGGAGGTAGTTCAACAATAAAGTCCATACCTTTACGCTTCCAAGGTCCATGGGGCATGTCTGAGAGTTGTAGTAATTCCTGGGGGCGCTGGTGGGGAACCTTAGTACTAGCACACACGGTGCACCCTTGGACATACCTTTGAATGTCGGTCCTTAGCGAAGGCCACCAGTAATGTCTTTGGAGTAAACGGAGGGTGCCACGTTGACCTGGATGGCTGGCCAGGGGGCCATCATGGTTGGCCCGCAAGAGGCTCCGCCGTTCTTGTTTGGGAACCGCTATTTTGTCCTGTAAATACAATACATTCTGCTTAGACTGCAGGCGAGCGTCCTTCCGTAGCTCCGCATCGCTGCTGGAATGGTCGTGGAAGCGGTCCAAGGGTGGTTTCCAGGTTCCAGCGAAGACTTGTGAAGGCAATAGCAAGGACCCGTGGTCTGCGGGGAGGCCTTCGGGATCCAAGGCATCCACCAAGACATTCTGATATCAAGGTCTATATTGGATACAAAAATTAAAACGTGCAAAAAACAATGCCCAGCGAGCGTGCCGGGCATTCGTGATCTGCGCCGTTTGGAGGAAGGTTAAGTTTTTGTGGTCGGTGATGACCACTACTGGATATTGAGCACTTGCCAAGTGGTGCCGCCAGGTGTCAAAGGCCGCTTTTATAGCTAGCAGTTCTCAGTCGAGAATAGTGTAATTTTGCTCAGTGCTAGTAAGCTGTCGAGAATAAAAGGCACAGGGAAGGAGGGAATTACCTTCAGGACCTGGCTGTAGTAGCACTGCCCCAATGGCGGTACTAGAAGCAACTGTTTCTACAGTATATGATCTCGATGGGTTGGGGTGTTGAAGGATCGGGGCTTTTGTGAACGCCGTCTTTAGGGTCTTGAATGCCTTTTGTTGTTCTGACCTACACACATAGAGGCTCCCCTTTTTTCAATAGTTTTGTCAGTGGAGCTGTTAGATAGGTGTATTCCGGAATGTACTGACGGTAATAATTGGTACTACCAAGACACCTCTGTAGTGCCTTTACATTGATCGGTGGGGCCCATTCCTCAATCACCTGTACTTTTTGTTGCTCCATTTCGATGCCCTGTGGAGATACTATGAAACCTAAAATGCAACTGAAGACACATGGAAGGTACATTTCTCTAACTTGCAATATAGGTTATTTTGGCACAGGCGTTGTAGTACTACCCGCACATGCCGAACATGCTCCTGTTCGGTAGACGAGAAGATCAAGATGTCATCAAGATAAATGATTACAAACACATCTAGAATATCTCGAAACAGGTCATTCATCAGATGTTGAAAGGTGGCGGGAGCATTGGCCAGGCCGAACGACATCACTAGGTACTCGAAGTGCCCGTAACGAGTTCGAAAAGCAGTTTTCCATTCATCCCCAGCTTGAATCCTCACTAGGTTGTAGGCCCATGCAGGTCCAACTTGGTATAAATTGGCGCCCCTTGTAACCTATTCAATAATTCTAGGATGAACGGCAGAAGATACCATTTTTTTATGGTAATAAGGTTAAGGGCACGGTAATCCACACATGGCCGGAGGCCCCTATCCTTCTTAGGCGCAAAGAAGATGGGGGCCCCCGTGGGGGACACTGAATACTGAATGAAGCCACAGTGCAAATGTTCATCAGTGTACGCCTTAAGGGCCTTTAGTTCAGGCTCTGCAAGAGCATAGATCTGCCCATACGGGGGCTCCATGCCAGGGAGTAGATCTATGGGGCAGTCGTATGGGCAGTGTGGGGGTATAATTGCCACTTCCTGTTCACAAAAAGCATCCAGGAAGTCCGTATAGGCAGCAGGAAGTGTGGCTGGTAATTGCATGGTGTACAGGGCTTTCTCCTGGAGGGGACGGAGATGCTCATAAGCAGTTCTTTATACAATAACGCGACTTAAACCCAACCCCCCCTGAGACCCAGTCAGTCTGAGGATTATGGCACTGAAGCCAGGGCATGCCTAATACTATGGGAAACAGAGGGGTTTGAATTACGTTGAATTGGAGCGCTTCTCTATGTTTACCTATCTGCCCCACTAAGCCCTAGTTACAATAAATGATGGGGCCCGAGGCTAAGGGTGACCCATCAATGGAACTTCCAGATGGGGCTGAGTTTGTATGGGGAGGGCCCACCTCTGAACTAACCCTTGGTCAATGAAATTGCTAGAAGCCCCAGAGTTTATCAAAGCTCGCCTTGTCAACGATTGGTGCACATTCCACGTGATTGTTAGTACTACTTGAAGATGTCCTGAAGCGGGGAGCAAAAATTTTCAGGGGAGAGGAAGCGCTTACCGAGGTGCCCCCTGGTCATCTCGGCCCCTGTAGTTTCCCGACTCCCGTTGTGCCGGGGGCAGCTGGGGGCAGGTTCGAGCAAAGTGTGAGGCACCTCCACAATAAAAACGTAGATGACCCTGGCGCCGTCGTTCTTTCTCCTCAGGGAGAAGAGGTCCCCGTGAGGCCCCCAGCTGCATTGGTTCCCCATCGTCCACTCTTGGGTGCTCAGGGCGAGCCGGGGGCAGCATATAACGTTGGGGGGGAGGGGGTATCCCAAGATTTCCTTGGCGTTCTCGTCGCCTCTCTGCCAAACGCTCATCAATGTGTATAGCGAGGGTTACTAGTTCCACCCATTTCTCAGGAAGGGGTAGGTAGGCCAGCTGATCCTTAATTTCGTCACTCAACCCCTTCCTAAACATTACCTTAAGCACATTATCCGGCCAGGATAGTTCTACTGCTAATTGCTGAAAGTGGGTTACGTACTCCAATAAGGACCCCCGTCCCTGTCTCAGCTCTAATATAGCGGTCTCTGCATCCCTGACCCTATCGGGGTAGTCAAAAAGAAAAGTGAATTCCCTCTTGAAAGCAGCATAGTCACGGATCAAAGGCTAACTAGCAAGGGGGTGCTCATGACAGGTCCAGGACTTCTAGGAGACCAGTTATGATGGAGACCTTTGCTTGATCAGAGGTGTAGGTGCGGGGCTGCACTGAAAATGCCAGCTTGCAGAGGGCCAAGAACCTCCAAAACATCCTCCGATCCCCATTGAATTTGGCAATCTTAGGCCCCTTGGGTTCTCGGGGGGTGAGGCCCTCGGGGTGATCTTGTAAGTCCCGGACATCAATTGCCAAAGACTGCAAGGTCCTTGCTAGGTCAGCTGCCTCCATGGCTGCGGGGGCCGTATCCAGAAGTGGCGGTCCCACTAGCGGTGGCGCGGGTCGCAACGGGCGGGGGGAATACTGGCCCCACTCACACAGGAGGGGGACCCAGAGACAGGGTTTGCATTGGGATCCCCACCGCCGCAGTGGGTGGAACCCCTGCCCCACCTACTGCCCCATGATCCATGTGCCAAAGACACAATAGGATCCAGCTGGTGCTGGTGATACTGTTAGGCGGACAAGGGGCTGAGAGGGAAGGGATCACGTTCCAGGACCAGTCGCAAGGGCAACACGCTCTGTAATGGAGTGGACCCTAGCTGAAGATCATCACTGGGACTAGTGAACAGAGCGGTGCCCACTCTAGTTAAACCACTCACCCACGTATACAGGGAACAGGAAGGGGAATGATGACTCAGTTGTGGTTCAGAGGGGGAAGAAAGGGAATCTAGGACCCAGGGGACAAGACACACAGATGAGACAGGACAGTTGCACCAGGACTGAAGGGCAAGGAAATAGGAAACAAGGTAAACTCACACACGCACACCAGTCACTCATTAATGAATAACACACACCCACGTGCTCACCTTCCACTCGCCATGCTCACACCCACTCAAACACCTCTAAGTCAATCGCTCTACTGTACTCGATCACAACAACGTTCAGGGCCAGTCTCACGGCACAAGTCCGATCACCAGCAAGGGAAGGCTGCTCCTACGGGGTTTAAATAGGGTTCCCCTGAGTCCTCACAAGCAAGCGTGTGGAGCGGCGGGGCACCACTTCCGGGTCTGAGCCTCGCATGCGCAGTGAGCGTTGGGTTGCTGGGTTACCGGTGGACGCCACGCTGTCGTGCTTGCGCATGTGCTCTCCTGCTGTTGGCAGGGACACGGGAGTGGCGTGCTGTGCTGTTACACCCCGCCACCAGGGTTGGGAGCCCCGGAAATGCCGGCGCACCCGGGACACCACCCTCCCAACCCCCCAGGGCCTGACAGGTGGTCTTTCAGATATGTGGGGCACAAGCTATTTAGGACTTTAAAGGTGAAAAACAGCACCTTGAATTGTGTCCAGAAAGCTCTAGTAAGCCAGTGTAGACTATAGAGCACAGGTGTAATGTGCTCATGGTGACCCACCCACAAAAGGAGCCAGTCTGCCATATTCTGCACCATCTGAAGATTCTGAACAGTCACCAAGGGCAGCCCCACAAAGAATGTATTGCAGTAGTTTAACCTTGAGATAATGAAAGCATGGATGATGGTGGCCAGATCTGAATCAGAAGGCAAGTCTTCTCACCAGATGGAGTTGGTGCGAAGCGTTCCTAGCCACCGCCATAACCTGATAATCTAGGTGCAGGAGGGGGTCCAGAAGCACCCCAAGGCTGTGAATCTGAGTAACTAGAGAGGGTGGATCCCCTCAGTAACAGAGGTTCCAGTCCCTTCCTAGTCACAAGATTGGCTAACCATCAGTCTTCAGTCTTGTCTGGATTCAGCTTCAATTGACTCATCCTCATTCAGTCCCCAACAACAGCCAGGCACTGGGAAGGTACCAAGACTGCGGGATGTAGGTCAGATGAAAAAGGTAGATCTGGGTGTCATCAGCATACTTATGACACTTCACTCCAAACCTCTGGATGATCTCGCCCAGCGTTTCAGATACACATTGAACAAGAGGGGAGAAAGAATGGAACCCTGTGGACATGACAAAGGAAGTCCCAAGGGGATGACAAACAATCTCCTATCACCAACCACTGGGACCTTCCCAACAGGAATTAATGGAATTACTTAAGCAGTGGCACGCATCCCTGCCAGGTCCTGCAGATATGTCAACAACACCTCATGATCAACCATATCAAAAGCCGCTGAAAGACCTAACATGATTTAGCAGGGCACAATTTCCTTGGTGAGTGATTTATGCCTGGAGATAGACAAAGGCCACAGGGTGAAAACCTGACAGAAATGGGTTCAGAAATCCAAAAGCATAGAGATGAGCCTGAAGCTGCCATGCTACCACCCATTCATTAAATTTCCCTAAAAAGGGAAGGTTAGAGACAGGGTGACAGCTGGCCAGGGAGTTAGAGTCCAAAGATGGTTTCTTGAGCAGGGGTCAGACCACAGCAGTTTTAAGTGTGTCCAACAATCCATGCTCTTGAAGCAAGAGTAACAGCCCCAGCCAGCAAAGATCTCAATGTATCCTGGCTGGTGCAGCCAGGATGGGCAAGAATCTAATTTGCAACTGGTTGCCCACATTGCTCCAATTACAGCCTCCACGTTGGTGGGCCACACTAATTGAAACTGATCCAAACAAATAGGACAAGGCTGAGGTTCTACAGCCCCAATCCCTGACTCTGCAGTCAAAACAGCAGCACCCAAATCATGGTGAATACAAGCAATTTTGTCTGCAAAGTAGTTAATAAAAGTGTCACAGCAGACCATAGATAACTCAGGTTCATGGCAAAGAGAAGCCAGATGGACTGGATGGCCTATTCACCACCTAAAACAGCTTTGCAGGGCAAGACTCTGCAGATGCTATGATAGCAGAGAATAAAAGTTTTTTTGTGATCATAACAGTCACGGTATAGTCCTTTAAAAATAATCTATGCTGCAGTTAGTTGGCTTCAGTGTGAGTCAAGCACTATCTGTGCTCCAACTGTCTGCCCTCCTGCTTCAACTGCCCCAGGTCCTCCATATACCAGGAGGACCTATGCTGTTGCTGCGGACACCTGGGTGCAACCATGTCGGTAGCCCTAGTCAAGATGTCATTCCATAAAGCAACCAGGTCATCAACAGAGTAGTCATCAAAGTCAGTGGATAAATCCCCCACAGAGTTCTGGAAGCTAGTCAGATCCATTAGCCTCTTGGGGCAGACCAACTTAACTGGTCCACCACCCTGACAGAGGCATAGGAGGCAGGGATCCAGGGTTTTAAAAGGCAATGGTCCAACGATAACAACGGTGTTATAACACCCGCCCAGTAATCAGAACCCCTATCTCCTGGTTGTTGCAAAACATCAGATCCAATGTGTGTCTTGCCTCATGTGTTGGGCTGGATATTATCTGGGATAGATCCATAGTTGTCATGGACCCCATGAAGTCCTGCTCTGGCCCCAAAGGTTGCTCCCAGCATGTATGTTGAAGTCACCCAAGACTATGAGTCTGAGTGACTTCAAGTCCACCTCAGAGACCAACTCAGCCAGCTCAGTCAGGAAGTCTGCTGTGCAGTGGGGTAGTCGGTACGCCAGCAGAATCCCCAATCTATCCCCAGCCAATTCCAACATAAGATGGATGCATTCTATATTGGGAGAGTTAGGTAAGTAAGTAAGTAATTTATTTGGCAAATTGGCTTTCGCCATAGCCATTTAAAAGAATACAAATAAACAAAGCATATAATATACATAAAAACAAGCAAAGAAAATCATCCCAAAGCTCCAGCATAGGGGAACCACAGTATTCCACCACATTGGTTATATAACTTTAACCATTCTACAATCACTTCCGTGGTGCGGGTTGTATCTTTCGCAACTCTGGATCTGCTATAATTCTTTGCCCTTTTGTCCTGCAATAATTCTTTGGTCATAGTGGCAGGGCTAATAAAAAGAAGCACATTTGATAAAACAAAAATATCAGGCACTACCAGAGCCTGGCACACAATATACGTAAAGGTGTGACGGGAGAGTTAGGTACCAGATACCTTTTGAAAGACCAAGGTGTCTTTACAGATCACTGACACACTGCTCCCTGATCCTAGGCTGATACTGCACTGACTACCTGGCTGGCACCATCTGGGAGAATATAGGCCCAGATGTCTCATCCAGCCAGGTCTCTGTAATGTGAGGCCAGCGGCCTAATCCTGAATAAGGTCAAAGATGGCTGATGTTTTGTTTGCCAGTGACCTCGCATTAAGTAGCATCGGCTTTAATTCAGGGTCCCACAGGCCTCAACCACCAAATATCCCAAGACAGGAGGGAAACAGGACATGGGAACAGACACAAGGTGCCGCTTCTGATGTCCCTGATAGTATTTCTTCCCCAACCCTGCCATACCTCCTCATGCCTAACACAACCCCAGTTGGTCCAGTGGCTGCCCTATTCTCTATCTCCCCCCATGGAGGCCCCCATCTCTGGCTCCTGATAATTAGTCCCAACCCCCCAAACACAACAAGGGCCAACAAGGCCTTTGGGGAAAGGGTGGCTGGGGATTATGCCCCAAGCCCGGCATCCCCAGAATAGATTGGCAATAGAGGCAGGCGGGAAAACCTATTACTCCCACAACCCAACCCTTCCCAAAAAGAAATGTTTCCTTCCCACCCCATATCCCTCCCTTCCCAGATCCATATCCTGCTCCTCTTCCCCCAACCCATCTCAACCACCTCCATTTTATCTCCCACACCAATAGAACGCTTGCCCATGCCCCCTGCTCATCCCCCTACATCCCTCGGGGGGACGGGGGGAGTACATGTCTGAAGGAGTGTTTAGCCAGGGTAGGGGGACTTCCCCATGACAGAGTGGATAGGGTTGGGGTTATGCAAGGAGGGATATGGGTTTAGGTATGGGCCAGGCGGAGACATTAAGCAGTATAGGGGGAAGGGGACTCCCCTGAGTAAGGGTGCTTGCCCACATTACTGCGCTGGGGGAAACAGACACTTAGTCTGCTTGCTCACGTTACTGCACCGGGAAAACTAATGGGAAGCAAACCCCCAGAAGGGAAAGTAACGTGAGGCTTTGAACACGGGTGTGTGGTTAAAAGCGTCATTTAATGCGTCTCCCATTATTTTCAATCACGAAAGGCAGGACGCAAAATCCGTCTCTGCCTTTCATGATTGAAAACAATGGGAGACGTGTTAAATTACGCTTTTAACCACATGCCCATGTTCAAAGCCTCACGTTACTTTCCCTGCTGGGAGTTTGCTTCTCATTAGTTTTCCCGGTGCAGTAACGTGAGCAAGCAGCCTAGGTGTCAAGTGAGTGGGAGTGATGTGGGAGGTTCGGGGTTTTGGAGGGGGTAGTTGTAAATATTTTACATTGTTAGCTGATCTGAGCCTTTGGGGAAAGACAGGATAGAAATTTAAATAAACAAACTATGGTATATCTATTTTGTGGAACTCTATGGAACTGTGGTGTTCTGAAACAAGGAGCATCCTTAATAAGGGACACCTGACAACCTTATGTCTGGATTGGTCCTCCGTTGCATACAGTCATTAGTGCAGTTGCAATTGAACTGACTGGCACAGATGTCACTGCTAATAACTTGCTGTGAGTCCAGGCACAAGTCAGAAGTTCTTTGTCTGCAAGCTGTCTCCCTGCTTTTTATCCTCAACCTGTCCTCTTTCAAAAAGGCACCCCCAAATTCACAGGGTCTTCATCTATGGCCTGAATGTCAACATAGTTCTTCTTACAGCGTTTGAAGCCTTAGGAGAAGAAACCAAATTATTCTTTGTTTTACCTGGGGAGAAAAATAGCTCAAACAGGTTTCTGCTGCATTGCTTCAAACAGAATTTCAGAAAGCATTCCAGCCCTATTAAAACAATAAATTCCAGTGGCTCCAGAGAAGCCATTTAGGATCTCTTGGGCCGGAATTCTATCTTAACAACCACAAAGAGTCCCTGAATATGGAATTGTGAAATACACTTCAGAACCATTATGGTCATTTGGGTAAATAATATTCATTTTTTAAAAATGTCTTTATAATACACATTTTAAAAATGTTTTAAATATGTTTTTTTTTATGATTGACCATGATGGGTTCTAAAGAGCCATTATGGCTTATCAGAGAAATAAGACACATTTTTAAAAATTGCCTTTTAAGTACACACTTTGGGACTGTCACAAAGAAATCCAGTGCATTTCTACAAGTGAGTGGCTCACCCGCCCCCACTCTTTTTCTCTAACTTTCTATGAAAGTAATGAACATTTCCACACCCGCACACCCGCATTAAAAGTGATTGCTTGACGATCTGGCTTATACAGACAACAGCTGCTGTATTCTGAATTCAGGCTGAAATATCATCCTTTAAAAAGCTAAAATGAATTACATCTGGCGTGGTTCTTTCCAGAGGCAGCTTCACAATAGTGGGCAACAGGGCTGGCCTTAGAATTTGCTGGGCCCAGGGGGGGAAAGATAAAATGCGGGTCCCTTGGTGGCTCCTTCCCAGTGGCAGCACCCCTTTTGGGGTACCTTTTGTGTAGCCCTAAAGGTGGTCTTGTTTGGGGCCCTGGTAGAAGAGAGGGGACCCCCACACCCTGCACCGGTGAAAACCAGGGACTACTGCAGGGCCACAGGAAAGAGCGGGGCGCGGGCCATCGATGGCCCTGTGGTAAGGCCAGCCCTGATGGGTGATGTTACTTATCACACATGCTTGTCTACTAAGTGTGGAGATGATGGGCAAGTGCTTGCTTTAATCTGTGGATTAGCTTTGTTTTTTATCACTTTAAGTTAGATTCCAATTATCGTTTGAGTCACCTTTGTGATCAGTTTTGCCCTTCATGTCAGGCATAGTCACATGAGTCTTCATGGTTGCGGGCCCTAAGATTCATGGATGTTACAGCAAAGGGGAACGTGCTTAAATATGGAGGGAGTTCACCTATTGTAACATGAAAGTAGCATAATCTAAGTGGAAAGCTCTTTTCCTAACATAGGGATGGGCTCTCCTCTGTCTGTCTGAACATAAGTCAACTTCATGGGCAGGAAGACAGACAGAGTAGTGCCAACAGCCAGCATCCTTCTTCAGCCAATGATAATGATTCCTGAAATACTTACAAGAAAATAAATGGTATAGCAAGAACATCCAGTGGTTACTTTCACTGCAAGAAAGAGGAAGATGTTAACGAGATAGAAAGTGTCTGGTAAACTGCCCAGATAATGGCTAAGTGTGTAGTACTTGGACCAGGAGGTAGTGGGGACCCCGGTTCAAGTCTCGCTTTAGTGAGAAACTCACTGGGTGACCTTGGGCCAGTTACATTATTCTCTCAGTCTAGCCTACCTCACAGGACTGTTGTGAGGATTAAACAGTTGTTAATTAGTTCTTTGTGAAGCACTTCGAGTGCCATGGCAGGGGTATGCTATATAACAGTAAAGATTATTATTATTATTATTATTATTTTATTATAGCCACAGAATGCTTTCAGATGTTGCATTTCCAGCATCCTCTGGGGCGAAGGGAGAGGTTTCCACAGGGGTACTGAACAGTTGTACTATGAGTATGTGCAGTTCAAAAAGTTCTCCAGATAAATCTAGAGTTCTTTTCAACTGCTGAACCATGGTAGACCACATGATGATATAGGAACTCAGATGTCACTACAACTTCAAAGAAATCCCTGCGAGAGTAGCCATTGGGTGTTGTCCATAGGTGAAACATGATATGTAAAAGCACTTGTAGTATGTGCATGAGGCCTTCTGTCACCACAACTTTGTAGGGTTTATCCTAAAAGAACAGAAGGCATCTAAACAAACCCAAGGAGGATGCTAGTTCTTTGTCTACCCACAGTGCTACTATTGGTTCTTCAGTGTAATCGATTTTAAAAGCACAATCTGGGAACTGAAATTCATATCTGGGAAATATATTCATACTAGACACTCAAAACAATGGACTCAGGATTGATCTGGGCATCATAAGCTATTACAAACATTTGCAGGAATTGCCTGCTTTTCACATCACCTGAAGTGTGCTGGCATTACTTTTAAATGGTTAAACTCTCTCTTCCTCTCCTAGTGAGTGCTTTCCAGAGATCCTCCTTGTTTTTAATGCTGACAGCCCTACTGTTCTCTAGCAGTTTCAATTTACACTGGGTATTTTCAGACGTTACGAGACCACGCTCAACCACAGTCAATTCCCTGTGGTGGGGAATGGTCCCGTAATGTCTGTTGGGGAACCGGAAGTTACCCCCCCCAGATGTTACCCACGCTCAATCCCCACTGGGAATCTAATTCACCATGCGATCGGCTGAACCCGCGGGGCCGGCGCCGATCGCGTGGTGAATTAGATTCCTGGTGGGGATGAAGGGGCCTGTCACGTCTGGACAGCAATCACGGCCCGGAATCCCCGCTGGGATTCCGGGCCATGGTCATTTCGGGTGGGCGCTGTGGCCGCATTGGCCTCGGCGCCCGCCCGTCTCCCCAGAGGGCGGGCGGTGGGGGAGCGTGGGGGGGGCGGGGGCGTGCGGCATGTGGCCACACGTTGTGCTGCGCAGCCCCTCCCCGATCCCTCGCCGGGATCTCCCGGCACGCCTTTCATTGGCCCTGGGGGGTGGTTGTTTCATTCACCCCCACCGGGGATTCGCTCTGGTGAATCGGCCCAGCGTAACGTCTGAAAATACCCATTGTCTTCTAGCTTGTTTCTTTGTTATTTCCCTGCAGCACTTTCCCTAATGTTGTGTTCATGTATATATACCTGTCTTGCATTTGCTCAGATTTAATTTTGACTTGCTTATAGCCCATTGAAGAGCACTGTGTGGTTTGAAAGCTTGCATACCCTCACCACCAGAGGTTGGTCCAATAAATGATATCTTCTGAACTACTTTGTCTCCATTAAGCATACAGCATTTTCCTTGTACTTTTCCAGGCTCCAAAATACCTCCATGGAATTTCTCTGCTAAATTTCCCTTCTGGTGATTTCCCATGGGATGGAATGTTCAGACCCAGTAACTTTGAAGAGTTACTGTCATCCCCACCGCTATAGGATATTGCTCATGAAATTAGCGTTCACTTCCTTAACTCTAGATGCCTGTATTTATTGCACTAAACATCATAACCTGTGAGTACGGCAGTAGATACCTATGTGAACAGATTTACAAGAACTTCCTATAAAACAAGCCCCTTGTTTAATGTATAAACTATCACAATAAAATATAATGAGGATAATTAATAATTGTGCTAGTGACCTTGAAAATGATTATTGTTTCCTATTCCTGTAAACAAACTCTTTTCCCTTTTATGAGTATTTTTTTTCTGCATGTGGTAATTTGGCATGAACACTCCTTTTCATATAATTTCCCCAGTTGACTTTTGTCTCCTTGGCAATTTCCGGCTTTAATAAAGAAAAGCTAATTAAGAAGGAGCTGTTGATTGGTTTGCTAGTGTAATTAACACAGGTGATGCTAATGAGTTTCAATGAAACCAAGGGTTTATGGGGCAAAATAAACAGAGCAGTGCTGCATATGGGTTTGACTGATATCTGCACTTCGGGAAGATATTATTATGATTTTCAAGCCTCATGTGAGTGGTTTGCGACCATGGGAAGAGGAGATAAAATATTTTATAAGATTCATTAGTGGAATCACCAGGTTGAGTAAGCCTCATGGATTGGATATATTAAAAAAATAATAATCAGATTTCCCTGACCCCGTTAATTGCATTTAGAAGTTTCTTCGTGCTGAGGAAAGGAAGAAATACAAAGGGAGTTAGCTGATGAAACAGTAGCCTTCTGGAGCCCTGGTTTGCTCTGTGCAGCCCCCAGGTAGCCGCCACTCACATGGTTCAGCGGACGAACCCAATAAACAGGGAAACAGCGCATGCAGCCCCATGACTCTCAGCCACGGAAAACTCTGGGTACAGAAAGCCGCCCCCTGTGTTTTTTATGTTTTCTTTGTTCCCCTCTCTCCCCACACTTTTTTCCAGAGTGCTCCTAAAGATAAAATAGTCAAACTGCCAGTGAGAGCGAGAGCAGAGAGAACGCTCACTCCTCAGACTGCTCTAGGAGCTGTATGCAGAACTCTATGGTCCTGTGGACCTGTATGTGGGCAGAGGCTGTATGCACCCCAATAAATGGGAAGTGGCCCCATAGGTGCACATTAGCCAGGATTAGCCAGCATTTGCCCACACGGTGGGTTCCACATTCTCTGAGATGACACCATAAGTGGGGGCTGGGTGGCAGCCCTGTGCATGGTGGGGTTGAACATCCAACGAACACCTAATAAATGGTGGATGAAACCAGATGAGATGGTAGCTCAGATTAGCCTCCTCTGGATAGGTGGCTACCTGCCTGCCTATTAGGTGGCCACCGGATGTTCACCTGCCCACCCAGCAGCCCACATTCACAGAGTCATCCCAGAGAATGTAGAGCCTGCTGTGCAGGCAAATGCTGGCTGACACCGGCATGTGTGTCCACATGGCTGCCTCCCATCTGTTAGGATGTGTGTAGCCTCTGTGTGCATGTAGGTCCACCAAGATCATAGTCCCAGGTGGAGAACCTAGAGTGGTCCAGGGAGCAACCAAAGTATTATTTAAAAACAATGTCACACTATTAATGCCAAACTCGAGGCTCATCATTTTTGGATGCTTAAAGTTGATATTGCGGCAAGGTGTAAGAATTTCCAGCTCCTTCTCTTCCTTCATGCAGCCATTTCTCTTGTGGAAGAAGTCATCTGTCCAAATGAGCAGAATTTTGGCCCTCCATGCCTAACAGTGCAAGCCGTGAGTCTTTATGAAGCACAGGAGAGCCTCTCTTTAATGGAATGGAACAGTTTGAATTTCCCCTGGAAACAATGCAGACGGCACCATTATCCAATTACCCTTTCTGTGCTACCCTTTCTTTATGAAGAGTCCGTACTATCCTAATAACATTGACAGCACTTTTTATAGATGGTCTTCCTATCTAGAAGGCATTTGTTGGTGCCTAATTTGCATAGCTTTTATTTTGCAAGGTGAACAAGAGAGTGATGTGTATATTTTCAAGGGTAGGTTCCCTTTTATTCATCTCATTCTTCCCTTATATCCGCCTTTTATTTGTTTCCTCCTTTTTTCTTTGCATTTTCATCTAATTTTTCATCATCCTGCGGTTAATTCTTTTTTTTCAGCCCCTGCTCCACTTTGTCTTGTCTATTGCTATGTGACAGAAAAGCCAAAGACATTCCATGTCTGGCAGTACACCTCCAGGGACATCTTTTGAACTCTCATAATTTGTATTTATTGCCACCCACTTTGTAAGTTCACAGTTTAATTTGCCAGCAGTGGCAGTGTTAGGCCGACACAGTAAAACAAGATAACGTTAAAATGTCAGAATGAGAGGGGGCATGAATGATGCATTACCCACTGCTAGAACTTGCACTTGTCATGCCTTTCCACCAAAGTGATGTTAACTACCTTTTGAGAGCCTTATCTGGCTGGTATTACTCAGAAATAGGATCATTAGTTCACTGCTCTGATTAGGAGGTTGCTATGGTTGATTAACTCTTCTGGAACTGGGATTACGGTCAAAACATTAAATGAATCGCACTGGGTTATGCATCTAGAACTAATTTTATAATTATTTTGTGCAATTATTTATAGTTGTTTACACGTGTATTTCCTGAACATGTTGCTGAGCTGATCAAATCAAAGATATGGAAAGAAAATCTTGAACATTTTTCTGGTGTAATACTACAACTAGAATGAGATATATATTTAGTCCGAACAGCATGTTGTCTGTGCTCCTCTTATGTAAAGTGTCCTTTATTTGCTGAAGCAAATATTTGAAGCAAACTTTGAATATGACAAATTCTCCATATTTGGGTTATCAGATTCTGATCAAATTCATTGTCCAGATTCAGAGTTTATTTTTCAATAAATATTTCATTTGTTCCTTGTTCATTTGCTCCTATTTAATTTGTTCATTGCGTATTTGCTGTTTGGCAGGTCTTTTTGAAGTTTGTAAATCACTGATTGGTTAGCCTGTGTCACATGATGTAGCAAAGTGCCAAATAACTGAAGTACTGGAAAACTGAAGTACCAATAATGAAGAGATAAAGTGTCAAATGGGTACTGATTCACAAATATAAAGTGTCAAATTTGTTCTGTATTAGTTATGGCATGTTACAAGTGTCCAGCTACATGAATTACTGTTGAATCTGGAAATACAGCAACTGAATGTGCTAGTTTTGCTAGGTTTATATAAATCAGATTGTGGATTGCTGAGTCTTGTGATCCTTTTTGTGAGTCTTGTGATAGTTAGGAATTTTTCTTAAATCCTCAGCTCCTGGAGTCATGTGTTAGCATGAGAGTCTCAGGTTTTAGTTTTCCTAGCCCTCATCTTTGCAAAGAAAAGCTCAAAAAACTGAAGATTAAAGAAGCCAGAGTGCATAATTTTTTAAATAACTTTTTTGTTTAAAACTGATCAGTTTTAACCACATATCATCATTTTGGAGGGGCCTGGCTCTTGATTGTTCAGCATGAGGTGTTGGTGGTACTGCTGAGTTTGAATTGACAGTGTTAGGGGCAATTTTGTGAGGGGTATTGCTGGATGCAGGTTGTACACCCTTTGCTGATGTGCTTGCAGAAAAGTGCGTTACTTAGCAGTGGATTGGAAATTCACACAGCATTGTCCAGCACGCTTAGTGGGGTAGTATCAGTGTAACAACAATGCGAAGTGTGGGACAGCTCCTCCCTGTTGAACCACCCTCCCCGCAAAGCTTCACCTTTGACCCAACAAAAGTACAATATATTTGTTCACTTGTCCAGCTGTTAGGAAATTCAAATGCTAATGGAGACCCGAGTGGTGCATGTGATAGTTCCCTCCTTAGTCGTGGTCCTTTGTTCCTCTCACAGCGACAGTCGTGCTGTTGCTGGGGGTGGGGGGTAGGGCTTAAATTTGTGCCCAAAACAGCTGACTGGTGGCAGCCCCAGCTCCCATCAAGTCTGATCTATCCTGGGCAAGGGCAAGCAAAGTAGGAGCAGAAACGGAGGCTGGGGAAGTCATTGGGCCTAGCAGAGCTGGTCAACCAGCCCTTCTGAATACCCCTCATGCTTCTGGGCTCAAGGGGTGGGGCTTCTAGCGCAGGCTTGAGCCCTGGCTAGAGCTGCAACAAGCAGCTGAGCAATTGGCTAAACCAGTCAAATTGATGCTGCCTAACGGCAGTCCTCAACACCACAGATAATTGAGGGTCAGAACGTTTTAACCCCAGCGACCTTTGGGAACCCGATAGGCTGCCCGAAACTGTGTGAATTAAGTCTAGGTAGCAAATCTACTATTGGTTTCAGCTCTAGCCCTAACACTTTACAACAAAACCCCCCAAAAAAACAACCTCCCACCCCAAATTAAACATTGACAGGGTCTGAAATTAAGAAGGGGTTTATTCCCTGTGCTCAAAATGCCCCCGCACTCCACCCTACCCCTTATTTGTTTGCCCATGGTTGCAAGCATATTGCTAAGTCTTCTGTCACTTACCTCAGCTTTCCCTGAAGCCACGTCAAATGCAGAAATGATAACCCAAATTCCCCTCTCTATCTACATAATTAGCCCCCAAATTTGACTGCAATAAATTTGACTGCAATAAAATTTAAATTTAGATGAATTGAGGCATTAATCCATGAGATGTAGATACAGAGATTAGGTCTAACTGGATCTAGAACATGCTCTCAACTACCGTGGGGATTATATAATACCACAAGTTGCTTTATCTTGCCTTAATCATTATAGAGGTTCTTGGCCATGATGTTATTGCCGCAGGTACCATAATGCACAGCTGTGGTGACTGTAAACGAGAGAAATTGAGCTCCCACATAAGGAAGATTATCAAAGGAACACTCGTCAAAAAATATATTCTTACCCCACATGTATATGCCTTGGTTGAATAATCCAGAGTGTTTACAAGCCATGTGCTGTTTATTTCACTACTTTTGCATTTTTCAATGAGCTGACTCTATGCATCCATCCGACACAGATAATCTCAAACTGATTTAAGACAGTACACCTTACAGAGCTTTATTAAATAAGGGCTTGACCCCAAGCACATTGAAGTGAATGGAAAAACTCCAGTTGGCTTCAGTGTGCTTTTGGTATAGGCACTTGCTGTTATGGACCTCATTGGCTTCAGTGTTATTATTTATTATTATTATTATTAACAAACATTTATATAGCGCCAGCAGGGTACCTGGCACTTTACAAAGTAATAAAATAGACACGGTCCCTGCCCCTAGGGTTTACAATCTGAGAGACAGGAGCTGGGGGAGAGACATAGGAAGGGGAACAGAGGGAGAGACAAGGGGATTTGGATTAGGCCCTAATGGATGAAGGGCCAAACTTTGCCATCTTTACTCATGTCTGTAATCTTGCAAGAGTAAGCCTTCAAAAGTCATGGAGTTAAACAATCATGTTGTGCATGGAATTAGTAGTAAAAGTAAAAAGGAGGTTGGATGCACAAAGCAGCTAAACATTCCTCTAGAAGGAAATTTTATTTTAACACAACAAAATAAAAAGATATCTTTATTACCAGAAAACATTACTCTTTTTGGATGAGGTTTGTCATCAGAAGCAGAAATTATGGTTGCCTCCTGCCATTGTACCAGCCGAGAGAATATGACACAATCAGTTAAGGTCATATCTTGTTGCCTTTACTTAGCAGTTAGCACTACTTGCCTGCCTGCACGAAAACATAGTAATTGCTGGGGCTGAGTCATGACTTCATCAAAACTGTTGGCATGAGTCAGGACTGCAGAATCAAAATAATGGTATTTATTAGGAATGGGACCCCCCGCAAATGGCTGTTTCGGTTTAAAACCGAGGGATCAGAAAATTGAACCGTCTCAGTTCCCAATCTTCAGATTTGTACCTTCCCATTGAAGCCAATAGGGAAATCTTCAATAGGAAGTCAAGTCAAGATGGGCCCCGTGTGTGTTTGTGTGTGTGTGTGTTAGGGATACAGATCCCCGCCCCTACCCTCTGAGACTTCGGGATGGGGGAGGTTGGTTTTTTCTCTTTTTTCGGACCCCTGGTTTAAGGTTTTTTTTTTGCCTTTGGTTCCCTTCCCATTGAAATAAACGGGAAGAGAACCGAAACTTGAAACCGAACCAGGATCCAAAAATCTGGGATCCAGCCCCCCCAAAAAACCCTGTGTCCCACCCCTAGTATTTATGATACGTCATCACTATCACACTAGGTTTACAATGGAACCCATGGGAATGGGTTTTGTTTCAGATCCTGCTATCTCGGAAATGTGCACAATACTAATCAGATATGTGTCTTCTGAGGTGGCATAAAATGTTGCCACACTCTCCCTCAATCCTGATGTCGCCTTTGTGCAGGGTCCAAATTCTTGAACTGAGTGAGAGCAGACTTAGGGACTGTCCCAATTTATACCTGTTGCAAGCACATCCACAAAGGGACAAAAGTACAAAGGGGGGGGGGGGAAGTCCATATGTGTAGGGGTGTCCCTGCCATGCTCCTGTTCAGTGCTTCACCATTCTAGCTAAGGTGAGTGCTGTTAGAGATCCCTACAACACCAGATGATCACCCTGATCGGTCTTTTCTTAGTCAATTAAATGGGTTTAAGGATCAAAATATTACTATAGCTGCTTTGTGTCATCAAAACCACATCCCATTATCTTTCTGTACACTGCATTCTAAAAATCAGAACTTCAGCTGGTGTAAATGAGTGTTGCTCCATTGACTTCAACGCAGGTGCACCAGTTTATGCCACCTGAGGACCTGATTCTCTCCCCTTCAAGGAGGTTTCCTTAATGCTCCAATGTATACCTTTCTTACCATCACAATGGGTGCAGCCACATGAGACGTTATCCCAGTCTGGACAGTGTTATCCCGCTTAGGTCAATGTTAACATGCGATGCAGTGGCTCGTATGCCCTGTGGCTGCTATACATTCACCCCATTCCGGGGCAACCAGCCAGTTAACACACGATGCAACCGCTGATGCATGCATGGGCCACATCAAGTAATACCCTTGCCTAAAGTGGGATAATCCTTCCCAAAGTGGATTAAAGGGCCTGCCTCCTGTGTGGCTGGGTCGTGCAGCCCTGCTGCGAGACAGGGTCTGTGAATTGGACCTGGAGGAGCACACTCCCACCTGCCTAACAGCTGATCATGGGTGAGGGGGCCTAGGAAGAGAGTGTGCATGGTCCCCCCAGGGGCGCCACCCTCAATCAGCTGTTGGGCAGGTGGGAGGAGTGTGCGCACTCCTCCCAGAGCCCCCTTCCCCTGATCCACCTGCCCAACAGCTGATCAGAGGAAAGAGGGGCCCAGAGGAGTGCACATGCTCCTCCCAGGCTCCCCTTCCCCGCTATCAGCTGTTAGGTAGGGGGAGGCATGCACGTGTGCTCCCCTACCCTCCAACAGATGCCTAATGGCAGTGGGCCCAATCCTGCAGTATTTCAGGGGTCCAGGCATCCAGCTGTGTGTGGACGGGACCTTGGCTTGCCCCAAAGCATGGAAGGGCTGGTGATAGCCATAGGGGAGTGTATTGTCTGCCCTGCTCTCTGTGCTGGCCTCGAAGCATGGCTGCTGCAATTGCCTGCCTTGGGGCAGACATGTGGGGAATCAGGCCTTCCCGACTCATGTGGCTTCATCCACCGTGAACGTGAGCTCACATTTGGTTTAAAAAAACAAATATGGAGTTTGTTTTAGAAACAGATGTTCTAAACATGACCCGAGAGAACCTGACCTCTTCAATGTAATTCAATAAATTGCCAGGTGACACTTTCCACTTCTTTGATATGTTTTAAATAAACTAATTTTTTTTAAAAAAATGGAAAGGGGGCTAGATGCAGAATGGATAAGTTCTCCTGACAAAGACATGACATGAATTTTTTCCCTCCTCATTGTAGGATGTTCATCAGGGACTGAAGGATGCGTCTGTCCCAACAAAACAGTTATTGCACCTGAATTATAATGCTGTTTGTCACCCTCTTTTCCACAAGCTTCCACATACCCTGCATTTTTCTTGCTGCCCTCGCAACCCACATCACGTAAGAAAGCAAGAGAACAAAAAAGAAAGTCTTGACAATTTCACCTACCTTTCTTGCTCAGAGCCAAGGGTTTTGCAGAACCATTAGGATGTAGATTATCATATTTAAAACCTGTGATGACACCATTGTACCCATCTGAATGATTAATCTGCTCATTAAAAGAGTGCCGATGGGCTAGTCTAATTGGAACATGGATCTTCTTAAAGGACGTTGCAGGGTCGGGAATAGGAAATATTACTCATAACATAAAGTAGGGATTAATTATGCTACTAAATACTACTGTGTGGAATTTACATATGGGTCTGGTCATAGGCATGGGGTTAGCAAAAGTGTAGCGTCCCATTTTTATAGCCCTTAAGGACGTAGGTGGTACATTCTTGGCAAAAGATAGAGATCTTCACCCAATATGTTTTCAAAATGTGCTCTGATATAAGAAGGGCCATAGTAGAACTTGGATCCATTTAAGCACTGTTATTACAAGTGAAATGATTTTCAAAGCAACGTCCCACATGCTACCTAGTGGAGAACAATTGCATAATGCACACTCCAGCCTTGATGGGGGTATATGAGCAAAACGTGCTTTCAGTAAAAAAAATAAAAAATTTAAAATGATTTTGTCTTCCATCTTAACATGTCAGAGTTCAGTCCTCCATCCATTATTTATTTATTCATTTATTATTATTATTAGCATTTGTATAGCGCTAGCTATGTACCTGGTGCTTTACAGAACAATGAGATAGACGCAGTCCCTGCCTACGGCTTACAATCTAATAGACACGGAGGGGGAAGACAGGGAGAAGGGACATAGGGAGAGACAAGGGATAAAAACATTCAAGCGGATGCGAAGTCTCAGGTGCATGTGCTTCGCTTGGTTGCCGTTAGGCAGGAGTCTGTGGGGAGGGCAGACAGTAAGTATTGAGCGGGAAGTTATAACAGGCGTCGGGAAAGGTGGCGAGGAAGAGGTGGGTTTTGAGGAGGGATTTGAATGTGTGGAGGGAGAGATGAGAGCAGGGGAGGCCAGTGAGGAGGAGGTTGCAGTAGTCAAGGCGAGAGATGACCATGGCGTGGAGGGAGGGGGCAAGGCGAATGTGGGCAGGGAGAGAGTTCCAGGCATGGGGGGGCAGCAAGGGAAAAGGGACGAAGGCGGTTAGGTGAGCAGGGGAGACAAGGGAGAGCAAGGGAGGGGACAGAGGAGGAGCGGAGAGTGTGTGCACGAGTGTGTAAGGAGATAAGGGCTGAGAGGTAAGGGGGAGCCAGGTTGTGAAGGGTTTTGTAAGTAAATACCAGGAGTTTGTGAAGGATGCGTGCAGAAAGGGGGAGCCAGTGAAGTGAGGAGAGGAGAGGCTGCACATGGTTGAAGCGACGGGCCGAGTGGATGATCCTAGCAGCCGAGTTTTGGATGGAAATAAGGAGGGAGAGATGAGAGCGGGGGAGGCCAGTGAGGAGGAGGTTGCAGTAGTCAAGGTGAGAGATGACCATGGCATGAACAAGGGTTTTGGCTGAGGAGACAGAGAGAAAGGGGAAAATCCGTACAAAGTTACGGAGGACAAAGCAACAGGACCTGGCAACAGAGTCGATGTAAGGTTTGAAGGAAAGGTGAGTGTTGAAGACAAAGCCCAAGCTACGGGCTTGGGGGACAGGATGGATGGTGACCCCATCAATAAGGATGGAGAGGGAAGAGTGGGAGGAAGGGTAGGGAGGAAAAATAAGGAGTTCAGTCTTAGCCATGTTGAGTTTGAGCTGACGTCGGGGCATCCAGGCGGAGATATCAGAGAGACAGTTGATGAGGCGAGCTTGGACAGAAGGGGAGAGAGAGGGGGTGGAGAGAGAGAGTTGAGTGTCATCAGCATAAAGGTGATATTGGAAGCCGTGGGAGGCAATGAGTTTGCCAAGGGACAGGGTGTAGATAGAGAAGAGGAGAGGGCCCAGGACAGAGCCTTGGGGAACCCCAACCAAGAGCGGGAGGGAGGAGGAGCTGGAATTAGGAAGAAACACATTCAAGGAACAGTCAGAGAGGTAGGAGGAGAACCAGTCAAGGACA
>QEPC01006817.1:4166080-4220626 GCA_003113815.1 Sphenodon punctatus
AAGGGGGCGGAAGCCAGATTGGAGAGGGTCCAGGGAGGAGTTGGCAGAGAGGAGATCCAGGCAACGGGAGTAGACAACACATTCTAGAAGCTTAGAGGCGAAGGGTAGGAGGGAGACCGGCCGGTAACTAGAGGGGTCAGAAGGGTCAAGGGTGGACTTTTTGAGGATGGGAGAGACAGTGGCATGTTTGAAGGTTGGAAGGGAAGGAGCCAGTGGAGAGGGAGAGATTGACATGTGGAAGGGGGGCGACAGTGGGAGTAATGGAGGTCAGGAGGCAGAAGGGGATTGGGTAGAGAGGGCAGGTGGAGGGGTTGGTGAAACAGAGCAGAGAGGAGATTTCCTCAAGGGAGGCAGGAGGAGAGGAGAGTGGGGGGAGGGGGAAGGGACGGTGAGGGAGCGGGGAGTGGAGATGGGTGAGAAGCAATGTCCTGGCGGATCTTGTCAATCTTTGAGGTGAAGAATGACGCGAGGTCCTGAACAGCGAGGGAAGAGGGGGGAGGGGGCTTGAGAAGGGAGTCAAAGGTGGAGAAGAGGGGGCGAGGGTCACGCAAGTAGGATTCAACTTGGGAGGCATAGTAGTGTTGCCTCGTAGGGATGGGCGAACAGATCGCGGTTTGGGTTTGGCCATTCAATCCGGTTTGGTTCGCCCGTTCGGTTCAGCCGCCGCGTTCGGGTTTTGCCGTTCGGTCGTGTTCGGTTTGGTTTGGGCGTTTGGGGAAAAAGGTTCTCTGTGCGAGGGATTATGGCCACAAACCCATGATGGTGGGTCCTGGGGCTAGAGTGGCAGCTTCTAGATATTGGTCACAGCCCTCCTTGCTTGTAACGTGGCCCCAGAACCCTGACGGCGGGTCCTGGAGCTGGAGTGGCAGCTTCTTGGTGTAGTGGAATGACATCGTCTCTGTGCGAGGAATGATTACCCCAGACTCATGATGGTGGGTCCTGGGGCTAGAGTGGCAGCTTCTAGATACATATTGGCCACAGCCCTCCCTGCCTGTAACTTGGCCCCAGAATCCCGACGGCGGGTCCTGGGGCTGGAATGGCTGTTTCTTGGTGCGTTGGAATGACATCGCCTCTGTGCAAGGAATGATGGCCCCAGCCCCACGACGGTGGGTCCTGGGGCTAGAGTGGCAGCTTCTAGATACATATTGGCCACAGCCCTCCCTGCCAGTAACGTAGGCCCCAGAACCCTGATGGTGGGTCCTGGGGCTGGAGTGGCTGTTTCTTTTTTTATATCTATCTATCTCTACACTAAATCTAACTGCTATTAACTATTCTAAAACCTATTGAACTAAATGGAATATCCTAATAATTAACTACAAAGGCCTTGTCCTACAAACACACTGTATCTCTATCTATCTCTATAACTAAGCTAACTACTATGTATATCTATCTAGTAACTATCTATCTAATAACTATCTATCTATATATACAATATTACACAGGGGGAAACACAAAGAACACAGGGAGGGGTACAAAACTGAAATGAAAATCAATCTAATAATAATCCTACTCTAAATAAATCCAAAACTTAAAACAGGGGAAGGGAATCAGGGATGGAATAAGAGGGAGAGGGAAAGGATTCAATGGAGGGGGGAGGGAGGAAGGAAGATTGAACACAGGGAACACAGGGAGGGGTAAAAACAAAAAATAACACCTAAATCTATCTAATATAATCTAAATAAATGATAATATGGAGGTAAATGGGTTGGATGGGTGAAATAGGAGGAGGATGGCAATGGATTAGGAATGGGAAGGAACAAAAACTGCTGGGAGAGAGGGAGTCTTCTGAAACGCCTGCTGTTCAGGAACAGTGACTAGCTCAGAAGGTGTTGGGAAGGGGGGAGGCAATCAGTTTTGTTTCTTGCTGCGCCCGCCTCACCGCAAGCCCCATCGGCTCCGTGCAGCCTAGCCCGTGGCCAATCGCAGACTGTGAAGCCAGTGATCTGAGGCGAAAAGAGATGGTGATTGGGCAGACTGGCTGCTACTCCAAGCCTCTCCACCCCTGGTGCCTGGAAGTCTTCTCCTCAGCTGACTCCCCCTCCCTGTCACATTTTGCCTTCCAGTGACACGTTTTTGCCACCCGAACTCACTCAAACGCGATCTGAACTGACCAAACAGTTCGGTCATTTTGACGTTTGGAATCTAGTTCAGTTCGGTCAGTTCGTGTTCGGATTTGGGTTCGGTCGTCCGAACAGGCCGAGTTCGGGCCGAACTCTGAACTTCCGAACCGCGTTCGCCCATCCCTATTGCCTCGCCAGGGAGATAGCGGGAGAGAAGTAGGAGAGGGAGAATTTGTAGTGGAGGAAGTCAGGGTGGGAGTGGGATTTGCACCAGAGGTGTTCAGCAGCCTGGGTGCAGGAACGAAGGTAACAGATAGTAGGGGTGAGCCAAGGACGGGAGTTTGGGGGTCAAACGGGGCAGGAGGAGAGGGGGGCAAGAGAGTCGAGGGTCAAGGCGAGAGACGCGTTAAGAGAAGAGATGGCAGCGTCAGGGGAGGAGGAGCCAGTAACCATTAAAGTTACTGACTCAGATCCAATTGATTTTAATGGCAGAGGATTGTGCCTGTGACTGCGTATTTTAACTGGAAGCCCATTAAATATATCCACTTCCCTCCCAGTTTAACTCCTTGCTCCAAGAAAGGTCCCTGCGCCTATCAATCTGTGCCATCCTTGGGGATGATTTAGTGATCATGAGAAAGCAACACACTCACTGTAACTGTGGGCAAAATACGAGAGAGTGGGAGCTTCATTGGGAGATAGTAGAGTTCAGAGAAGTTTGCATAAAAAAATTAAAAAAGGGCACATACGAATGTAAAGCATGTTTTGACACATCCCTACCTCTAGCTGATGCCTTCTGAATGGTAGGCTGGAACTTTGTTAGTCATTGCTTCAGTGGGAAAGAAATCAAATCAAGGCTCTGTGGAAGGGTATGGTCTTGTTCCCAGAAGTGAAGGTTTCCCAGCAATCCTTCCTAAATCCCTTGAATGATTCTGGTTCACACAAATGCAACTGCACATATTAGTCTGTGTCCTTTTATTGGGTTTGGTGCCTTGGTGTAAGGAGGATGAGGATCCTTTTATGAACCATTAACTGGTTAAAAGAAAAGAAAGAAGACTAGGGATAAATGGTTAATTTTCACAAGGAGGAGAGGCAGAAAGTGGGGTGCCCCAAGAATCTGTCCTTGGATCAGTGCTTTTAAACATATTAATGATCTGGAAAAGAGTGTGAACAGTAAAGTGGAAAAGTAAGGTCCGCATATAACACAAAATTAGTCAAGAAAGCTAAATCCACCACAGACTGCAAAGACGTATAGAAAGATCTCACAAAATTGGGTGACCTGAGCAATAAAATGGCAGATGAGTTTCAGAGTTGATAAGTACAAAGTAATGCACTTTGTACACAACACAATGGGTGTTTTTACACACACATTTCTCCTGCATGTTTTCTGTTACATCCTGAACTTTTTGTGTGTCTAAATCACTCACCCAGATCTTAAACATTCGGATCTTTGAACTTCTGCGTAGAACTTCTCCCAGAACTTTTGTGTGTAAAAAGTTCTCTTTGTAAAGCACTTTGCTCCAGGCAGCTGTGGTCACTTGGTTTCCATGGCAGCCTGTCACATCTACAGCTGTGGCTACTTTAGGGTGCCTCAAGGAAGTGTTTGTGTGAAGAATGCATCCAGGAACTTTTGTGAGAAAAATGCATCTGGAATGTACTTGTGGACTTGTAAACCCAGAAGACTGAAAAATCTAGAACTTTAAGGTGTGTGTAAAAATGCCCAATGCAGGGTTCTAATTTAATTGCTACCATTCAAGAAAGAGATCTTGGATTACTTTGGGTTGTCACTGGAAAGATCAATTCAATGACTGCAGGCATTCAGAATGTTAGGCAGTAGGCACTATTAGGGGAAAGGATAGAAAATAATATGGGAATATAATGCCACTATATGAATCCAGAAAGGACCTCCGCATTGCGTTATGTGCATTTGTGTTGCCTCATCTCAACACAGGGATAGCAGAACTGGGAGAAGTACAGAAACTGTCCCACAATTATGGAACTCCCTTCCCTTGGAGGTTCACTAAGCCAAGCCTGTTCATCTTCCAGAAATGATGCAAGACCTTTCCATTTGGCCAGGTGTTTGGTAGGCAGGGATTGGGCAGGGGAATGTAGGGAAAGGGTTGTGGGAGTTTTTTAGATGTATTTATTAGTTGTAAGCCACCTTGAGCTTTAATGGGAAGAGTGGCATGTAACTTAATTAATTAATTAATTAATTAATTAATTAATTACTCAATCAATCTTAGGATCAGGGCCTAAGGAAGGAAGCATAGTCTTGTGATTAAGACTGTAGACTGGCAGTCTGGAGACCTGGGTTCAGTTTCTTGATCTACCACAAGCTTCCTGTGTGACAAGTATCGTTAATATCTTTGTGCGGTAGCACTGTACTGCCTCACAATTGTGCTGTGGTGAAGATACATACATTAGAATGTGAGGCACTCACAATACTACAGAGACAAAGGCCTTAAAATACCCAAGGCCGGTGGGGGGGTTGAACCTTTCCCTCCTGGGGCCACTTTGAAAATTAGTACATGCTCCGAGGGCCACACAGAATTTTCAGGTGGTTGTGCTTAAGGGGCACACCAGGAAGAGGAGGGTCCAGATCATGGATCTATGCCATGAATCCGTCCCTTATCCTTGTGTGCATATCCTCATCTCTGTTCCTCTACCACGAGCTCAGTCCTTCAGCGTTTGTGGGGAGGAATTTGATCCACAAGCCAGAGCCAGGAACTGGTAAGGGGCCACGTAAAAACTAGCCGTGGGCCGCATTTGGCCCCCGGGCCTGAGATTCCCCATCCCTCACCTATAGTAAGAAACCACCATGTGTTTTTACATTGTGTTAGTCACTGTAGTATCTGAGCATATCCGAGTTCTTTGGATGGGGAAAAACTCTCCTCTGACTGTTGTGGTAAATTCCTAATGTCAGCAACAGAGCGCTTTACATCATGGAGAGGATCCCTAATCCCCTCTTCTGGTCTACCAGTGATAGCGACACATTTCTACAATACATGACTTTCCACAGCAGACCTTGTGAAAAGACCTGTCAGTCAGCCAGGGAGTAGATCTCTAAGTGGATGATGGACTCAAATCCCTAAAAGCGGTTAGACCTTCAGACACTAGGGGGCAAGGATCATATAAGTACCTATGCAGACAGAGGCAAGGTGATTCGGTCTCTTGCTTCCAAACAGTAAACGTGCAATTTGCGCTATTTGTTATGAGGCCATAACCAATCACAACTGAACATGAGTGCTAGTTAGCCTCAAATCCCATAAAAATTGACCCAGAATAAAGTCCTCCAGAGATTTGAACTCTGACACTAGGTGACTCAATTTGGCAATAGGTGCATTTGCATTTGATGTTATAGCACTTTCTTTCCATCCAGTACTCACTTTTTTTCCACAATCCCCTCTCTCACAATCCTGTGCAGATAAACAACATCCTTGACAGTGCAGTTGTACATACCACAGAGGACTCTTGCTCTGAAAAAGCTGCAACAAACACAAAATTCTCCACTAGAACAGTAAATTAGGACCCTATAAAGGGACACCACACACATACAGCCAATGCTTAACCAACTGTCAAACAAAAATGCAAGAACTCAAATGCAGCAAAAGCAAAGGATTTCTATATGATACCACAAGAACATATGAACTGCCATACTGGATCAGACCAATGATCCATCTAACCCACTATCTTGTCTCTTATAGCAACCTATAACAGATGCTTTAGAGGAAGTTCACAAGAAACTGGGTAATTATGGAGTGACCCACTCTCAGTTTCTAGCAGTCACAGATGTAGACACCCCTTGTGCATGGGGTTGCAACCTCTGAACCTTTGATAGATCTGTCTGCAATTCATTTTTCTAATCCTTTTCTGAACCTAGTTAAGTTGTGTTAGCCTTCACAACATCCCATGGCAGTGAGTTCCACAGATTAACTGTATGTTGTATGAAAAACTTTTTCCTTTTATTTGTTGTGAACCTGCTACCTGTTGATTAACCAAGTAACCCCTGTTTCTTGTATTATGGGAAAAGTTTTATATTCATTCTTCTACCCCATTAATGATCTTATATGCCTGTATTATATCCCTCACCACCACATCAATATTCTGTGTTCTCAGCTGGAGAAACACAATAAAGTCTTTTCTTGAATGCAAGCCATTCCAACAGGGCTGGACTTACCACAGGGCAACTGCCATAGGCCCTGCTCTTCCTAGGGGCCCCTGTTTTTACCAGGACAGGGTGTGAGGCCTCACACCCTCCCAGTGGGGCCCCAAACACAACTACCTTTGAGTCCCCACAACCACTCAGAGGATGCTCCCAATTGGGATGGGGTCACCAGGGGCCATGCATTTTATCTTCACCCTGGGCCCCACAAATTCAAAGGCTGGCCCTGCATTATTCCAGTACCCATGTTCATTTTTATTGTCCTTCCCACTGAGAATGCCTCTCAGCATGCCCTTGTTGTAGAAACTTTATGGGCAGATGGTACCTGCAAGAGGGCACTCCCGGCTGACCTTAGAGGCCATGACTGGACATGAGGGAATAGGCAGTCATTCAGATACTTGGGGCCCAAGCCATTTTGGGCTTTGTATGTCAAAACCTGCACCTTGAATTGTCCTCGGAAAGGTACTGGCAGCCAGGGCAAACTCTGGAGCACTGGTATAATGTGCTCCTGGTGCCACACCTCTGACAGAAGATAGGCTGCTGCATTGTGTGTGTCTATATATGTGCCATCCCATTTGAGTAAGTGTGTGTAGGGTTGGAACCTACATAGTTAGCCAGGATTAGCTAAGCCTTTTAGTAGTAGAGAACTTCAAAAGTTATTAGCGGGCAATCAGCAGTTATATGTAGCAATCTGTCTTGGGAGAGCTTCTTGCTGGCCAACAAAATAGGATGTTTCATTAAGTTGGTTTCATTGTCATGCTCAGCCTCCCCAGCTGCAGGGTCCAAAAACCCAAAGGAGGCATTTTTAAACAGAAGAGCCATTTCAAAAAGGGTTGGAGGGAGTTTCACTTTAAAATTAGACTCTATTGGGATACAAGTGCCTGTTGGCAAAATGATCATCAAAAGCTGGTATCCGTTGGCAAGTAATGAGATCACTTGGACCTGGATGAGGCGCTTTTACAGTAAGTGTGAACCAAAATACAAAGCATGATTGAACTGGCAAAGTATGTCACTGCATATTTAGCTTCTGTTGCATATAATAACCTGCTGCTGAGGTCCTAGCAGCAGTGAAGAATATGGTAATGTTAAAAGTAACCGTTTTCTTGGCACATTTGTCATCGTTTCACTGAGCTCTGTTGCTGCATTTTGTTGATTCGTTGCTGCAGACAAAGGTGTTTGAGTGTGTGTGTGTGTGTGTGTGTGTGTGTGTGCGCGTGTGCGTTTAATAAATTTGTGAGAAGGAGACTGCATTTATTGATGGGTTGTGTTGTTGACAATGTTGTTTACATATTTGGAATGATGCCGCCCCTCAATCTGCTGCAGGCTTATCAAATCACTTCAACTAACTCCCAAGCTACCATCAACATTAGTCCAAATCTGTCACAACTGGAAACCTTCAGCGTCTGTTTGAAAAGATGGTTAACCGGTCTCAAAATCAGCAGAGTTGCAAGGCATGAGCAAACAAGATTATTATACAGAATAGGTTGCAGTTAAATGGCTGGAGTGTCTATTTCTTAAATTCTTGGAATATGCTCTCATTTGCCTTTTGACTTTTACACTATTCTTGTTTCCCTGTCAGGAACATTTTTCTTTGTATTCTTTTTTCTTTTTTTAAAGCAAAGAAATTATTTTTTAAGAGAGGGGATTACATATTTCTAAAGAGAAATAAATGACATTTCTCTAGTCACAAAGAACAATTTCCATGTTTTTTTAAACTGTAGGGTCAAGAATCTAACAGCAAAAATAAAAAAAAACAAAAAGACACAAAGGAAATGAATTTTTACCCAAGTTGGGATGAAAAAAAAGAAGGTTGAGTCCTTGATCAGGACCCAATTTAAAGCAAACTGTTCAGCTCCCACAGAAAATAGCTTCTGTGGTCCTTTGTGTGACATGGAAGCCAAGCAGAAAGCATCTTGTGTGAAAATGCCCCCCTTTGGCATACAAAGTGTGTTAAGTTATGTGAATGGGGAAAGTTTTGAAACAGGCCTTAGAGTCTGACATAATGTCTCTCAGTAGGAACCAGTGCTTGTTACTGTGAATAACCAGGATTTTTCATGCCATGAAAGTGATTGGGTGACTATTAGAGAAGCCACGATGTCCGTGGTTTGTGTGGTGACCTGGGAGCAGGGAACATCAGGGGAGAGGGAAGGGTTGTGCTTGTGGCAGTAATTGTTCATATAGGCTTGATGTTAATAATCGGAGAGAATATGTGGGCCGACCCATGGCGGGGTGAAGAGGAAATTGACTGTCGTCATGTTAAAAATGATTGTGACATGGAGGTGTTAACATATCTCTCTAAATTTGAAGGTGGGCCAGCACAATCAGTGCCACAAATTAGAATCAGCAGATTTGCATGGATTAACAAGGGGAGGTTGCAGCCAGGTGACAGGTCAGTAGTACCACCAGGGTTTGGGAGGAGAACTTTGATTCTTCTTCCTTTTCCCCCCCTCCCCCTTTCCATGAAGTAATCATGCTGTTCTATTGTAAAAGGAGCTCCATTACCTATAAAGGAAGGCTTGTCATTTAAATTCATCTAAGTTAGGACACCACTGAGCACTGTCAGATGTCAATCACAATACAGCAGGGAGATGTTTTTCAACAGATCCCTACCTTCCTTTCTCCATAACACAGAGTGACAGTATAAAGGGTGGGGGTGGGGGGAAGCTCACTGAAAGCTGTTCTTAGCATTTCACAAAAGTTAGATTTTCTTTTTTCATCTGTGAAGCAGTGTTTTTGAAGTTACTTATAAAGGGACATTGTCATTTCTGTAAGAGAAGGGAGACAGAGGACACTGACGTTGTTTTTTAAAACTACTGTTTTGGGGGGATGTCTGTAAAGGATTTTTGTGGCTTTCTATTTTTTTTCCTGATAGAAACAGCAGCTGACTGATAATAGGTTCTACCTACACTATAGTCATTGAAGAAGCTAGGAATCCGAATGCTCGGGTTTTGTTCCTCCCACCAACATTCTTTCACATTTCGGGCGCTGTCTTAAAGCTTGGTCCAGATCTGAGAGTGAGGGAATGTCTTCTGATATCTGTTATTGGCCTGGTTCCATAAAAAAAAAACAGTTGCCCTGATTTGATAACCTCATTGAAGGGCGTAGCTATAATAGGGAGAGGCAGTGCAGCTGCACCATGGTCCATGAAGCTTGGAGGCCCACATGCCCTGGTGTAGCTTTGTCCCCTGTTAATGGGAAGGGGGGCAGGGGCCTTATTCCATCTTCTCCACCAGGGCTGCTCCCAACCTAGCTATGCTCCTGCCCTCAATAGGTTAAAAGAAATGAGACGATGCTGAGTCGACTCCCCGGGCTGCCCCAGGGAAGTCCACTGCAACTGCCACACCTTGGCTTGGCAGGAAGGGCAGCCCTCCCCCTGGTAATCCAGGCATGGTGGCTGCTATCACAGGTCCCTCCACACCACCGGTCAGCTGAGGAGCTGTCCATATGGGACAGGTCACCCAGACCACTTCGCTGCCCAGCAGGATTAGGCGCCCCAGAAGAACTGCCACTAAAAAGTTGATGGGTAGGCCTGGAGGCGCACCCTCACCCATCCTGGTACACTCCTCCTGGCCCCATATCAGCTGTTTGGTGGCTAGGGTGAGCATGCTGCTCTGAACCCGATCCTCAGATCTAGCAGCAGTGCTGGGTGGGGCCTAACAGATTGGAGGGTGACTGCCAACCGGTTTTAGCCCAGATGGTTGGGCCTTTACCCGACTGTGTCGCTGACTGCCTCCAGTTCACGTGTACCATAGCAGCCAGCCGTCCTCCCTGGGGCGGATGTGGGTGAACATCTGGCGGTGATCTAATGGATGAATAGGTGACTCCCGGGCTAACATTTTCACCCAATGTCACTTCCAGTAAACGACACAAGGATTGCATGAGTTTTGGGACTGAACTACTGGAAGTCAACTCTCCAGGTTAGTATTGGTGTATGCAAGCTGTTCTATCAGTTCTCATGGCATTTTAAGTTCTCAGAAATGTTATACTAGTACTTTTTATTAGCACTATATTCCATTTATTTATTTTGTTAATGAATGATGAAAGGAAATGGTTCTGATTACAAAGCTGAAGCTGTAAACTCCTAGTAGATAAGCTTCAATCCGAGTTTGCTCTGTACGTGTAATAAGCACAATAAATTGCGCACTCGAACAGCACAATAATGTTTGCTGACAAAAGCATCTAGCTGGGCTGCCAATGAAGGTCACAATATTATTTATTATTAAGCCTGCAGCTCTCAAAGACCCTGGTTCATTCATTGACTATTGTATAGGTCAGGACTGTTTCTATTGGAAGTGACACAAGACCATGCTAGTATTTGTTCCTAGGAATGAGAGGAGAGGAACATTCATAAAGCTCTTAGACATACTAAGAATGGATGTTGGATTAGCAAGCAGCTTGCTGGCAAGAAATGATTTCAGGGGAACTCCTGGCAGACATTTGGGGCAGTCCGTGCCAGTAGGTGTCACAAGAGCCAGACAACAGGAATGTGTGAAGTGTTGTGTATTAGAGGCGTTCATTGGTTGGTACATTTTGCTCTGTCTCCAAGAGTTAATACTTTCCTACAAAGATGGAGAGGAGTACCTTAGCTTAATGGATAGTCATGCAGCTCTTACTGCACAGTATCTGTCTGAATGTCTATGCTAGAAGACTGTTTCTAGACTGACCAAAGTGTAGTTTATCTCTGGTGTGTCTTTTTGACTAAAATATGTTTGTCTCTATTAGCACTGAAGGAGACTGCAAGCTCCAGGATCAACTGTGAATTGATCTAAACGTTTACCAGGTAGCAGGCAGTTGGGCACAGAATGCCCTGAGAAAATGATATTCAGTCATGTAGAAAATTTTACCATTTGCATCAACACAATAATATGGAGAGAAGTTCTACTTTCAGTTCCTCAAACAAAATAAATGGCATAACGAAATGCTTTATGAAGTTGAACATCCCACTGTACACAACTGCGTACAGTAAAGCCTATTAGAAAAAAAATACAGTGAAAATCCCCCATTATGAAAAACAAACGTGCAATATTTCCTGAATAAAATGAGATACAGAAAGAAGGTGTAGCACTGTAGTTCATTTTAACTCCATTAGCATTTTGTGTAGAGAAATCAGAGACAGTATCCTGGAATAATGCTGCTCTGAAATAAGATACCAAGGTCCTTAAATGTGGCAAGGTAAAGGTATGTGCTTGATGTGCACATGGGTGAAATCTTGGTTCAGTTGTAGTCAGTGGTAAAGTTTCCATTGGCTTCTATAAGGTCAGGGTTTCACCCATCAATTTCACTGGGAGTACTCATGCCTAAACTTATTATCTGCAGAACTATCCCGCTGAGTTGGGGTCCAAAACTAGACTTATACTTCAAAGGATTTATCTTTTGCTCACTGACGTCTGAGCCAAAGCTACCATTGACTTTAGTGGGGCAGGATCAGGACATCCTCATATTTTGACCTTTGTAGGCCAGATTTTAAAAAAAGCCAATTTCCTGATTTCTTTTGAAAATCTCACCTTTAGGAGGCACAGTGGGAAAATTTCAAACTGATTTTGGATGCTGAGTTCTTGAAAATCTGGCTGTGTGCGGGCACATGGGTGTATTCCTGTGAGGCTCCTTGTAGGATCAGGGTTCTTACATTATAGATTGTATTTTTCAATAGCCATCTAATTTTGGGGTAGATTCTGATCTCAGCTAAACTTGTTCAAATGTATTGATACTATCAGTGAGGACTTGGAGTATGTTCTCTGTTTTTAAAAAAATAAATCCTATTGAACCAGCGATGAGAAAGCAACTATGAAGTCACCCAAACTAATTATCACTCATTCTCAAGACAGACTTGCTTAAGTAGAGTTTTTTTTTTTTACATAAACATGCAATTAAAGAAAGAATTTGTGATGGATGCTGAAGTAGACTGAGTGCAGACTTATTGTTTACTAGTGCAGTTAACAGATGGATAAGCCAACTGATCCACAGATGTGCTGCTTATAAATATAAACTAACGTCTTACTAGTGATGTATATCAGCAAGTGGTAACAAATTACTTTCTGTTTAACTCTTGGCTGTATGGTGGGTGGATTTGCAATAGCAAAAGAGCTGTCAAAAGAACCAGTGAATATTTAACAATCCAGCATAAGTTGGCATCAAATGATTGAGAAAAAAACATGGTTCCATTTTGAATATTAGACTATACTACTTTAAAGTACTACTATCAGCAGTCTTTAAAATGTTTACTTTGACCTTTAAAACCCAATATCCAAACCTTGTTCTGAGAATCTTATTTTTCTGATGCTTGAAACGGATTAATTCTTAAAAAGAGCCCCTAACTTGGAATGCACTATTTTTGTCTTCTGTTGAAGTGTGTGTGTGCATGTGTGTGCTGTGGGGAGGGTATTGAAGGAGAATGAAACAACTTTTTGCTAGAAAAATGGGAACTAGACTTTGTTGCATATAATTTTTTCAGTTAATGAAATGTAATTTCAAATACCACATTGATGAAACTCAGAATTAATGTGGGGGTGAAGGGGGATATGCATTCTATTGTTATATTTGCTGTTTAAATAATTTAGTTGCAAAAATCTGAAGGCTGCTTTAGCTGTAATTAATTATTCATTAATGACATGCTAATTGCACGGTACCTTTGAATATTTAACAAAATGCAAAAACAGCTACCATAGTTATGTTTTTAATGTAGGGAAAAGACTCTGTATTACACCACCACATTTGAAGGGGGGGGTGGAGAGAAAAAGATCTCTTTTTACAGGGATTTGGAAAAGTAGTAGAAGTGGCCTACTTTCTGCTCACTCCCTTCAGTCACTCTTTGTACAGTGGAATATAATGTCCTTATCTAGACTTAACAATTGACAGGGTGGCAATTCCTTGACTTTTGTCCAAATGATTTCTCAACAGAAAAAAAAAAATGGGTTAATTATCACTTTCCATAGCTTTTTGACTAACAAAAGGCCATGGCTTCCCTTTCTTCCTTTCTTTCCTATTTACTGTACGGAACCCTTTGAAATGTGATAGTTTAATCGGTGACACCTTCTAAACGGGGGATTGCTGTGTCCTGGGGGCCTGCTGTAGAGAGCTCGTATTGCTGTTACTACGATTAGGAGATATGGCCTTTATTATTCCAAAGCCACCTTGGACTTTAAAGATTGGGGGGGGGGGAGGGAGCCAGGCACTAAGGTAGATTTCGTTTTTTAAATCTATAAAAGCAAAGCAATTATAATTATAATTTAATGTGGACTGTCCTTCTTATAATTTAGTTACAGTGCTGCTAAATATAGCAGGGTTGTGGTAAGGTCAACTACATGCCAACTATCTGTCTTATTCTCAGTGTACTGTGAGAGATTTTGAGTTTGAAGATGTCTATGCGCTTGGAACTCTTGTTTTGTTTTTTTGTATTTGTGTCAAACATTAAAGGATCTTAGAAAATTCTTTTGTGTTGTGCTGAACAAAATATAGAGCCAGAGATCATTCCAAATATGCCCTGTTGTGGTGGTGGTGTTGGTGTTTTTTTCTAGAGAGTGAGACAGCCGTGTTGGTTCCTAATGCAAGAGATGGAGACAAACTAGTTCAAATGATTTCTTTTATGGGACCAACTTCTGCTGGGGAGAGTATGCAGGCTTTTCTTTACATTTCTTTGAAGCATCCAATGCTGGCCACAGTCAGAGACAGGATACTAGACCATCTATAGTATGATAGTTTTTATTCCATCTACTGCCTCCAGTTTTGGTCTAATCTGTAATTTCAATAGCAGGAACGTAAGTGGTATAGACACTCTTCTATTTGCACCTCTGACTACTGGTATACTCAATCACTTAAGTGCTGTTTTCCTGCTGAAGTAGTTGGTAACTCCCCATTAATGCTAATAGCACTTTCAAATGGGTGTCAGTGGGAGAGAGAGAGCATTGTGAATCTAAGCATTACTAGAGCGATGTAGAATTAACACACACCATACATCATGCTCCTGGTGAATTTTACAGCTTGTTTGGTTGTTAAGGAGGTAGTGACTACATAATATGATGATGAGGAGAAGAAAACAGAAGCACATGAATAACATGGGAGTGTCTTATAGCTTACAGCTTTTCTGGAATGTACATTACAGATTTCCATTCTTTAGGAACAATTTATTCATTTGAATTGCTAGCTTGAGCCTCACTGATGCATTATTGTTTTCACCTTGGTAGAAGCAAAGATTCTCCTGCCTGCAGTGAAAGCAAGGGTGAACTCTTGGTTCCTCTGAAGGCATTGACAAAACTGTAGTGAGGCCAGGATTTCACCCTAGGAATTGGTTCTCTTGTCCTGATTCTGATCTCTCTTATTCCTGATTTGAATATGAGGAGGAGCTGTCTCGTTATCAAGGTTTAATTTGTAGAAAATGAATTGCCAGGGCTTGTCTGCCCCAGAAACCACACCTCCTGGACCACAGCTTGTCAGAGCAGGGAAATGAATGGAACCCTGTTCTCCAGATAGCAACCCAGACACTGAACCATCCTGCCATACTACAGCTGGACATAAACCAGGAGTTCTTGTGACTTATTCTATCTGATGGCCAGCGCTGGGGGTAGGGTCAGAAAAGAAACCATCCAGGTTTTTCTGGCTTAATTTCACCTCTGAAATGGCCAGTATCAGCCTTTTCCTGATCTTTCAGATTTTGGGGGGCACATTTCTGCTAGGAATATTTCCCAAGGTTCAGACCCTAATTGCCAGGGCTGAGCCTGGCAAGCCCCTGTCACACACAAATTAAGCCATGTTCCTTATCCCTAAACAGGCATAGTGCTTGCATTTTGGAGCTTGGATCTTCACAACAGTCAGGCAGCCAGTGTGCTCCCTCTGATGTCTTATTGTTTCCATTTCCTCCATTGTCTTTCTCTTGCATTCGCCTGCTGTTTCTTGCCTTATAGTCAAAATGTAAGCTCATTGGGGCAGGGACTGGCTATTTGTTTTGTGTTTGTATGGCACCTACTTTGTATGGCAGAAGGGTGCGGGATATAAATGTTTTGTAAAATAAATAAATAAAATAGTACAATAGGGCTTACTACACTGACATTAAGAGTCAACTTGCCAATTACTTAGGCCATAATTTAAATGATTTATGTAAGTTTTCCTTATTTTCTCATTTGAAAAAAGGGTTTGCCTTGAATAGGACTGGGAGGATTTGGTTCAGTAAAAATTAATGAACATGTGCAAGTGATCTGGGTATGAAGAGTTTTGGTTTTTAATCATCGGCTGCTATTATAATGATCCACATTTTATTTGACTGTTTTACACAAGCTGTGAGTCCAGACCAATACTCATATGAGGAATAACTTCATTGTCAAATAGACCCACTCATTGCTTTTGTTAAGTACGACTTGCATGAGCTGACTTTGCAGGTTTGAGTCCACAAGAGAATATTGGCTGTTGAGCCCTCAATGTAGAGACTCATGTCGTCAGCTCTGGAAGACCTTGGCTTGAGCCCTGATGTCAAACAATGGCTGTGATATACATTGCTGTGCTGCCACTGAGGCAGCACAGAAAGCTGCCTGGGGTGTCAGGCTGAAGGGGTGGCAAAAACCACTGCTGCCCTGGCTGCTGCTAAGCTCCACAGCAGAATCAAGGGTGTGAGAGGCAGAGTTGGGGGGAGCCGGGGCCGCTTAGGGTGGCAACGATCCTTGTCCTGTTCCTGCATGCATGCTGTCCCCAAACACCTTTAGAACAACCTTTTTACTAGTGCTGGTTAAAAATATGCTGATGGATCTTTTTCCTAATGGAAAATGTGTTTAGTCAAAAAACAAATTTCATGGAAAAGCCTATTTATTTTTCTTTTCTGGCAGAATTTACCATTGGTGAATTCTCAGTTGATCAATATAGACATTTTTCCTCTACTAAATTATTGTTATTATTATTATTTATTTTGTTGAGTGAAAATGTTCAGATTTTTCATTTTGGTGAAAGTGTTGGAACATGGATCCTGATACAGGATAAAAGCAAGTAAGTAGTAAGTAATAAATTTATTGTGCAGCCAAAGGCTATTACAATTTGTTACAACATAAAATTTAAACTTAAGCATTTAAAACATAAAATTTAAAACATTCCCATACAGGAATGAATGTTTCAATGGGTATTTTCAGACGTTACGAGATCACAGTGAACCACGGTGAATACCCACCTGTGGTCACTGTGCCTCGAATGTCTGTTTGGCGGCCACCAGATGTTCGCCACGGTCAATCTGCACAAGGGGTCAATTTGAACCACGCTTCCCGGGCTAGCCGGGGGAATGTCCTGGGAAGTGTGGTCAAATGGACCCCCGGCAGGGACCAAAAAAAAGTAACGTCTGGCCGCTCGCCACGGCCCGGGATCACCGGCGGGATCCTGGGCCGTGGTGCATTCAGCCGGAAGCGGCGGCCGCATTGGCCCCGCCGCCCGCCCGTCTCCTCAGAGGGCGGGCGGTGGGGTGCGTGGAGGGGGCGGGGCCGTGAGGCCGCACACTGCGCCGTGCGGCCCTGCCCCCTCCCGGATTCCCCGCCGGGATCCCCCCGGCACGTCTGATATGGCGTGATGGGGTGACCCCGGCGGGGAACGAATGGGTTGATTTCGGTACGGGGCCAACGGGCCCCGTAACATCTGAAATCACCCATAGTTACAAAACAAGAAGATCAAGATTCCATGATAAACATGTAGCCATATACATATCTCTCAAATTTGGCTATTATCAATAAGGGTCTTCTGGATACGTATTGCAGCCTCACGAAAGGCTGCCACATTCCTAGACCCTATGGAATCAACAGGCTCAAGCAATTTCAGGAGCAGCATAGGAGGGGGGATGGGAACAGCGCTCCCCAGGAGGGGACCAGATATCTATTTCTAGGGGAAATGTAGGCAGGGCATTCCAAAAACACATGGATACAGGTCTCCACAGTCACAAGGTTACACAGGGGACAAATCCTTTCCTCCCATGGAATACTTCTGTACTGACCCTCCAAGACCGCCGACGGAAAAACATTACAACAAAATTTTGTAAAAGCTATTCGGCGACCATAAGATAACCAGGAATCAAGGTAGCTCTGGCCCCGAAAGGGCTTACTCAGTTTAGGATATAAAGGGGCTACCCTTTGGGACTCCAATAGAGAGGATTCACATTGCGAATCCTGGTCAGCAATTCTTTGTTTGATCAGGACAATTGCACCCTTCAGCCCGCAGTATTTCAGAGATTCCAGAGGAAGTCCCAACTTCCGAACCTCACTGGTTACTTGGAATTCCCAATATGAAAATAAACCACTAGAGAGGGCCATCATAAACCGAGAGTTCTCAGGATAAAAGCAACAGTAGGAATTTGAACTTTTTGTAGAGTGTAAATTTTGTGTCTAACCAGCACTACCTTTTACACATGTACATTCACAAAAATGTGGAGGAAGCCCTTTCTAGGGTTAAGTTCTACTCTTTGGAAGATGTATAACACACACAGGATAGCAAACCAAGACCCGTCCCTACACTGTAAGTGAAACACAGATCCATTTTTGAAGATGCTAGTGGGAGTGGCTGCCATATGGCTCCCTTCTTAACAATATGGGCCAATGTTCAGCAGTAGCTACGTGCAGCTTTGGGGCTAGCTTAAAATATGTAGTTTTTGTTAAAACGTAGTTTTGCCTTTTTCTTTGCTGACAGATGCAGAATGAGTTACTTAACTATATTTCCTTGTAGTTAGGGACCAAGGTGTTAGATTAAGAATAGAGAGACAGACAGAACATAAATGCTCACGTATGTAAATTAGGGTCACAACAGACAGACCAAAGAAGCATTATCCCAAACAAGGTATTCCAAGTTGTATTACCATATTGCATTATTATTAGCAGCCATATTAGTAATAGTATTTTCTGTCTTAGTTTCCCAGTTCACTATCCATATTGAGCTAATAAATAGCCAAAGCTGTAAAAATCACAGATTGAGTATAAGTTGGACAATCCTCTTCGTCTCCAGGAAAATGCCTTTTTGTATTTGATAAATGGCTGTAATTTGGATACCAGTCTCTTCAATAGAGGGTGTGGTTGCCTTGTGATAAACAGTTCAAGCTAAAAACTGACTTTAACAGGCAAGAGCACACCATATAATGTTTTGGCAACCCCAAAACCTCAAGAGAACTATAGCAGCTATAAACCATAGTCATTGGGATCAGACCTTGAGTGAAATCTTTCCTGAACTCTGACTTCTTGCCTTCAAACAGCTCCCCTGCCCCAGTCTCTCAACTAATTATCAGGAGCAAACTCCCTACTTCCCAGAACCTCCTTACCCAAACAGGAACAAGACCCAGCCAAAGCAGCAGTTATAAAACCTGCCAAAACATTTCTACCACAGCCATTATTAGCACCCCTCCAGTGAAAACCATTCAAAACACATGACCTACGCATGCCAATCACAGCATGTGGTGTACTTCATTCAATGCACTAAATGCCTCCATGGAAACTGTGTTGGTGAAACCGATCAATCCTTATGTAAAAAAATGAACTCTGGAAGAAAAACGAGTATGGACAAGGACATTGAATTATCTGTGGGTGTTCACTTCTTCCAGAATGAGTACTATATTTCTGATTGCCCAACCCTTGTCCTGAAAAGGAACTTGTACAGCACCTTGAAGAGATGAGCCTGGGAACTAAAATTCATAACTTTATTGGATACCAAAATCAGTGGACTAAATAAAGATTTGGACTTTGTAAGTCAGTCTAGGGGTGGGGCACTGGGGCAAATTACAGATTAGTTTTCCCCCCTGTTTTGGTTTAAAGGTTTTTACGGATTTAATTATGGTTTAGGGTTTGTAATTTGGTTCCATATTTAAATCCATGGAAACCTTTCAAGCATTCCCCCCTTCCACATCTCCTGGGGTCCTAGTTCCCCGCCCCCTGGCCAGGGCCTTATCCCCCGCCCCCCGGGGCCCTGGCATATATGCACTGGCCTTGGAGGGCTTGATTGAAGCTCCGTTGGCCCGCCACTGCTGCGGGGGTCCTTCTGGCAAACTCTCTTGTCCCGGTGTGCTACCGAACTCCCTTCTCTGCAGCACAGATCTGTTTTGCACATGTGCAAAATGACCACCAACCTTAACCAAAAGGGCAGTGGCCAAAATGACATTACCACCATTTTGGTTAAGGACAACAGCCATTTTGCTCATATGTGCTGTGAAGTAGGGAGCTCGGAAGCGTGGTGTGGCAAGGGAGCCTCCTGGTCATCATCACCAAAGCAGTGGTGGACTGGCGGAGCTTCGATCAAGCCCTCAGAGGTCCCTAAGTACATGCCAGAGCCCTGGGGGTGTGGGTGTGGTGTGGTGTAGGGATCTGAAAAATAAAGGTCCGAAAATAGGAGGCCTATATATGGCCTGCTTCAGATTAAAGTATAATGCCCTTTCCTAGACCATTAGGGTTTAAACGGAAACAGAAAGTCCCATACTATAGAAAGATGTAAGTAGCAGACAGCCTGCTATTTACACTTTTCCCTGCTGTGTTCCCTACATTGTATTTAAATATTTTGAAATGCTACCTTTCCTCTTACAGCCTTCTCCTACAGACCCCTTCCTGCTATTAACTATACTTCTAGCCTGCATTTATTTTGTGTATCATAGGATTATTTCCTAAAAGTTCCTTCCCAAGCGATTGTTTTCATAGATATACCTGTCTAGCATTGTTCAGTCTATGGTTCTGACTTTTTATATCCTTGAGGAAGGGTCCTGTGTGACCCTCAAACTTGCATGCTCTTACCAGCAGAAGCTGATCCAATAAAAGACATAATCAAAGACAACTATTTTGTCTCAGTTTCCTCAAAACATCTTCTAAAAGTTCTGATGTTTGAATGTTTCCATGAACGTTTCCAGATGCGTTATAAACAGTGGTGTAATTTACCTAAAGATGACAATGGGTGAAAACAGACATGACGCTAACCACCCTTTAACCACCTTTGGTGGTTATTTATGCATGTTGCAGGGCTGTATTGATGCCCTAGGCAGCCCTGAAACATGGGGTATTTTCAGACGTTACGAGATCACAGTGAACCATGGTGAATACCCACCTGTGGTCACTGTGGCTCGAACATCTGTTTGGCGGCTGCCAGATGTTCGCCACGGTCAATCCGCACATGGGGTCAATTTGAACCACGCTTCCCGGGCTAGCCGGGGGAATGTCCCGGGAAGCGTGGTCAAAAAGATCCCCAGCGGGGACCAAAAAAAAGTAACGTCTGGTCGGTTGCCACGGCCCGGGATCCCTGGCGGGATCCCGGGCCACGGAGCATCCGGCCTGACGCGGTGGCTGCATTGGCCCCGCCGCCCGCCCGTCTCCCTGGAGGGCGGGCAGCGGGGTGCGTGGAGGGAGCGGGGCCGTGCGGCCGCACATTGCGCCACGTGGCCCCGCCCCCTCCCAGATTCCCCGCCGGGATCCCCCCGGCACGTCTGATATGGCGTGATGGGGTGACCCCGGCGGGGAATGAATGGGTTGCTTTCGGTACGGGGCCAAGCGGCCCCGTAACATCTGAAAACACCCATGCATAAATGACCACCAAGGGTGGTTAAAGGGTGGTTAGCATCATGTCTGTTTTCACCCAATGTGATGTGCGTGCTGACTGGGAAAGGCAAGTAATGGCAGGCTGAAAATTAAAGTGGACCTCACACATATACTTCAGTCTTCCCAGCAGTGATGTGGGTTTTCCAGAAAATTTTGAATCAGAAAATTTTCTAATGCCCTAAATTTATTGGGATCTGATTTAAGATGTTTATTTGACTTACATTTAGTAAACAAAACTAAAAAAAGACTCCATGTTAATTTTATGTGCTGGATAAATATCTCAAAAGTTTTTCCAACAGCCAAAAGTAGTTGAACTGAAATATTTAATTAGGAAAAAAAATCAATAAAGCACACTTAAGTGGTTTAAATGTTATATTCAAACAAATTCAAAGCTTTACTTGGACTTTATTTTTATTGGAATTACTTGTAAATATTTTAAAACTTGACCACTCAATAACATATATTTCCATTGCATTGTTTACATTTTAAGATAGAAATTGAGGCACTGAAAACTGTTAACTAGGGATGTGCAGTTCATTTTTTTTATGAGAATGAAAATAACAATAACAATAACAAACATTCTCTACATATGTTTGTTATTGTAATAACAAAAATGAAAAATAACAATAACAAAAACAAAAATGAAAACAAATTTTTGAAATAATGAGAAAAACTGAAAAATGTATGTCTAGCTCTAACTTTTTTGTTGTTTCTTCAGTTCTTATGGAACTTTGAACGATTGTACCCACAACATACGGCACTGTGTGTACCCATTTTTGAAATGATTGGATAAAGAGAACTGATTTTAAAAGCAATTTAATGTTGTGATTTTAAGAAAAGCTCCACACACATTTTGATCTTCTCCTCGAGTTGTATGAATCCTGGGAATTTTATGTCCATCCACAAAATTACCAATTCTGCTAAATTTTAGAAAGACTGACAGACACATTCACTGGCCAATTACTGCATGCTTCCAGCTTTACAGGACCAATCAGTGGTGACTTCGAGGCGGGCATAGAAGGGACATAACTGGGACTTTGGGGATAGTATCCCAGAAATCAGGAGACCTGGTTTACACATCCAGGCTGGCACATTATCATCCCAATCACATTCTGCAGCACTGACAGAGGACATAAGAGAATCTCTATTGGCTCTTTCCCAAACAGATGCTTCTGACTTCTCAGTAACAAGTAGGGGAGAGAAGCTGGGATGGTCATGGCAGAGAATAAGGATATTTGGTCTACATTTCTGCTGACCAATTGGCAGCACAAACGGATCTTATACCACAGTGACACGTAAGAGAATCCCTGGCATAGACTCATTCTCTACGTATGCTGTGCAGGCTTATACAATTGGGACCCTGTATCATATCTTTCTGATATTTGGCAGAGATAATCCTGAAGGTGTGAGATACATCCCTGCCAAATTTCATGTACACTGGTTGAACTACAAAGATGTTATTGTCAGACATACTATTACTAATTAATTGCTTATACCAACAGGATCCTTTACCCAATCCTTCTGAAATTTGTATAGATAGTAAACATGTGGAGGGGTATAAACTTTCCAAGTTTCATCCACATTAAATGGGAGACAAAGAAGTTACATCCAGGAATGTATATGCAGGTTCTTGCAAAATAACACAATACAACTGCTTATAAAATCAGATTCCTTTATCCAATCTTTCTGAAATTTGATACACTTAATGCCTTCTATTGAAGGTACAATTCTTCCAGGCTTCATCCAAATATAATGAAGAACAAAAAGGTTACAGCTGAAAATGTGTTTTCCACTGAAACCAATGGAAATCAAAAATAAAAGAAAAAATTAAAACAAAATTTTAATATTTATGAAAACGAGAATGAAAGATTTAAATAACAAAAACAAAAAATGACATGGGTCCCTGGTGCACACCTCTACTGTTAACATATCAATTTTGGCATTACCCACACAGCACACCCAAAGATCTGTGCATGTTATGCCACCGTTGTCCACTGATCTACTTCAACAGAGTTTAACTTTTACTGAGGGCACCTTCAGTTTCACTGTCACTGTCTGTAGCACTTTACACTAATTGCTAGTTCCAGTTCAGATTGAGGCAAATCTGATTTAGAACTACTTGAGCCACTTTCTCTTTCACTAAAGGAGGGTTCTACCTGCAATAAGCTACAGGAGCTTCATCCTCTTCACTAGTTGAGCTTCTTGTGATAGGAGTAGGATAGTCACATGAAAAAAGTAAATTACAACTTTGAGACTGCCCAATTTGACTGGTATTGGTATCCATTCATTATGTTACTAAGTAATGTTATGAAACAATGCTTTTTTAGAACTGTAAAATGTTCTGGAAATTTTTCCATTACGGAAAATTTTCTGCCCCACATCACTGCCTCCCAGCTTCAGATCCAATCCTCTGTGTACAATGGGGGAACTTTCAATACACCTGGATCTCAACGCGTTCTGATTTTATATGGATGAAACATGAAGGGGTTTCAATGTGGTTCAAGTGGGACCAGCATCACAGCCCCAAAGTGGGTGGTGTTCATTCATGCAAGATATGAATCTGAATCTGATTTGCAATTAATTCCAAGTCAAGGTAATCTATCCTCTCTTTGTACTTCCCACTGAATATTAACTAGACAAGTGCACACTGAGCTACCACACCACTTCTACCCACTGATTATCTTGGTTTCAGAACTACACCTGATATGTTACTTAGCACCATGTTCTGCACCAGTGCTGAATTTGATCCTGGGGCACATTACTGTTATCACTTCTGAGGCAAAGGCACAAGTTGTGCTCTCAGTCCCACTGATGTAAAAAAAGGGCAGAATTTGGCCTACCGTGCCCTACAGAAGACTTGTTGCAAATGTGACTTTTAACAGCATATGGCAATTAAATGCTAGGCTCAGGCTCCTGAGTCTAATTAAGGGGTTAGATTATCAATCTATACTTGAGGGTTTCCATGGTATTCCATATAATAAACTAAGTGGGGGGGGGTGTGTGAAGGGTCTGGAACAATAAAAAAGGTGCTGCTGAAACATATTCAGACATGACATTTTCTTACGTCGATAACCATCAAGAGCTTTACTTCTCCATCCATGAAGACAAGAATGTCACATGTCAATCAAAGGGAAAGTCACCAACAATAGATCAAGAATGAACGAAACAAAACAATGTCTGCCTGGCTTTAGAAAAGCATTGGTTGCTTATGGGCTGTTGTGTTAATAATACCCATAGTTAGAGTATGATGGCAGGCCTCTGATATTGCAACGCCTTATTCCTTTTTAAAGCTATACTCATCCATGGGAAGAAACCCTATAAATAAAGCATTGTGTACCTTCATAGCCTGGTCCATATTCTTTAGCATCTTTTTAAAAGACAGCATTATGTTTGTGCTGTTTTATAGTATATACCGTTGGTGCCACTAGTTGTATAATCTGTCAAACATGTTCTTCCTGCTAACCTGCAAAAGAGCAATATGATCATTCTTTTAACTGGCATCTGTAACTTCTACAGCTAGAAAATTTATAGGAACATATAGATATTTGCATGTAGTGTTCTTGTTGATGTCAATGGAACTTCTGCACATGGAATATGACTGACTTGTGACCTAAGGGCATTTTCATACAAGATGCTCTCCACCCACCATACACGTTTCAGGACTGCAGTGTTGCCCTGTGGGTGCCCTGTAACATGTATAGTGGGTGGGTGGAGAGTGTCTTCTGTGAAAATGCTCTAAGTGCAACTCGGTTCTAAAATATCATGCTAAATAGGGTAAAAAAAGGAACCATGAGAACTGAATGCATCATGCGCAACTTATTCCGAAAGAGAAAATATGTATCTTCTATACCTATATCGTTGGGTGCCTTACTTGTATTGTAAGTCCTTGGAGCAGGGACCATTTTTTTGGTTCTACTTCTCTATAATGCATAACCCTAAGGGAACTGCGGTTCCCAAACATTTTGCCAGTGTGACTCCATTCTGTGAACTGAATATAATCCTGTGACTCGAGAGCAACAAAGACATACAAAATATATAAAATATTAGTTAAACTCACGACCCCATATGCAGATGACAAGACCCCACTTGAGGTCATGACCCACAGTTTGGGAACTTTAGGGGTGTGCACTTCATTTTCATTGTATTGATAATGATAATGATATTCTCGTGTTCATTATCATTATTGTAATAATGATAACGAAGATAAATAACAAAATCAATAACGATAATGACCGTCTTTATTAATTTTGTTATTGCCTAATAGGTGTTTTTCTGAATGAAAATGTGGAGAGGGGAGGAGGGAGCAGACATCTCTGAGCCAGAAACAGTGTTGAACTCTTTAACTCTGAAATGTGGAAATGTGGAAAGCCTCTGATGGGAGGGGAAGGACCTGATGGATGTAATCGCTGGCCAATCAGCACGGCAAGCAGGTCTCAGGCAGTTGCATCGCACCCTGTGATTGCTCAAGACCTCCTGCCAATCATGGGGGCTCTGGGGAGGGCACTGCAACCCTTTGTGTTGCAGGGCCAGGCTGTTTGACTCTTGTTCTGTGTTAGCTCTTGCTGTGACAGGTTGCATTTACAGAACTTGGGTGCTTGCACTAAAAATCTTCCAGCCTTCAGTTTTATTTTACCTTTTCCTGTCCCCTGTCTGTCTCTCCCTGTACATCTATATAGATAGATATAGGTTTAGGTATATAGATTAGATAGATGGATATAGATTATAGATATAGATAGAGATTAGATCGATATACCCTATAGTTTTTTCCTTTACCCTCCCCCTGTTCATATATAGCTAGCTAGCTAGATACTAGGCTTTTTTTAATATATGTTAGCATTATAGGATAGGAATAGGATGGATGGATGGATAGATAGATAGATAGAAGTTTATTGATATATATACTTGGATAGGAATATATTGCATGTAGTATAGGTTATTAGGTGTAGGTTTAGGTTAGACATACATATCAGTAATTTTTCATCTTGTCGTCCACTTATTACTAGTGAATTATAACCTTGTTACCTAAGGTCTGTGTACTCCTATCCTCACCACATGGACCAACCAGCCATCATTCTCGATGTAACCAAGCCAAGCGCGTGCACCTGGGACCTCACATCCTCATGAATGTTACACTCCTTGTCTCTCCCTCTGTTCCCCTTCCTTCTTCTCCCCTCCCACCTCCGTCTCTCAGATTGTAAGCCCTAGGGCAGAGACCCTGTCTATTCAATTACTTTGTAAAGCGCCAGGTACATTGCTGGTGCTATATAAGTGTTTGCTAATAATAATAATAATAATAATAATAATAATAATAATGAGAAAGAAAAGAAGGAGTTCAACTTCTGAGAAGTCTGGGGTAGGTGTCTGCTGGCACTTCTGCCACTGGTGACAGCCCACAACGGAAACGATACTGAAAACAAAATCTTTGTTATTTCTCAAAATTGATAACGATACCAATAATGACGCTGATAATGAATAACGAAATTTTGTTATTAGCTATAATGAAAATAGCAGTTTTCAATAACGAAAAATGACACGGGTCCTGGTGCACACTCCTAGAACCTATGCTTTAGACAGTACTGCAATACAAAAGCTGCTACTACTACATAGTATAACATAATCTTAAACCTGCCTGCCATTATTATAAGTACCCACCAGAACTTGTGTTGGAAAATAAGTTGTTATAATTTTTCCAGGAGAAACCAATAATCACTAACAAGATAATAGACCAAAGTTTTCATTTATGTACTTAATAAAAAATCAAGCCGTAGTTATAAATATAGCAGCTCCACTTTCTCAGATCAAAGAAAAGCTAAAGCATAAAAAAATGTAGAACTTTGGAATATTCATAATATTATATCCACAAACTCCATAAAAATTATCCATAAAGATAAAGATGCTATAGAAACTAAATACAGTGATCCCAATAGTTCTGTCTGCTGATGGAGAGAGAAAATGTTAGCCAAAATTTCAGTGAAACCAAAGGTACCACCACATGTATTCACAGAAATGTGGAAAGCTGTAATCTTCCAAATAGTGTTATCTGAACGACAGAATACTCAGTATCACTGTTTTTGCAGACTGTGCTGGCCAATGCTGTTCAGCCTTTTACAAACTTGAGACCTATGGATGACAGGAAGAGGGGAGAAAATAAACTAGGAAAATGAGGGTCAGGAAAAACTTTGATGGAAACTAATTTTTTTCCCCACAGATTATGAAACCTTTACTCATATGGTAGCCTCTACTCCATGAGTGCATCTACTGATTTCAGTGGAATTACAGTTATATTTAACAAGAATAAAAGTGTTGATAATATGACCAGACTTGAATCCCACTGGCTTCTTTGCAGGAGTGTTGCACATCATAATAATCTATTCTTTATTATCCATGGCGGCTGGTATTTTTTGAGGCTGGTAGGGCAATGGTTGGGTTGAACCTTCTGCTGGCGGCTTTGCCACCGGCAGTCCGGAACCAGGGGCAGTGGTAGGTGGAGTCAGGGGCAGCGGTAGGCCAGTGGCGTGGCTTAACCCAGCAGCAAGGAGTTCCCAGGGTTAACATTGGATGGACATTACATTAGTTAACTCTGGGAACTCCTTGCTGCTGTGTGAAGCACTCCCACTGGGGGATAGATAGCCCTCTTACTGGGGTCCCATCCACTCTCCCACTTAGTCCAAATTAACCATAGCAGGTTACAAAAATAGATTACATTGACATCGCCTACCTTTATCCTGAACCCTCGAATCCTCAATTTTCATGACATCCTTTTCATTCTCTTCTCAGAATAGAATGAAAGGGAAGAGAAGGACAACAGAGGAGAGTAGGAGGGAAAGGGTTTGGTTTTGGTGCACGAGAAGAGTAAGGGGAAGAAATGGGTTCAGTGGGGGACAGGGGTCTCCTTGTTGTCTGCAGCCTTCTCTTCTACCTACTTTCTCCTCTGTTCACAAGGAGAGCAGTTGCAGGCCTGAATAGCAACCAAACAATCCCCATTCAAACCAGCATCCCCAGTACGAATACTGTATCCAAGGCAGCCAAATGCCTGTCCAAGCAAACATGCCTTTTAAAAACTTTTTGGCAAGTTTCAGGGCTGCATTGCCACCAAACCAGGCCCATTGAGACCAGCATCCTCAGTACCTACACCGTATTCCTCGCAGTCAAATGCCTGTCCAAACACACAGGCCTTTTTTCAAACATTTGGTCAGTTACACGCCTCTGTTGGCACCAAACCAGCCCCATCAAAATTTAAACACATTTCTGTTTCTCAACAAAAAACCGAGGCAAGATGCTCAAAGCCACACAGTCACAAGCAGAGAGGCCAGAAACTACTTTCCAGCAGAGAGCAGCAGTGAAACAGTGAAGGGACCATTTTGAGAAAAGAGTAGCCATGACAAGTAGACCCACAAATTTACAAAATGTCAGCAATGCATCATGCAAACACAGAGCAAGCAAAGCAAACCATCTTAAGGCAACAATGTTTTGTACAGTCTTTAGCACACCATAAAAGCAGCAGCGGTGAGTTCCACTTGTCCTCCAAAACATGCTACACAGCTCTGTTGCAATGTAAGAGGTAGCTTCTGCTGAAACTAAACACAGAGCATTCATGCAAGGACTAGCCATTAGAGAAAAAGCCTGCCAGAACATCCCACCAAACTGCAAAGGGCGGGGCCATCTTAAAATGCAAGGAATATTCCAGTAAAGATTGGAAACCCTTCCATCTGAGCCCCTAGGTCCCCCACCCATAAAACAGAAAGCAGACAGTTTACATTAAAAAAAAGCCAAGAAAGAGACCAATTTTAACTGAAAGTAGCCATGGTCAGTGGGGGCACCAGAAAATGGCCACAGCCTTTGCACATGCTTGAGGGGTTTGGGACCGGAGCGGGGGAAAACTAGCAGTGCACAAGCAAACACGAACACAGAACAAGCAAAAGCAAACCAGATCTTAAACCAACTGAACCATATTATTAGGGATGTGCGAACAGAGTTTGGGGGTTCAGTGTTCAGCCCGAACTCGGGGTGTTTGGGCTGTTCGTGTACACCCTGAACCCGAACTGCCCCTGCCCGAACCGGCCAAATGAAGTTTGGATTTCAAACCCATTTGGGTGGGGGATGGGGGACACCTGATTTTCCCTCCCCCCTCCCAGCTGCATGGGTGGAAGGGGTGCCAGGGCTCACCTTCCCTCCCCCCCAAGCTTGGTTAAGAAAAAAAAACAAAAACCCCACCCCAGGGATCGACCTACCTGGTGGTGCCGGGGCTCTGGCCTTGGGTCCAGTGGTGGTGGCAGCGGCAGCGGGTCCAGCTCCAGCGGTGCTCTGGAGCGCTTCAGACCTCTACTAGGCCTCCTGGGTCAGGCTCACCTCCCCCCACCCCCATCACCGGACACTGTACCATTCAAAACCCAAAGGCCTTATCTAAGGTACTTATACAGTCCTCATTACCACAGTTTTTGAAAGTTTCATAATCTTTAATGTACTAATTAACTGTGTGAGAAATAGCAGACATTTTACTCCCATTTTACAGATAGAGATCTGGGGTACAGAGAAGCTAAATGACTTCTAAGATCATACAGGAAGTCTATTGTGAGGTGGGAACTTGAACTTAGTTATCCTAAATCCCATGCTATCATCAAAACCAATTCTCAAGGTCTAGGTTCTGACAACACTGGACTGTTCTTCTAAACATCAATTTGAAAGTGCTGCAATTCAAGTGAATTCCCCATGGAGTCATCAGCTGGCATAACCTTTGGCTGTGCATGTAATCCTTATTCAGATAAGGTCATTATTCCTAGCACCCCGGATGTATTATGAGACTTGCTGTCAGATTTCACAGTTTCAGCTACTTGTGCCGCTTACTGTATTTTCACTTTCATGTTCCACCTTTAGCAATGCCACTTCCAGTTGGTGCCAATGCAAATCAGGACAACTCAAAATAGGGTATGGTAATGACGTGGCTCAGGGTGAATGATAAGCACTGAGCATTCTGTAGAACTGTTCCAGACCTATTCTGGTCTCCGTTTTCCCCTCAGTGAATGCTTGTTGCTCCCATTTTAAACCAGTGGAGTAGATTTGTGGATGTTGTGAGAAGGGAACAGCATGTTTGTTGGCTTATTCAGTCTCATTTAAGGGAGGCTGGTCCAGCAGAGGCTGTTCACCAATCAATCATGTATTAGTCCTGGAATAAAATGTGTTCTCCCCCTTCTTTTCAGCACATTTTACTTCCATCTTGATTATTATTATTATTATTTATTATAAACATTTATATAGCACCAGTCGTGTGACCTGGTGCTGTACAGAACATAGAATTAGACGCGGTCCCTGCCGGTGGCTTACAATCTAAAAGACAAAGGTGGGGAGACAGGGAGAGGGGACAGTGGGAGAGACAGGGGAGAAGACAAACAAACATTTAAGCGGATGCGAAGTCTCAGGTGCGTATGCTTGGCTTGGTTACAAAGAGGTTGGTAGCAGCAGCAGAGGAGGGCCGACAGTAAGTGTACGGGGAAAGACTAGCAGGCATTGGGAAAGGCAGCAAGGAAAAGGTGGGTCTTGAGGAGGGATTTGAAGGAGCGGAGGGAGGAGGCAAGGCGGATGTGGGCAGGGAGGGAGTTCCAGGCATGGGGGGCAGCGAGGGAGAAGGGTCGAAGGCGGTTAGGTGAGCAGGAGAAACAAGGGAGAGGGAGGGAGGGGACAAAGGAAGAGCGGAGAGCGCGTGCAGGAGTGCGTAGGGAAATTAGGTCCAAGAGGTAAGGGGGAGCTTGGTCGTGGAGCGATTTGAACGTGAAAACCAGGAGTTTAAACAGGATACGTTCAGGAAGGGGGAGCCAGTGAAGGGAGAGGAGGAGAGGCTGCACATGGTCGAAGCGACGGGCAGAGTGAATGACCTTGGCAGCGGAGTTTTGGATTGCGATAAGGGGGGACAGGTGAGAGCGAGGGAGGCCAGCAAGGAGGAGGTTGCAGTAGTCGAGGCGAGAGATAACCATGGCATGAACAAGGATTTTGGCCGAGGAGACAGATAGAAAGGGGCGAATGCGGGCAATGTTGAGGAGAGCGAATCGGCAGGATTTGGCCACAGAGTCAATGTAAGGTTTAAAGGAGAGGTGCGTGTCAAAAATGAAGCCCAAGCTGCGGGCACGGAGAACAGGACGGATGGTGACCCCATCAATGCAGACGGTCAGGTCAGAGGGAGAGGAGGGGGATGGAGGAAAAATGAGGAGTTCAGTCTTGGCCATGTTCAGTTTGAGTTGGCGTCGGGACATCCAGGCGGAGATATCAGAGAGGCAGTCGACGAGGCGTGAGCGGACAGAGGAGGAGAGAGAGGGGGTAGAGAGATAGAGTTGGGTGTCATCAGCATAGAGATGGTATTGGAACCCGTGGGAGGCAATAATTTCACCAAGGGACCGGGTGTAGATAGAGAAGAGGAGAGGGCCAAGGACAGAACCTTGGGGAACCCCAACCGAGAGGGGAAGGGAGGGGGAGGTCGACTCGGGGAGGGAGACATTAAAGGAGCGGTCAGAGAGGTAGGAGGAGAACCAGTCAAAGACAGAGCCACGGAAGCCCAAAGAGTAAAGCGAGTCCAAGAGGAGCGAGTGGTCGACAGTGTCAAAGGCAGCAGAGAGGTCAAGGAGGATAAGAATGGAGTAGTGGCACTTAGATTTAGCGACAAGTAGATCATTGGTGATCTTGGCCAGGGCAGTTTCAGTAGAGTGGAGGGGGCGGAAGCCGGATTGGAGAGGGTATTCATTTACATATAGTATGCACGTGGAAGGTACTGTACTCTCTGTGTTAACAATATTTCATTAATATTACATTGTAACTTTTACATCCCTAAAGTAGCGCTAGTAAACCAACAACAATAACTGTTATTTAGGTAGCAAACTTCAATTGCCCCTTTAAGAGGGGCCTGTGTCATGTGACCCCCAGGGACCTGTCACATGACCAAAGGGAAGGGTCAGGTGTTTAGTCCAGGAACTATAGCAGAGAGCTGGAGCTCACCTAAGGGAAAATCTTAGGTAGAGGGGAAAATATTGGAAACTACTCCTATCTCCGAAGCTGGAAGGCTGCGTGGACAAGATTCCATGTTGGCCAGATCATTAACCTGGTTGGACAACATGTCTGGTTGCACCAAATGCTAAGGAGTAAAGATAAGATTGTAGGCAGCAACCTTGTGACAAGGGAGAAAGTCTTTGTATTATTGTCAGTGTTTATGGCTATTCAGCAATCGGCAGAGATGGGCAAATTAATTTAAAAACTATCCTGTGTTTGGTATGCTGAGAGGAACCTGAGGTGTGACATTCATGAGGACCTGACGTAGTTACGATTTGAGAAACACAAATCTTAATTTGGAACAGATGGAGAGAAAAGCTTTTGCAAAATGTAGGGGCTTTTTTTAACATGCAGAGAAATAAGTTTTGTTTTGTACTGTATTTTCCAGAGTGGAGTTTTTAACCTCTGAATGGGCAGAGGCATTTGCTTTTGGGTAGAGTATAGGTGGACATTCATTTAGGATGATTACCTCTAAATAAATAAATAAAAAAGCCAGTTTTGGGAAACAAACTCACTGATGTTCTAGTTTAAACTGACAAGATTGTTTGCTCATGCATCTGATTCTCAGTGTCTGTTTTGTTCTGTAATTATAATTATATTGTCCTCTGCAGTGACGAACGAAGTTTATCCTGCCACGGAAATGTTATACTTTGAGGCTAACTTTCCCATGAGGAAAAGGGTCCCCCCCCCTTTTTTTTTCTGTGTCAAAGCAAACAGAACATAACCTCTCATTTGGAGAACAGAAGACATGGAAGCAACCCATTAGAAAGAGTTAAAGCATCTTGCACTGAGATTACATATGTTTGGGGACTACTGTATAACATTGTTACTTTAATATGGCAGACCCAAATCTTATTGAATGAAAATGGACAAATGTCACAGAGTCCGATGGAGGAATAATGATGATTAAGGGTCATGTGACCCAGACAAGTCCCCTGCTGTCCACTTGAAGGGGCGTAACACTCGGTTTCTTGCATGCTTGCCTGCCTTTTAGTCTGTTTGGACAAAACAATGATTTATGGATCACTTAGTTCTGTGTACATGTTTGCAGGGGATTTCTAACTCCCCGATTCTCGCTGCAGAGTAAAAACATTTCCAAAATCTCAGAAATAACTTGAAAACGATGAGCATTGATGAGCTTTTCAGTATTGTTTCTGGAACTACTTCTGAGTGTATTGCATATTCCTTATAGGCTCAACCCTTACCTCTGTGAAAAGTGATGGCCCCTGAGATGTTTTGCCACACAGGGCAAAGAAAGTTTGCAACTGAAGTTAAGGCGCCCTGCACCAAAATTCAGTCACAGCCTCCTTGCACTCACAGTTTGGGAAGAGTTTGGACCCTGAATACTGTTGGCACCCAGGGCAGCTTTCCATACCACACATGACTTGGTGAAATCTGTATTCACCAGATCTGCCAGGGGCAGAATTGAGTTGTCTGTTTGTTTGGCACCTTTTAATTTGTCATGTTTTGATACAATTCTGCTTTAAATTGATAACTTACTAATTACAAAGGCCTTTTACTGTGAAGCTAAAATAATAATCTTGGGCTAATAGTGTCCCCTTGCTGGGAACCGAGAGGCTCCTCTATGTGATGTGATATCAGACATCTGAATGAAAGGATTTGGGACACTTTTTCTTGAACCCGAAAGACCCTCTGGGCTAGGCAAGTACATGCTATTTGAGAATCTGCCTAGTATCCCATGTGCCTTAATCCTACAAGTACTTGTGAATGTATCTTAGGCCCTTTTTAAACGGACTGCAGAGATTGCATGGTCCAAGGGGGGATGGGTGGAGGTGGTGGCAGGTGTGCGGCATGTGCATGACCCGGCACACAGATGCATACCCACCTCCACCCAAAGGCAGTGTTGGCCGTCTGAGGGTTCTTGTGCTTGGGGGGTAGGGACTAATTATCAGAAGGGGGAGGGAGGTAGAGAATAGGGCAGCCACTGTACCAACTGGGATCATATTGGGCATGGGCGATGTCCACCCATCTCCACGTACGTAGGCACCTCCGTTTTCCCCAATGCCTCCGTGCATGGGTGATTTGGTGGAGCGTGCACGCACCCCCCTCATCCCCACTTGCTGTTGCACAGATGCCCCCCCCTCGCCCACCCAGTCAGTCACCCATGTGGGGAAGGGGTGTGTGTTTCTCATGTGAAAAGGGTTTTAGTGAGCTGATGAGGGCTGCCTCCTATGCTTGTGGGTATGAAGGTAGGCTTTCACAAGCTTCTTCAATCAGCACATAACTAACGTGCTTGATCTATGCTTCTGGTGAGTGGTACATATACTCATATAACCACACTTTAACCATCCTGATCGGGAGAACTGTAGGGTGGCTAAAATGTGATAATGGACTGTTACACGAGAATAGCCAACTGTGTGACACACTCCTAAGTGTCTGATGAATTGAAGACCTTATTAGGAAAATACTTCTTAAGGATTTCTATATGAAGTTTTCTGGCCAAATAATGAATGATGTAGTAGGAGTGCGGGTACAGATAGTACTGCTGATACCAGGGGAGAGAGATCTACAGTGTAGCTGCAAGCACTCCAGAGTGCAGTGGCCTGTCTGAACATGGCAGGATACTTCAGTTGCTTGCTGTAGACATGATAAATGTCTAGAGCATTTATTTTTAGTGAGTATTCAGATATCTACTGAGCATGGTGCAGATCCCAAATTTAACAAATTTTAGTATGAGTGATTATTCACAGTTTATTCTTCATTTTAAAAGTGCCAGTGAGCCAATCAGTGAGCAGAAACAGTGCTACAGGGCTTTGCTACTGTATGTTGAGTAGCCCATAACAGAGAAAGTGAATGGGCTATTGGCTGAAAATCACCACTCCAGACTATTGCGTGGATGTTTACATATAACAGATGCATTCCAAGAAATGCTTTTGTTAACCAGAAAATCGGAGCTAAATTCCTAATGGATGTGATTCCAAACAAGAGTTTGGCCAGCTCTAGTAATTACAAAACAAGGACCACTTCAAAACGAAAAGAAAGCCAATGTTTCGCTTTGTTTTTGAGGCATGGTTCAGGCACACATTCATGCCAGGAGGCAGGTTAGATGTGTAACAGACACACCTGACTAGCTTGCATTTTGTGTTTCTCACACTCAGAAGTACAATGCTTATGGTAATGAATTTTATCTATTACAAGGGAAAACAATCACCTTTGATGACATTATAGAATAAACACATTTAACAGCATGCTGAATTGCTGAAGTATCATTTTCAACGACCTCATTAGTGTCACTTAATTAAAACTTCCTGTTCTTCACTTTGATGCTGGTGCAGGCAAAAACACAGAGGGAATTTAACAAACAACTAAAAAGGGAGGGGGGCATCTTCTCATGATAAATAGCAGTAGTTGCTAATGAAACCAAATGATGTACCTTTTTCCTGCAACTCCGATAAAATAATATGAAACACGCAGCAACTTTGCATCAAACAAATTAATCAGCCGTCAGCAGAATTGCCTGATAATAATCTCCTGCCCTTATTGATCATTTAAGGAAAAAAATTTTTTTCCCCTGTACACAAGCATTAGGTTGGTGATAATTAAAGCTTCAGCTTCAGAAATGCCATAATAACCGTTAATTAGCAGGATGCTATTTTCAACATAATTTGCTAATTAGGCAGAGAGCTGGTATAGTGTACGTACCTAATTACGAAAGGGTCTTGTGTTGTAGGCTCATGTGACTGGAGTGTAAATGACACCATTACAGGGGTCCTGACATGGTTTACTTATTTTTTAAAAAGTATGTTTGATTCGGAAACATTTAGCCAATTTGATTTTACAGACTAAGACTAACTGTTGTCTTTTTTAAAACTGCTCCACTTTTGCCTGTCTTGTGTTTACAGTGAATGAATATATAATGATATGCCAAATATTCTGCTGGCCGAACTCCATTAAAATCAACAGAGAATTTGCTTCAATACATTTTCCGAACTTCATTGAAATCAACAGAGAATTTGCTTCAGTGCATTTCTTTCACATGGACTTGATGTTATGCAGAACACAGATTCTGAAGACAGTTTGAGTGCTGTGTTTCCATGTTCTAGTGTAAGGATAGAAGGCTTGTACCTGGTATTTGTACAGAATTAATCTTTCTCTGTCTGACATAGGTCATGCTCACTACAGGGCACTATAAATGTACTAGTGCTGTGTGACCACAATACCTTGGTTTCTGTACTGTAGAGAACACCTAGAACATACATCTCTGTCTTGTCAACTCATATTGCCCAGATGGTAGGCATAGCTTCCTTTTATCTTTTCTTTCTTTAAAAAAAAATAAATGTATTAAAGGTAAAGATGCACTTTTTCAGTGAGTAGAACACTTAATTATATCCCTGAAGGATACAGGTTCAGATCCTGTATGGTTGTACACCAGTCAGCCACCTCCAATCTACTTAGTTATAAGTGGGTACCTGAGCCATTGAGTTAAGGAAGTCAAAAGTGCTGGCTATATCATTCCCTTGTGTACCCTAACCCACAAAATCGGTTATGCCTAAACCATGCCAGCACAAGGGGCCATATTGCTTGGGACAGGCTTTGAATTGACATTTAGAAAGGACTGATTTATAGGGCTGAAATGAATAATTTGTGCGAATACCAATTTTGACAAATTCAGCCTTTTTAATTAATTTCCGATGAAGACAATTTGGAGAGTTACTCACTTCCCTCTTTGTTGACCAAGTGAATATTTGTTTTGGATTCTTTTCAGTATTTTGTTTCAGTAATTTTGGTGTTTTGATATTTGTTTCTTTGTCTGGTATTTAGTGCTCTGGCACGCCAAACAGTAGTGTAAAAGTGCTATTGTGCTAATAGACGTTATACAATAGCACTGTTGTGCAGCTACTGCAACAGTGCTAAGGAACAGGAAGGAATAAAGGAATTCCCAAATACAGAAGTGACCGAACCAAAATAACCAAAATACCAAAGTGTCTGAAATAAATTAAATGACAAAACAAATCAAACGAAGAAACGAATATGTGAATATCACACCCCTGAATGAAGATTGTTCAAATATCTGGTGGTATGTCTGAATATGAGAATAATAATGGAAAATGCAAAATGGTGACTATTTTTTAGCTCTACTTGCCACAAGGCGTGCCATCGACATGACTCAGCCTGGGTCAGGATCTGGCCCATGGCTGGGGTCGGTTCAGACCACTGGCCACATGTGAATGAGGCTAGGAGAGCCATCCTGCCACCTGGACAGCCTGGCCTGGGCAGTGGCCGCATCAGATGTGCCAGCGGCCGCCCCCTTCCCCATGCCACTCCCAGCACCTCACCCCTGCCATGATGGCAGCCTGGCCATGGGAGACCCGATCCAGGCTGGATCACAGCAGGACAGAACAAACATTCTAACCGACTGTGGCCTGCTTTGCTCTGGTCAGGCAGGCCCTAGCCTGGTCTGTTACTTTGGGTATATGAAAGCCAACAACATGACCTGGGATACCCTGGGTGAACATCTGGCCGCCTTAAACCACATGTGACAGTGGCCCATGAGCCACAGCAGGTCTGAACGGGCCACTGTCATGTCTGATTTTACCCTTAGTGATATGAAGAAAACTTCACAAAAATACACTTTATAAAAAGAAATAGAGGAAAAATGGGGAAATGTGGAAAGTGGGGGATGAGTGTCCTTCAAAATACAGTGTATGCTTAACATTAAGCATGAGAGACAAAATACTTAAGATACTATAATATCCCCAATGGAAGTTGGTCCAATAAAAGATATCACAAGTACTTTGGGACTGATCCTAAGCCCTGCAAACACATGTGTGGGCCACACACAACCTGCAGGCACCCCTATTACAGGCAGTGTAGCATGTGTGGAAAGTGCACGGAAATCACATGTGACTCACACATGTATGTGCGCATGCGCACACATAAGCCGTGCGCAGGGAGAGGGGGTTCTAGATCTTGCTTTTTGTCTCTTCCTCATATTTGAGATCAACATGGAAGCTACACTCTTTTAGACAACAATGGAAATTGTCTTTAAGCAAGTTTTCCCATTGAGATCAATAGGAATCATATGTTTAAAATTAAACGTAGGAGTAAATCTTGGCATAATCAGGGTCGGTCTATGCCTCCATATGTTTGCTTTATCATACATATATTCATGTGCATACATATGTGTTTATTTGTCTGTGCACATGCAGCGTACACAAAAGCAAAGTGGTCTTGTCATGTACAGATAGATAAACTGACTTTCTGGATTGGAATAGCTGATTTCTTTTACTCATTTTACCTTGTTCCAAATGGAACGATATTTCTCTTTTCCCTTTAAAAGAAATTAAAACTTAATTCAATAATAAATGAGCTCCAGCACGGCATAAGAGTCACTTAACTTAAATCTTTTTGTAGAGGTTCCCACTTAAGCAGCTTGAAAGACAGTAAATCATTTTGGGGGAACGGACATCCCTGTTTCATTGCCACACTGTGGAGCTCTGAATTAATGGCCATCTCTTTAGGATGTATGGATGTGCCTTCCAGCTGCTGAGCTTGACAGTGTTATAGCTCAATTAATGTGATTTTGATGTAATTGCAGATAGGGCACATAGCGCCTAAAAATTATATTTTTCCATAAGAATTACATTTTATCAGGCAGATGTGGAGATGAATATGCAAAGCAAAGGGGCTTCTACCTATTTTTATTTTCCGATAGCTTATTCAGAAGGGAATAATATTGGTTTGTAGCTACTGACAGCAACTGCTGTAAGGTCTACATGAGACGTAATGGGTGCCATTGTCACCAAAGTCAATGGAAGCTGAGCCATTGGCTTTCGTGACGACAGAATTGTGCTCAGCGTTGCTTGTGGGACTGATCCTAAGCCCTGCCCAGAATTGTGCTCAGAGTTTTTCAGCTGGGTGATGGCTTGTACAATAACTGATTTGGCTGCACCCCGGGGTAAGAGTTCAAAGGAGACTTTGGGAATTTTACTCCTTGGCCCTTTTCGCATGGATGCCCCCACCCCCCTCGCCCATGTGTGTGTGTGTGGGAGGGCATCCATGGGATTGCCGCACATGGAGGAATGGGTGCCAATGGCAGTTGCTTCTTGGGTGGAGGTGGGTGGGTGTCCGTGGGATGGGCTGCCCACGGACCGCCCACCCGCCGCTGCCTCCACTTATCCCCCACGGTTAATATATTATTATTTATTTATTTATTTTTACAATTTATATGCCGCCTCCTCCTGCCTCAGGCATCTCAGGGCGGCTCAAAATATATTAAAACATTCCAGAAATTAAAACATTAAAATAAACCATAATAATATCAATTAAAACAATATAAAACCCCATCCCCTCCCACCCTAACCCAACCCACCCATCCCATCTCCCTCGGGAAAAGCCTGGTGGAACAGCCGGGTCTTACATTGCCTGCAGAAAGAGGGGAGGTCAGCCGCCAAGTAGGATCTCCAATGGGAGGGCGCAGCCACGGAAAATGCCCTCCACGGAGAATGCCCGAGGAGGGCACCCCCAGCCGACCGCAGGGGCCGCTCCAGTACCCGGGTGTGTGTGTGTGTGTGTGAGGCAGTCCTGCAGATAGGTGCGCCCAAGCCGTTTAGGGCTTTAAAGGTCAGCACCAACATCTTGAATTGGGCCCGGAAACCTACCGCTAGCCAGTGCAGAGAGCGAAGCACCGGTGTTATATGCTCACATCAGCCTGTCCCCGTTAAGGGACAGACTGCCACATTCTGCACCAGCTGCAGTTTCCGAACCAATACCAAGGGTAACCCCACGTAGACCGCGTTGCAGTAATCCAGTCTTGAGGTAATAAAAGTATGGATGACTGTGGCCAGATCCGAGTCTGAGACATGGACCTCGCATGCATCACGGAGACCTGGCTGGATGATCTGGCCGGTCCAACTTTGGCAGATCTGGTTCCAGCTGGGTATGCCGTGCAGCATCAGCCCCGCATGAGCGGCCGGGGAGGAGGCGTAGCTATTGTTTTTAGGGAAGACTGGCCTGTTAGGAGGTATCCAGTGCCGGAGATTGTGGGTGTAGAGGCTCTGCACGTGGTGATCGATTTGGCTGGGGGCAAGCTAGGGGTGCTGCTGGTGTACCGGGCCCCTTCATGCCCGGCGGCATCCCTTACCGCTCTAGCGGAGCTGGCCTCGGAGGTGGTGTTGGGCTCCCCCAGGACTTTGGTTCTGGGGGACTTCAACGTCCACGCCGATGCCGGCCTTGTTGGGGCGGAGCGGGAGTTCATGGCCGCCATGGCAACTATGAACTTGTCCCAGGAGGTGATCTGCCCGACCCACGTGGGGGGACATATCCTCGACCTGATCTTCGGCTCTGGCCTTGAGGCGGGGGGTCCGGTTGTGGGGGAGGTGACAGCGGTGCCCTTGTCGTGGACGGACCATTACCTCCTTCAGGCCGGTCTTTTAGCGCGCCCCCTCCAGAAGGGGAAGGGACCAGTTAGGATGGTCCGCCCTCGGAGGCTGATGGAACCCCAGCGGTTCCAGGAGGTCCTGAGGGAGCTTACCCTGGATGTGGACGGTCACTCTGTGGATGAGCTGGTCCGGCATTGGAACATCTTGCTGGAGGAGGCCATTGACAGGGTGGCTCCGAGGCGCCTTCTGCCTCGGTCTCGTCACCGCAGGACCCCTTGGTTTACTGAGGGGCTGCGGTGTATGAAGCGTGTGGGCAGGAGGCTAGAGCGACGCTGGCGTCGGACTCGGTCTGTCTCCGATCGTCTTCTCCATAGGGCCCATTTGCGGTCCTATGTGGAGGCTGTGAGGACGGCGAGGAAGGAATTCCTCGCCGTCCTCATAGCGTCTGCGAAGTCGCGTCCAGCGGAGCTGTTTCGGGTGGTGCGGGGGCTGGTTAGTCCGGCCTCCCTCCGCCTGGATGGGGACTTGTCCCGGGCCCGCTGTGAGGAGTTTGTCATCTACTTCGCAGACAAGATCGCTCGGATTCAGGCCGATTTCGACGCTGGGTTGATAGCAGTAGGGGAAGAGCGCGGGGGGGCGGAGGGTCCGTCTGGTCCATCTTTATGGGGTGAGTTTCAGGAAGTGACGCCGGCCGATGTGGTGGATGTCCTGGGGTCTGTGAGGGCCACGTGTTGTCAACTAGATCCGTGCCCGTCCTGGTTAATAAAAGCTTCCGGGGAGACGTTGGGGACGGTGCTGGCGAGGGTGGTGAATGCGTCCCTTCGGCAGGGGAGGTTGTCGCCTTGCTTAAAAGAGGCTGTGGTGCGCCCCCTGCTGAAAAAACCATCGTTGGACGTAGACGCGCTCGCCAGCTACCGACCTGTCTCTAACCTTCCCTTTTTAGGGAAGGTTATTGAGCGGGCAGTGGCGCTCCAGCTCCAGGGTCATCTAGATAATATCGGGCTCCTTGACCCGTTTCAATCTGGGTTCCGCCCCGGCTATGGCACCGAGACGGCGTTGGTGGCCTTGGTGGACGACCTCCGCCGGGAGATGGATGCGGGATGTTCGACATTTCTCATCCTGCTCGATCTCTCGGCCGCTTTTGACACCGTGGACCATGGGCTGCTGTTGAGACGACTGCGTGACCGGGGGGGTCTGGACGGGACTGTTCTTGAATGGTTCCGTTCATTCCTCTCGGGGAGGAGCCAACGGGTGGTGTTGGGGGAAGAAACATCGAGCCCCCGCGCCTTACCGTGTGGCGTTCCGCAGGGATCGATCTTGTCTCCATTATTATTTAACATCTATATGCAGCCCTTGGGGGAGGTCGTGAGAGGGTTCGGGGTGCGATGTCACCAGTATGCTGATGATACTCAGCTGTACCTCTCGTTTTCTACCGACCCAGACCCTGCTGTCTCGGTGCTATCCCAATGTTTGGAGGCCGTGGCGGATTGGATGCGACAGAGCAGACTGAAACTCAACCCAGATAAGACGGAGGTAATGGTGGTGGGGAGGGCGAAGGGGGTGGTGGCCCCCCTGATTGGGGGGGTTTGCCCCCCTGTAGCTCAGCAGGTCCGGAGTCTGGGGGTCATATTGGACGCAGGCCTGCGGCTGGAGCAGCAGGTGGAGGCAGTCGCGAAGGCTGCCTTCCGCCAGCTTTATCTGGTACGTAGGCTGCGTCCGTATGTCTCTGGCCCGGACCTGGCCTCCCTCATCCATGCCTTCGTCACCTCGCGACTCGACTACTGTAACGCGCTCTACGTGGGGCTTCCCTTGTTCCTGGCCCGGAGGCTGCAGCTGGTGCAGAATGCGGCGGCCCGTCTTCTTACGGGGACGGGTCGCCGGGAGCACATTACACCGGTGCTCCGAGCGCTGCACTGGCTGCCGATAGTGTGCCGGGCCAGGTTCAAGGTCCTAGTAATGATCTATAAAGCCCTATACGGCCTTGGCCCCTCTTACCTTAGGGACCGCCTCGCCCTTCGCGCCCCGGAACGACTCCTGCGGTCTGCCGGGGGTGCCCTCCTGGAGGTCCCCCGTGTTAAGCGGGGGGCCACGATGGAGCGGGCATTCTCGGTGGTAGGGCCGCGGCTGTGGAACTCCCTTCCGGAGGAAGCTCACCTGGCCCCAAGCCTTTTGACATTTCGGCGGAACTGTAAGACCTGGCTGTTTGCCCAGGCCTTTGGGAGGGAGGGTGGGGGGGGATGATTTTAGTCCCCCGCCTATTTATTTATTTTTTATTTTCTAGCCCTGTTTTATGTGATGCATTTTATATTTAATATTTAATATTTTAAAAGGAATTTTATTGTTTTTATTCATTGTTGGTAGCCGCCCCGAGCTGCGTTGCAGGAGGGGGCGAGGTATAAATTTGAAAAAATAAATAAATAAATAAATAAATATGGCCTAAGCCAACACACCAGATGTAACTGGCAAAATGAGAACCTGGGGGGACCCGACCCCATCAATGATGGGGGTCACCCCCACCCCGGCCTTCCCCACAACCATCACCTCTGTCTTGTCAGGATTTAGTCTCAGGCGGCTCGCCCTCATTCAATCCCCCACAGCGGACAAACACCCGGTAAGCACGAAGACTGCAGGGACTGAGTCGGTGGAAAATGAAAGATATAGCTGGGTGTCATCAGCATATTGATGACAACTCACTCCATACTCCCTAACAACCTCTCCCAAAGGCTGCATGTACACATTGAACAGGAGAGAGGATAGGATAGAGCCCTGCGGTATCCATACGTGAGGCCCCGGGGGGAAGATGAAAACTCCTCCAGCACCACCCGCTGGGTTCTCCTGGTCAGGAATGAGTGGAACCATTCAAGAACAGTTCCGCCAATCCCTGCCCGGTCCTGCAACTGAGTCACCAACATCTCATGATTAACGGTATCAAATGCAGCCGAGAGATCTAAGAAGATCAACAGGGTCGAACAACCCTGGTCTAACTCATGGGAGAGGTCATCGGCCAAGGCCACAGCGCAGTCTCTGTGCCATAACCCGGACAAAAGCCCGACTGTGAGGGATCAAGAAAAATAATCCGGTCCAAATGCCCCTGAAGCTTCCAAACCACCACCTCTTCAATAACCTTCCCTAAAAAGGGAAGGTTAGAGACTGTCCGATAACTGGCAAGGACACCGATGTCCATAGATGGCTTCTTGAGCAGGGGCTGCACCACTGCCTCCTTGAGACAGCCCAGGACCCTCCCCTCCCCCCTCCCCAAGGGAGGCATTGACTATCCCTGCCAGCAACGGCCCCAATGTCTCCCAGCTAGCCTTAACCAGCCAGGACGGCCATGGATCTAATTCAGAATTGGTGACTTGAACAGTCCCAAGCGCATCCCCCGCATCTGAGGGTGACACCGTCCGAAACTCATCCCACAAAACAGGACCAGACAGGGCTTCCGCTGCCTCTGACATGTTCTCTGCTAAAAAGTTGCATCAAAACCGTGGTGAATTTGAGCGATTTTATTTGTTAAAAAGTCCACAAACAAATCACAGCGAGCATTTGATGGTTACATGTCCAAGCGGAGGGAGGCCGGACTGACTAGCCCCCTCACCACCCAGAACAGCTCAGCCGGGCGGGACTTAGCGGACGCAATGCGGACAGCAAAAGAACCCTTCTTTGCTGTCCACACCGCTACAGTATAGATATGTAACCAGACTCTATGCCGCAACCAGTCCACTTCAGTACACGAGTGACACCACCGTCGCTCTAACCACCGCTTTTCCTGCTTCATCTACTGCAACTCACCCGTATACCATGGGGAGCTGCGTTGTCGGCATTTCAGGAGTGGACGCCTGGGAGCCACACAGTCGATGGCCTCCGTCAGCCTAATATCCTACCTAGACACGAGGTCATCGAGTGAGCGGCCATCAAGATCAGAGGAAACATCCTCTAGAGCTTTCTGGAATCTTTCAGGTTCCATAAGCCTTCGGGGGTGAACCAACCTAACTGGTTCCACACCCTCCTGAGGGCCAACATACACCAGGCTATCCGCCCGGAGGAGATAATGATCCTTCCATGACAAGGGCACTGTTGATAGCTCCCCCACCAACAAATCCCCCACCTCAAGACCTGTGCAAAATATCATGTCCAGGGTATGTCCTCCAACATGTGTGGGGCCCACTACCCTCTGAGACAGGCCCATGGTTGCCATGGCGGCCATGAACCCACGCTCCTCCCCTCCAAGACTGGTGTCGGCATGGATATTGAAGTCCCCCAGAACTATCCTGGGGGACCGCAAGATCACCTTCGACACCAACTCAGTCAGCACGTGTAGGGAGGCTGCTGTACAGGTGGGTGCATGGTCCAAATCCAAACTCAGATGGAGACCCTCTATACCCATGATAGATTGCACAGTAAATCTCCTCATGGACCAGACATCCTTAAAAATAATGGCTACACCCCTCCACCCCCACCCGTCCCTCCAGCTGCACAGAGTACCCAGCTGGAACAAGATCAGCCAGTATAGGCCCCGATTCATTGTCCAGCCATGTCTCCGTGATGAATGCAAGGTCGGCCGCCTGGTCCAGGATCAACTTCCGGACTGCAGTTGACTTATTAGCTACTGACCTCACATTTATCAGCATCAAGCCGAGGCTAGGGGTCCTCTGATCCCTAATCACCTCACCACCTGCCTGGGGGCCAGTGAGTGGGACAGAAACACACCATCTGTCCCATCTCACAGATCGAACACGCCTCCCAGATGAACCATAATTCCCCCAGCCCAGAACAACCTCTGTGGCTGCAGACCCCCCCCCGATCTGCTCCACTGACCCCCCCAGAGGCCACCCCACCAGCTCCCCAAGAGAGATCCCCATCCCCCAAAACACCCCTCATCCTCTGCTGCCACCAGAGGATCCCTCCCTCTCAGAGGGCTGCACCTCTCCCTCACACCGAGGGGGTCACCCCTCCCCTCCCTAACCCAGTCCCCTTGTCCCCCTCCCCCATAAGAGAAATACCCCATCCCCACCCCAATCCCTCCTTAAAGTACAAAGCTAAAGTCCCCCTCCCCCAGCCCCCTCGGATGCGCTGCCTGTGGTGGTGCTGACCGGCCGGCCGGCCACTTTTGGCTGCGCTGGAACTGGGAAGTCCTGGCCGTGTGCCCTGGCCCTGCCCCTCCTCCTCTGGATGGGGGAGTTGGTACCGGTGGGGCTGGGCAGCACGGCTTCGGGAAGCAGTGATAGGTCCAGGTGTCAGGACTGGCTGCCAGCCCCACCCTCAAGGCACCTGGGGCTGCCAATACCCCATGCAGCGCAGGGCCCAGCCCCCCCTTGCTCCTCCGCCATGGGGCCAGCCGCCCCCCTCCCTGTTTTCACAATTCAAGATAGGCCGGACTCTCAGACCCTGCTGCCACTGGACCCAGAGGAGGGGACGACTCCCGCTGCTGCGCAGAGCGTGGGGGCGGAGCCAACACAGCTGCGCCGCTCTCTGCAGCTGCAGGCACACCAGGGGTGTGTGACTTGCTCTTTAAACACCGGTGCTGCTGGACACATCTGTTCCTAGAGTGACCCCCTACGTGCGCAACTAAGTACTATAGATTGCTCTCTGTGGTGTCTGAATCGTTGCATGTTAACCCTTGTGTGTTGTCTTGAGCCTGAGTTGGAGAGTGTCTTAATGGAGAGTGTGAACACGGGTGTGTGTTCCCTTCCCCTGTCGCCCTATCCTCTGGAAGCCTGTGCCCCCCCCCTTGCTTGTGAGTTGGTGAAAGAAGCATGAGTCAGCCCCTCCCCCCCGGACCCCTCTTCCTGCTCCCAACCGTGGGTAGGACCTCTCCTTTTCCGGCCTCCCTGGGACCTTTCCCCCCTTTGCCCCCTCACCATGGTCACCTCTCCCCCACCCCCCTGGTGTGTGAAAGGTGTGTTTGGTGGGCAGGGAGCAAGGCGGCATACTCCGGCACAGATTGCTCGGCACCCTATGATGATAGAGGCCTAATCCCTCTTGGCCTTAAGGGCTACCACTCTAACCTGAGAGGCATCCTTTCCACTCTGAGTGTTCCCAGAGCAGTGTGTGGATTAGCCAACCCTCTAAGGGGGAGCGTGTGGGGCTGTGTGCATGTGATCCCTGTTCCCTACTACCCCCGCGGGGTTTTGTACCCCTATCCCCGTGACTCCGGGTAGCACCAGTGGCATCCGCGTCGCAGAGGCAGAGAAAGCTGATTACCAATAAAGATATTTGGGAAGAAGACATTTTAAGCTGCAGCCCTCAAACCACTTACTCTGAAGTAGTCCCATTAAAGCCAGTTAGACTACTCCAAAGTAAGTGGCTTGAACATTGTGGCTTGTGGTTCAGGGCAAAGGTGGAGACTTAGCAGGTGACTTGATCATGGTTCATGAAAGCCAAAATCAGTAGGAGAGCTTGGGGCAGTTGCTTTTTTAGCAGCTGGACAAAGGAATAAGGAGTTCCTGTGGCTGGAATGTAAACTAGACAAACTCAGAATTGAAACAAAGTGTCTGATCAGCAAAGCATGATATCAGAACAAGTTCCATTCAAATTAAAGAGGCTTTCACTGGCTGCTCAGCACTTTGATGATTGCAGCTGCTGTGCAAATATTTAAGTGAGAGTAATGAACCATTGGAACAACCTATCTAGGGCTGGGGTGGAGTCTTTCACGGAAGATTGTAATGTTTTAATGGCAGATTACTTATGAAAATTAAACTATTTGTTACAAACATGACCCCTGACCTCTAATTGCCTGACCTCATTACTGTAGGGTAGAAAAATGGCCTAATAATACTATAAATATTTAGATGAAATATAATGTAATGAGTTTATTATGTCACTAGACTGCAGTGATATCTGGCAGTGTTCTCTGACATTGATATAATTGGAGACTTGGGGAGGCATGAACTTCCCACTGAGATCAGAGGGTAAGTTCAGACGAAACGATACCATGGCCAACTACAGTGAATCTCCCGTGGTGGCCGTTTGTACCGTTTCATCTGTTAGGGTTCCTACCAGATGTTCATCCCAGTGAATCACTGGCAGGAATCTCAGTGACCATGATTCTAGACCTCCGGCCGCCCAGAGGTCCAGAATCATGGTGGGATCGGGCCCCAACTGTGGTTGGATTGGCTATGATCTGGGATGGGCTAAAGGTTACGTCTGTAGCCTTCAGCCCGGCTGGATCGTGGCCCTGCCCGCGGGACGGGATCAGGCGCAGTGGCCAAATTGGCCGCTGCGCCTGCCCGTCTCCCGAAAGGCAGGCGGGGCTGTGCGGCCACACGTCACATTGCGCAGCCCCACCCCCTCCCCGATCCCAGTCCAGAATCAGGCCGGCATGTCTAAAGGAGGGCTGGCCTGATTCCTGACCAGGATCTGGAATGGATCCCGGTCCATGGTTGAGCGTGGCGGCCCTGGCGGCCTACGACTTCTAAAAGTACCCAGATATAAGAAGCCACACGCTTACGGAGACCAGTGTAAGTGTAAGCCACCTCAGATCTAGGGTTCCAGTGCAGACCCAACTATCTGTTTATCAAATCTATATGCAGGAATATTTATGGCCCTTGACCATTGCTCGGGCAACTTCTGCTCTCAGTAGTATGATACCAACCTAATATAACTCCACTGGCTTTATTTACTTTACACCAATGTAACTAAGAGCAGGATTTGGCTAATTGATGTAATGTTAGACTGTTGTTGTCAAAGTTAAACACACATTGGGTGTTATGTCTGGTTGTGCAAAACAGAGATCCCACTGTGCACTTACCATGAGTTGTATTTCCAGAAGTCATGAGGACAGGGCCAATCTTAGAATTTATGGGGCCCAGGGTGAAGATAAAATGCAGGGTCCTTGGTGGACCCGCTCCCTCCACTGTAGCCCTGACCCCTCAGGCGCATGCTCTATAGGGACCTAGAGGTAGTTGTGTGTGGGACACTGCTGGGAGGGAGTGGGAGCCCTGCATCCTGCCCTGGTGAAAATGGGGGGTCACTGCAGGCCCCCCAGAAGTAGCAAAAATAGTGGGGTCTGCAGTGATCATCCCAGGTCACCCTGTGGTAAGGCCAGCCCTGCATAGTTAGTGTTTGCATCTAGCCACTGTTATGTGTAGTTAAGCACGTTGCCCCCACTTTTGGCCTGTGGTAATATGACACCCTTAAGAAACATGATATTATCCAGGCACCATTTAGTGGGAGGAGGGGGTGGAGACTATATGATAGCTGCTGGAGCACACAACAGGAGGAATGTCTGTAGGAATAGTTACTGGATTGAGATTTCAGCATGTAGTGGATTATCATGTATTTTTCTTTACATCTGGGAACACCCATTCTTTCTAAGAGATGCCCGCACATCTTTTTAAGACCACAATGCTTTATCACTTTTTGTATACTTGAATCTCTGAGCCACAGGCTACTGGGTAATCTGACAGCCTCCACTTCCGTGGTATAAAGGGTAGGATTTCTGAGCCCTTCTCACTCTTTTTCATACAAAGAAAACCCAGAATTGGCTGTCTGAAGTTTCTTCAAACTCCCCATTAGATAAATATGAGAAATTTTAGCCAAAGAACACATTTAGGAAAATGATAGTGACCGAAAAAGGGGCCTAACTAAGAAGTATGGAGGCTTAGGTATAAAATATGGGTGCTGTTTGTGTCTGTTATGGCTTTTCGTTCCCTGGCCAGTAGCAGTATTAATTGGGGAAATTACATATTTTAGACCTCGGGAATTAACAGACCATCTAAGCAGAACTAGATCACTCTGCAAATTTCAGTACAATACATGATTTTCTCACTTGTACATTTCAATAAATCTTTTCTCCAACACTTTCCATAAATATATTCTACTGTATCTTTCATTACCCTACCTTCCATTTTAGCTGGTTACTCTGTGCTGTGTAATATACATGTGTTAATCATGTGAGAGCGTGAGTAATTATTTGCATAGCTATTTAATACTTACGGGTATCTTCAGTGTTTTAAGAGCTCATTGACTGTGTCATTAAAGGACTCGGAAGCACCTATAAGTATCTATTTTGTCATTGTTTGATATCGTTAATCACTATGGGCTTGGAATACCACACTGTGCTATGTGACCATTTCCATAGTACACTGAAGAGGTGATTTGTTTTATGTAAAAGTAGTTTGGATAAAAAATTTTTTTGACAGAGATCTGGATACAAAGTTGTTGGGGGTGGGTGGGGAATTCCAGCAAAGAGTTGATTGTGACCTCTGCTGCATGGTGGTGTCAAGGACAGATGGGGAAGATGGTATGAATCAATATATGTCAACTGCACAGATGGTACTGTCGTGCAATGTCCATAGCCTGATCTCCTATCCCCTGAAACAGAAATTAATAATCCCTTCATTATAGGCAATACCTGCCAACCTGCTGAAAGATCAGACTGTGACTTAGGGCAAAATTCACCACAAGGTATTGTAACATAGATACATGCTGGTTTTTAACCTTTAAAGCCCTATACAGTCTGGGTCCCGATTATCCGAGAGATTGCCTCACCCCCCGGGTCCCGGAGCGGCCCCTAAGATCGTCCGGGGATGCTCTCCTGGAGGTCCTGTGGTATTGGCAGGTACATACTGATAGGAGGGCATTCTTGGCGGCTGCGTTGTCGCTATGGAATGCCCTCCCGGTGGAGGTTCACTTCAGCCTGGATCTCCTGGTTTTCAGACATAATTGTAAGATCTGGCTCTTCCGCCAAGCATTTCTGCAGGGGGGAGGGGGAATTGGGCTAGGGTGGGTTAAGTGTTTGTTGCAGGCCAGTGTTGTTAGTTTAAGATTTATATTATTATGATTTTTTAATTTTTTTAATTGTATTTTATATTTGTATTTATTTTTATGTTGTGAGCCACCCTGGGTTGCCAGAGGTGAGAGGAGCAGGATATTAAGGTTAAATAAATAAAAATAAAAATGATGTTTGATAAAGTTATTTGTGGAGTGGACTTTGGGATTCAGTTTTGGGTCATCTTCTATGGGCATGGAAGGCAGTCTTCAATTCCACTGTTTGGGTGGGATGTAGGGTAGCAAGAAGCATATGGGTGAGCACTACCTGTGGAGGTGTGCATCTTGATGGTACTTGTGGTGTGGAGATGGAGAAATAGCCAGTAATCCATCACCTGGTGGATGTGCAAGCCTTTGCATAGTGACAGTGGTAGCTTAGATGCTACTGCAGCCCATGCACAATGGAACGACTGTGTCAAGCTACCTGGTTTGCATGTAGGTTCCATTCTCTACAGACAATCTTGAACCACCTGTATAAGGTAGGGCAGCATGTGGCTGTTGGAGAAGAGATCCTTTGCCCAAAAGAATAACCAAGCATCCACTAGAAAATGTTAGTTGAAATCTTGCTGACTGGAATTCTGCCTTCTAGTGCCCAGGAAGATGGAACTAAAACGTAATGGAATGACTGGGTTTCTTTAGCTGGCTCTTTTGAAATACAAAGTAAGGATGGGCTGTATTCACCGAGGAGATTGTTCTTGTCGCTTTTCTGAGCAGCAAACAATTCCAGATATTAAAAGCTGTTCTTAGGAGAAGAAAATGTAGTATAATCAGCTACCACAGCCCACCAAAACAAGTATTGGCACGCCTGCAGAAGCTCCAGCCAGTAATGATAAATTTCGTATTCATCGCATGGACTAATTAATGCACTATAACATATCCCCGTGCAATTTGCAAGTCACAGATTGCATTAGGTGATACAAATGACTCATTTGTGAACCTGAAGGGTGACCTTTGGCAGGACTAACTTCTGACCTCAGAAATATTAAAGAAAGGTTATTTCACCTTGCCATTGTCTCCAAATGCCAAAATAGCCCAATTAAAAACCTTGACATGGAACCATAGGAGCAGATGTGAGTCCTAAAGGGCATTAATTATTTTCAGTGTCAGCTGGTTGTATAACGGAGGCCAAATGAGAGTTTGGAAAGCTATTAAGACCCTGTCTTACATGCATTGGGTCTAAGGTTTGAATTCAAAATAAAGTGAATGGTTTTATTTCGTTTGGGAAAGCTACACTGAGCTAAAGTGCCCGTTGTGCTATCAGGAGCTAAACTTAGTTTGTATAGTTACTGTCTAATGCTATCTTTAAAATATTCCCCTGAATAATAACCAGCCTATTTTATCTGTATATTTATGAAATAATCATTAGTCACCATCCTGCGAGGTCAAAAGCATGTGCATATGTTCAGCACTGCTTCCTTGTGTGCTGCTTTGCTTTCACTCTCTCTCCATGACAGAGTGCCAGTGAGATTGTGTGAGTGTGTGTTTTCCAAATGTAGTGACAGATGAAGATACTGTACCAAAACTATGTTCCCATATGGCTAATTTCTACATTTGTTTTAACAAAACAGAGATTTAAAACAAATGAAAACACAAAGACGTGAGTAATCTCGGCATCCTTTCCACAGCTCTGTAATTTCTTCCTCCAGGTGGGCTTTTATTGACACGCTGAAATGCCTTGATGTGTCTTAAAAAAGAAACTAGCCTGACCCTAATTCACTCAAAGAGTTTGATTTGTTTGGGGCATGGTCATGCATAAACTTACCTTATATCTCTAACCATAAGAGCTTTAAAGTTATATGTTTTCAGATAGGGAAGTCAATAACATTTGAAAACTAATTCAAGACTCACAAATGAGGACTGGCTACTTTAATATGGTTTATGTTTCTAAAATAATCCAATGATTATTGGATAGTCCTCTTCCTTGACATTTTTTCCCTTTGATCAAGACACACAGAACAGTGAATGACAATGGCTTTTTGACTTCTTGGAGACAGGCATGGAATAAAAATAGATGGATTGTCTTCTTTTACCACCCAGGATAAGGACTTCTGATCTTTGATGTTTTTCCCCATAGATCTTTTTTCCTAACTTTCTGAAGATTCCTCATTCCCAACAAATTTCTAAGGTCTTGCCTGAGATGAAATTGTATTTTAGCCTTCTATTTTCATGGTATCTACTGTAGTGCTGGTTAAAAAGAATGATGCCACCTTTTTCATGTTTTGATTAACAGTATAAAACCAGCTCTAATATATTGTACCACACGGAGGCCCCTTAACTTATATAAACTTGCTCGTTGGCACACATTTAAACCCACAAATAGCTGACTCAAGACCTGCTTTTCTGTTGGTCATTAACTGTCCAGTGAAGACTTCCATTTTAGGGGCCCCATCTTATTTCACCACTTTCCTTCCCTGTAAAATCTAAACACATGGTTTTCTTAATCTAGGTGATTAAGGGGGATATGATAGAAGTTTATACGTTGTGGAAAAAGTAAATAAGGAACATTTGCCCTTTCTCACAATAAGAGAACAAGGGGACGGCGCTCTCTGAAGTTAAATGGCAGCGGATTTAAAACAAACAAAAGGAAGTACTTTTTTACTCAGCAACAATATAGTTGTGGAATTTGTTGCCAGAGGAGGCAGTGAAAGCCAGCACCATCACTAACTTTAAACAGAAACTAGATAAATTCTTAGAGGATAGAAACATAAATGTTTGCTGGTTGGGGCTTAAATCCCTGGCTACCGGTACTTGGGAGTGGTTAACAGGAGATGAGTTACACCTCCATGACCTGTACTTGACTTCTCTTGAGCTACAGTAGCTGGCCACTGTCAGAGACATAATGCTAGTCTTGATGGACCATGGGCCTATCCAGTATGGCACTTCTTATGTTCTTATGGTAGGGGTGGGGAATCATTTCCCTCCTAGGGGTCACTCTGAAAATTATTAACTCCAAGGGTCACACAGAAGTTTGGGGCAGGGGTACTTGAAGGTGCTTTCAGGAAGAGGAGGATCTGGATCATAGAACTAAGACATGAATGTGTCACCTATCCTTGTGTGCATGCCCTCATCTCTGCTTTTTTGTGCTGAACCTGTTAAGGAATTTACCTGGTTTCCCTCCCAAGCGCAATTCCCAATCGGGATCTTGGTCACCCCACATCACAAATCAAACATTTTAATTGGGCACAACACTATTTTATTCTTAACCACACAGATAACATACCATCAACACAGTTCTTGGATAGATCTAGCCCTGTCTACTCAACACATTAAAAATACATGTTTCTTACGTGTGCTGCAGACCACAGTGGCGAGCATTGGTTTGGAGAAGTTGGTACAGGTGGGGCCCTGGGGGTCCAACCCGGGAGAGGTGCACCTTGTATCTGGATCTTTTGAGAGCGATGATAAGGATCAACAGCCCAGTGGTTCACTACAAAGCTAGCTGAAGACATTTTGCAATGGTTTGAGCTTCTGTTTTATAGCCCTCTGGGCTGGAGAATGTTATTGTGATGCTTGTTCCTGGGTTTGGGTAGCCTCTGGGCAGGAAGGCATTATGCTGGTGTGCTTGGTGTAGGGCCTCACGTTATCTCACGTGTTTCTGCTCACCACATTCTTATGCACATCTCAATCTTTATCTCTTCAGAATATCCAGGCCCCATCCCTCCAGGCGAGGCTGGACCTTCTATGCTTCAGGATGAGATTAGGGTCTTCCCCACACACACCTTGGTGCCCTCAAGGCTGTTAGCTAGCCGATACCCATTGTCTTGCATCATCAAGAACCATTGTTTGCTGAGTGTTACTAGTATTATCTTATGTTTGTGCATTTTGTTGTCCTGTTTTACTTCAACTTCTCCAAACAGCCTTTCTCCTTTTCCATGAGGAAGCGTTTCCTCATCACTGGGATCTGAGGCTCATGGCTAAGCTGGCTAGTCTGTTTTCTGGTTTGTACCCATCATGCTTTTCATTGTAAAGCAACATACACTTAATTGATCTAACAAAATACATCTATCACTAATGGTTTCATTTAATCATATTACAAACATGTACCGCTACTAAGTATAGAACATATGGTGAGTTACAATATAAAGCTAAAAGTGGGGTACAGTCAACATCAAGTATAACACAATCTTTTCATAACAAACTCAGTATTTCAGTAGGAAATGGATCCAGGAATTGGAAAGGGCAGAAATAAAAACTAGCTGTGAGCTGCATTTGGCCCCAGGCCTGAGGTTTCCCATCTCTGATCTAGGGAGTGAGAGACCAGGCTGGGAATTTTCTTAATATTTTGGATAAAACATTCATCAAGATTTATTTATTTATTTATTTATATAAACTTTTACCCCGCCCCTCCTGCCACGTAGCTCGGGGCGGCTTCCAACAATTTTTTAAAATACAATAAAAACAATTTAAAATAACCATAAATATTATAAAAATAATTAATATACAGGGCAGACAAACACTCTAAAAACCAAAAATAGGTGGGGGAACTAAAACCCCACCCTACTCACCCTCCCTCCCAAAGGCCTGGGCGAACAGCCAGGTCTTACAGTTTCGCCGGAATATTAGCAGGCTAGGGGCCAGGCGAGCTTCCTCCGGAAGGGAGTTCCACAGCCGCGGTCCCACTACCGAGAATGCCCTCTCCATCGTGGCCCCCCGCTTAACACGGGGGACCTCCA